>VZRF01000186.1:0-19741 GCA_013396875.1 Vireo altiloquus
TTAACAATTCTGTGATTCTGTAAAGACTGGACAGTCAGGATTTAGCTAGTGTCCATTCCACATAACAGCAGCCTGACCAATCCGTGCACATGGGCTTTGGGCATAGAACAGGTATTGAAGCCTGGCTTTGCTTATTCCCTGGGTCCTGGAACAACCTTAATTAAATGCAAAGTGAAGAGGCTCCTACAAGTTCCTCCCTACTCATTCTAAAGAGACAGCCATCTGACAAACTTGCTTCATTAGCAGAATTTTGCTGGGCTTTTGATGAAGGCTCTTGTCTACAACCATGGTCAACACCTGCAACTCTGCCTTAGGATCCTTGTGGTGGAGTCTGGACAGCTGCTGCCTGTTTTGATTCCCGAGTACAAGTGCAGGATAGAAATGAGTCACCCTTTCCATCTTTCCTCCACACTGCTCCATCTGTCAGGGTATGTGACACAGTCTGCACTGGATTCCCATCTCAGCAGAAGGGGAGCCAGGAGTGTCACACAGCCTGCCTGAGACCTGGACTGTGGGTAGGGAATGAAAGCTTTTTCCTCTTCACTGAATGCTGTAGGGACATGACTGGGGGCTGTGTGCTACCCAAAGGGACATGCAACACTCTCTTAGCTCACAGATCAGCAGACACAGGCAGACAAAGGTCTGACTTTCCTTCTGAATTTTGTGGAAAACTTGTGTCAGCCTGCTTGCTTGCTCTAGGGTGAGTTTTGCAGAGCAAACATCATGATACCAAAATTATACCATGTGCCTCTATCACAGCTCACAGACAGGTATACACAAACAAGATTTAAAGCCTGAAACTCAGATTATAAAATACTAGATGATTAGCAAAGTAATTTTACTCCATTTGTAACAAATGTGCTCATTTGCATGAGGAGTGCAATGAACGTAGATTAGATGAAACAAAAGCACAGAGATTGGGCAGTTTTCCCCTTTTATGCAAAGACTATAATTAGTCTGTATTTTGGTATGTGATGGTTTGAAAATGTCTTAGCTGAATACAGAGCAAGTGTAACTTCCCTGGAAGTGTTTCACCTGCTGTTAGGTGCTGAAATCAAATTGCTGGATTCTTTTCATCAGACCAATTAGATTATCGTACATGTTTACATGTGACATGCCCCCCCCAGCCCCTCTAAACATACTGTTTCCCTGGAATGGGTTTTTTAATTGAGCCTTGCTCATTCTCACTGGAATCAGGGGAGTTTTGCTTATACTGCCAAGAGAGCCCTAACATGCAAATCCTTTCCAGTTGCCATCACTGAAATATCTTACTTGTCTGATGCTGTATTGCTTAAGATCTATGAAGTACTCTTAGAAAATAAAGACCAAATCAGTTTAATTCTGCATCTGAAATGTCACTGTCATGCTGCTTTTGTGTAGGCATATGCATATTGAGTATTATTTTCTGAGTGTAATTGCCTTAAGTGCTGTTGATCATGCAAAGAGAATGGCTTATTCTCTGATTCAAGGGTATCAAAATCCAGATCCTGAAAATGCTTAAGCATGTGGAGAAGGCCTTCACAAGGGATGACACAGACATCCAGCTACTCTTGTTTTCAAGGCTGGGGTCTGCATTTAGCAGTCGGATACTAGGAGAAGCACTCTGCATCTCATCCCTGAGCAGTGCTGGTCTTTGGAGGGAGAGACATGGCAGGACAGAGGTGGTGCGAACAAGTGCCGGCAGGAGAAGAGCAGTGTGGATGAAGTGTTTGGAATCAGATGGAAGTAGCCAGATGGGACACAGAAAACAGCAGGAAGACAAATGAACAGAGGAAAAAGAGGAAGACTGAAATATGTGAATCCAGTGTCAGGCAGTGATCCTTATCCTTACTAACCTACTGGTGGCAATGTGAAAAAGCTAAGTTGAAATATGTTTTCAAGGTGTTTCTTGAGAGCTTGTGACTAACTTCAATCCACTCTATTTCTGAATTGAAATGCAAAGAAAACTAAAGGGGACTTGAAAACATAGGCTGGACAAAATGACCAGTGCTGGAAAATCAGTCTAGTTTGAAGACCAGTAGCATTTATAAGAACTGCCAATTCAAACTACGTGCTCTGACTGAGAACTCTCCCTCTCCATTTCATGGAACATTCATTCTGTTCCACGCTGGATGATTTCTTACGAGCAGCATCCCACAGCAGAATATTAGAGTGCTGAAATCTCATTATCTTCAGCCTTGCTTGCTGACTAGCTAGCACTTCATGGGATCCTGTCATGATCACCCTCGCAGCTTCACACCTGCACAGAGCAACGTGTCTTGATGCAGTGGAGGCAGAAAGACAGTACAAGAAAGACATGGACCTAAGCAGATCCACCTAGTGGATCCAGAGAAGAGCCACAAAAATTATCAGAGGGCTGGAGCACTTCTAGGAGGACAGGATGAGGGTGTTAGGGCCGTTCAGCCTGGAGAAGAAAAACCTCAGAGAAGACTTACAGTGCCATCCAATACTTAAATGTAGTTTATAAGAAAGATGGGGACAAACATTTTAGTACAGCCTATCACAATAGTTTTAAACTAAAAGAAGGTAGATTTAGAATTAGAAAAAAATTCTTTACTGTGAGGATGGTGCTCAAAGAAGCTGTGGATGCCCCATCCCTCGCAGCAATCAAGGCCAGGCTGGGTGGAACTCTGAGCAGTCTGGTCTAGTGAAATGTGTCCCAGCCCATGGCAAGGGAATTGTAACTAGATGAACTTTGAGATCCCTTCTAACTCAAACGATTCTATGATTCTATGTGATTTAGACTAGATATAAAGAACAAATATTTCATTATGTGGGTGGTGAAAAAATGGCAGAGGTTTCCCAGGGAGGTGAAAAAAAAGCAGAGGTTTCCCAGGGAGGTGGTGGATACCCCATTCCTGGAAACTTTCAAGGCCTGGTTGGACAGGTCTCTGAGCTACCTGACAGAGTTGAAGATGTCCCTGCTGATTGCAGGGGTCTTGAGCTACAGGATCTTTAAATAACCCTTACAAGCAAAATCTTTCTATGATGCTATGAAAAGCAGGAATAGGGCGGGAAAGCTGTAAATGTCATGTACAAATATCCATAGACATTGCACCCTGAGCATTGCTGGAATTGATAGTACAGAGCAATTTCCTTTTTCATGCATGAATGTTTTACAAAACACTCATTTTATGGCTCCTACTTCACAGAGCTGCTTGCTCCCGTATGGTAACATCTGCAGAAAGGTCCTGCCACAGCTTGTGAACGAGGGAGGGAAGCTTGTTTTAAGAAGGACAAAGCCAAAATTCTAGAAAGTGGTTGAGAATTTCTTTGCTTTAAAGAGAAAGGGTTTTAGTGGTGAAAGAAAAATACAGGAAACCTGTGAACAGGTATATATCTGGAAATCCATTATTTTCTGAACACAGCCTCTTACAGGAACATGCAAGACCGCTCCAAGTGGAAGACAGCACCTGTATTTGCTTGTTTTGCTTGTCTCTGTGTCATCATTTCTAGCTTTCAGGCAACTTCTACTGTCTCTTGTTCTAACTACTGCAGCTGCTGAGCCCTTGAACCACTCAGCTGCACACAAGCCAGCTTGTGGGAGCTACCATGTGCCTCTTTCAGGAGGCATCTCACAACTTTATGCATGCCTTTCTGTGAATGTGTTTGTCCATCTGCTGCATTTCACATAGCTGTGCTGAGAGAAACTAAACTATGCCTTAAGAGGGGAGAAAACTCTTTTAGATTAGTAAAGTTGTGTCTCTACTTTCACAGGGAAATTTCTGCCTTGTCAGTATGTAGAAAAATGGGGCAGGGGGAAGTTTCTGGGATTCTACTCCTTTAAATGACAAATTAAATTCTTTCCCAAATTAAATGACAGACATCAAACTCATCCTCTTCTGCATGCTTCTCCATAACTGCTGTCTGTTGTGTGAAACAAAACAAAAACTCGAGTATTTTGCTGCCTATTGTGGCCTGGTGTGGGCGATGTGGTGCTGCGACCTTCCGGAAGTGTCTGTGTCAGTGGCAAAGAGTAGGGAAGGGTCTCTGCATGGGCTTTCAGAGATGTTTATTCCAGCCCTGCACGTACACAAGTCCAGGGGCAAAGACCAAAGACACATGGGAAGATCAAGGGTTAAGTATGGGGCAGTAGGTGCGGAGAGAGCATCAGGGCCAACCCTCAGGGGGCATGGGGGCAGTACACATGTGGGGCCAGGGTATGGGAACCAGTGCGGGAACAGGGAGGGAGTGACTGAGGGATGAGGGGCAGTGGGTGAGCGGGGAAACAGAACTGGGGTACATTAGCATAACAGAACAGGGCATCCTGTGGGAGAAGCCTTGTGTGACTCAGGGAATGCTTCTCAGGGTCCCTTCTTCCCAGGGGGAACCCAACAGTTGGCAGCATGCTATGGTCTGGAAACTGCAGCTGGTCCAGCTCTGATCCTGTAGAAGGAGGCATGGGGAGGGTAAAAGGGGAGGGCTTAGCCTATCCTTTCTTCTGCTGTGCAATGTTTTCACAGGAAAACGAGCTTCTACTCATGCTTAGCTTTCCAGTCCAGGCTGAATTCACAACACTGATTTTATGGTAAAGTGGAAAACTCGGGAGATCAGTCACAAAATGGGACAGAAAACTGGCAGTGGTAGGTCTTTCTCCAGAGCCCTCTGATTAGAGCTTCAACATGGCCAAGATGAGGGGACAGTTGTCTGAGTCCCTCCAGCTCAGGGCAGTCAGGAGCTTTAACTCAAGTGTGTTTTTACCCTTGTAGTGGTTTGACCCTGGCTGGATGCTGGGCACCCACCAAAGGTCCTCTCTCACTCCTCTCCAACAGTGCGCAAGAGAGAGAAAATATAACAAAGGATTCATGAGCTGAGAAAAGGACTGGGAGAGATCACTCAGCAAATACACTCACGGGCAAAACTGACTCAGCTTGAGGATAATAATTGAATTTATTACTAGCAAAGTCAGAGGAGGATAATGAGAAGTAAAATAAGTTCTCAAAAACATCTTCCCCTCCTCTCCCCCTGCCCCTTCACAGCTCTACCTCCTTCCTCCCCTGAGGAGCAGGGAGACACTGAATGGGGGTCAGTTCATCACATGTTGTTTCTGCTGTTGCTCAGGGACAGGAGTCCTTCCCCTGGTCCAGCATGGCATCCCTCTCACTGGAGACAGTTCTCCAGGAACTGCTGCAATGTGGGTCACTCTTCCATAGGGCACAGTCTGCTCCAGCATGGGTCCCCCACAAGTCTTACCAGGAAACCTCTTTCAGCTCCGATCTCTCCATGGGTGGGCCAGGATCCTGCCCCAGCAGGGCCTCCCAAGGGACCACAGCCTCTTCCAGGCATCCATGTGCTCCAGCCTGGGGCTCCTCCATGTGCTGTAGGTGGATCTCTGCATCCCCTGTGGATCCCCTTGGACTGCAGGGCACAGCTGCCTCACCATGGTCTGTACCAGGGGCTGCAGGGGAATCCCAGCTCTGGTGACTGGAGCAGCTCCTGCCCTACTTCTCCACAGACCTTGGTGTCTGCAGAGTTGTTCCTCTCACATATTCTCACCCCACCATTCTCTGGCCACAATTACACCTGCAGAATAACTTTTTTTTTCCTTCTAACATATGTTGTCACAGGCATTACTATAATTCCTGACTGGCTCAGCCCTGGCCAGTGGCAGGTCCATCCTGGAGTCCTCTGGCACTGGCTCTGTCTGACATGGGGCCACCCTTGTAGTGCCTCCCACTACCAAAGCCTGTCTGCACAAACCCAGTACAACCCCCTTCTGCTGACTCTCTTTTCCTTTGTATGAAGCAGCTGAGCATCTATTGGAGCTGAGGTCCCTCCCTCAGTTAGTGAGCTGTTTTCCTCTGTGTGCTGTGAATATTTACATAAATTATGCAAGCTGAAGGACTGAGAAGGAAAACAAGGAGCACTGCCCCCAGCACAGCTTGCAGTGTGACCTGCAGGGAACCAGGCGAGATGTCGCTGTGCTCAAAGACAGTTTCTGGAGGTCAGATCTAGAAAGGACGTGAGTTCTTGTAAAGACAAGGCTTGCAGGGGGAGAGAATAAATTATATTAGCTAAGGCAAAAGTCAGGCAAATTCTTCTTGTATGCATGTCTACACAAAACATATGCATGTGAGGGAATTATCAGTGATAAAAAAGTAGGAAAGCCAAAGGAAAACATGTGCCACTTTCCAGAAACCCCAACTAATGATATTTACTGATATGGCCATCTACAAGGGCTTGTGGAAGAAGGAAGCTTACTACACTGCAGGTGGCTGGGCAAAACCCAGGAAACATCTCACTCCCATTTGATGTATGGGAGGGAAGGGCTTGGCAATTCCTGCAGCTCTGTGGGAAGCTTTTAACTGGTGCTGTTCGAGTTCTTTAAGCAAGGGCTCAGCAGTCCCATCCAAACTTGCAAATGTCCATGTTCATTTAAGATCTAGACAGAAATGATTTCTCTGGTGAATGTCCTCCTCTGCTGTGTGAGAAACAACATTTCAATGGTTCCTTCCAACTATTGGAGACTTTACTGACCTGAAGACCAACTGTCTTCCAGATGTCAACGAGAATTTGTGAAGAAAAGGCAAAAAGTCTCTCAAACTCGGTGAAGTGAACAGCACTGGCTTGTCCAGATGAAAAGCCTGAAAGACAAGCAGCACAGAGTTTCAAAGGGCTTGTGTACTGTCAAGAATAGAGTTATCGGAAGGTGTGCACAGATCTCCAGTGTCTAATCTAAGAGGGAATCAGTTTTTCTGGGAGTGTTGCTCTCTTGGGTGCAGCCAACAAAAGCAAGAAGTCAGTTGATGAGGTACTGACAGGTGAGGGTGGAGCTCCTTGGGGACATTCTTCAAGGAGCCAAGGGATGCCAAAGGATGAGACTCCCAAGTGAAATGGAAGATGGGGAGTTCTTGATTTCTCTGGCTAGCTTCTGCTTTACAGAAAGCCACCACCATTTTCCCAGGTGTGTACAGGATGATCTGAGAGGTTTCATTGTTGAGGGTGTGAAGTTCTGGCATAGGTGGGTTATGAGGCAAGACAGAAACCCCACATCCATGATGTGCCTCCAGCACTGCCTGGAGGTAGCTGTTGCTTCTGCCTTAAGGGGATCTACCTTTAGGTCCTCACACAGGCAGAACGTGGCAAGAAGGTCATGGGAACATGTGAGATCTTTGGTGAGGAGGCCACTCTCTGCAGATGTGGATGGGCCACGGGGGTTTCAGTGCTTATGCTGAGGCAGTGGTTCCGTGACTGTATGAAGGTGAGCAGCTGCACTGGGGCTGATGGGGCAATGTGTAAACTCAGCTCTGGGCCTCCACAGCCTGATTTCAGTGGATTGTCAACACATCCTTGAAAGCAGATGCATGTGCACACACATTGTGGAACCCAGGCCCCAGCCCCTGGCCTCCCGTCTTGCAAAGACTGCTTGGGACAGAGCAGCTGGAACTCCCCGTGTGGAGATGTGCTGTGACATCTCCTGCAGAACCAAGCAACAAGCCAAAAACCAGCCTTTACGTTCAGTTGTCTGCTATCTGCTGCCATTAATCCACTTCAGTTTATTTGGCAGCAGCGATCAGAATGAATTAATTTGGGATTTTCAGGCTGTTGAATGTTTTTCCTCAGGCAGCTTTCTGTTGAGTTCTGGGCTTTTGGGATTAGCTGCTATTTAAAGCAGCAGTGTGTGAATTTTCCTGATGGCTTGTGCTCTGTCTGTCCAACTGAGACAGAAAAAGAAGTGATGCATGTGGGTGCTATTCAGTGCTCTGCCTTGGCTCCCCCATCTCCGGTGGGATTGATCTCGTTGAGTGTCTAGGATGCAGGCTTTCAAATCTTCCTGTGTGCTGGGGTCTGCTGTGTGGCAGCTAATGTTGTGCTACAGACCTGTACAGTCTCTGTCTCTCTAGGAAGGGGAGATGCTTGTCAGGCACTTCTTTGGGGGTAAAGAAGCTGTTTTTCGCTGTTTGCTTCTTGACACAGTCGATTCTATCTGCTGCTTCCACTTGCAGAGCTGCCCCAGGGGGACCAGACTTCAAAGTAAAGCAGCTAAATAGAAAGATCGAGCTATAAAAAGGTGTCAGGGGAGTTTGGGGAGTGGTGCAGTGTCCCAGGAGCTGCTGTGTATGGGAAGCTGTCCCCAAGCTGTGCAGAGCAGAAGCAGGAGCTGGTGGCCAGGGACCTGAATGCACTGAGCAAGAGCTGCCCTGTGCCCAGCCCAGCACCGGTGTGGGCAGGAGGGTCAGCTGCAGCACCATATCTTGAAGAGGATGTGCAATGTTTCCCTGCCTGCCTGGGAACGTGATTCATACCTTTCGTACCCAGATGTCTGTACCTTCTTCTAACAGATTCTTTGACTTGGGTGCACACAGTAAGGGTCACAGGAGTCTGTGACAAGAGCCTGGAGTCTGGAAGCTACTTGCTGAGAGGCAGCTCCTTCAAATCTCACATAGAGGCTGAGATCTGCAGCCTGACTTTCTGATGGGCAGAATACCCCAAAGGCTTTAATAACAACCATTTGGAAAAAAAACAACAGAACTACCCAACAGGCTTGTGTGACTGACATCAAGTTTTCACCTTCTTTTTATGTCCAACTCCAGTTCTTCCCCCTTTTAAACCACAAACAAGCTTTTGCTTTGAGTTGCAGTGAGAATTTAAAGGGGGAGCCAGGATGAAAGAAAGTGTAGGTGCACTGGGTCTTATGGTCTTGATCTTGCAAATGCACTTGTCTGAGATGCTGCAACACAGGGTCTGTGAGATCCAGAGAGAAGGTTGTATTTGACCACAACTGGCCCAAACTTGCACTGGCAGGAGCCTGACCATCAGTCCTGTGGTCAGAAGCTATAGTTTCTCCCCAAGGCTGCAAGAGCAAGCCTTGTACTAACCCCTGGATAGACTTATCCTTTGACCTTACCTGTAATCTGTGGTTTAGAAACATGAATCTGATTTTGCAACGTTTAGATGAAAATCAGTGCTCATCCCACACCTTCCTATTTTCAAACTAGGAAGTTTTAGCTGGACAGAAGTTTAGGTCTGTGACAAAAAAGATAGCAGCTAGAACTGTCCTGGTGACTGATTTTGTATTTGCAAGTTACTATAGAAAACTTTTCAATCCAGAAATATTTTAGCTGGCACTTGTTTAAATTGGATTCTCTGAAAATAGCATGAGTTATTTTAGAAATCTTTTCTGCCTTGAGCTTCTTAGTACCTATTAGGAAATTTTAAGTATGCATTCACTATGCTAAAAGAATAATGGAGAACTCAGAGCAACCAGTTCTGTGTGGGATGCTTAAAGCATTAACATATTTTGAAGAGATTATTTCCAAAATAAGATACCTAGAGTTGGAAGTGATCATAATGTGAAATTCCTGCCATTGAAAGATATAGAGTGGGAAATGTAGAGAGTTGGAGGCATGTATGTGTTACGGATTAGGATTAAGTGTTTATGTGTGCACTCTCACAGCCTATTACTATAGCATTATTGATATCCATTCATACAAAACAGATTTAAAAGTTATTCACTCTAAGAGTCAGTGTCTGTGGTCTGAGAACTTCACATGGAAATACAAAACCAAGTTCTGCCAACTTAAAGCAAATAATGCTATTTGTTTTCATATAGCTGGTGTTATTTTTTGTCTCTTTGTGCATCGGAGGAAATGTTCCTTTCAGTGGGAAAATTACCACTCCTGCCATGAAAGGGAGAACAACCCTTTGCTTTTGCCTTTATTTTGGATGGAGGAGTGTGTGCTAGAGAAAGCCACATGATACTGGATGGGGATGCAGAGGAGCGAGCTTCTGACAGGTATGGCTTCGGCCACCCTGCTGCCCCCCAGGGAGCCCTGTGATTTTGGAAGCATTAATATTTGTTTCTCTCTGAAAACCTCGGGTAGATTCAGGGTCCCCAGCTGATCTGGTGAGGGGGTCCTGGGAGGAAGGGAAGGGGATAGTTGTCTTACAGGCTGGAACATCAGCAATGTGGAGTATTCTTGCAAGCTTCTGGGAGCTATTCTGAAAAGAAGGAAGTACTGCAAGGCAGGGACAAATGGTAGGGGTGATAAACCTAGTGCTTGTTTTCTCTGGTAAGTCACAGGACCACCCCTGAAGCTCTTCTTGAAACATCCAGAATGGACCTTCCTCTATTTATGCAATCATGCCCCCATTTATGGACCTTTTCCTGTAATGTGTGCTTATAAAGTGCTAATTCTCCCCAAAGCCCCAGACATGCATGACAAAAAGTGTGGCATAAGCCACAGCATGACAAAAGCTGTGTGCTCTTCCTTCTTTCTTGTCCTACTGCTTGGAGCCATCAATTTAGGTGTAACTCTGTGACTGCTCAGTCCTGAGGGACAGAGGTTTCTGTCCACTGCTTGGACTGCTGCAGCTCTTTCTCAGTCCACTTCCTTACAGAAGTGGCTGCTGCTCAGTCAATGAATTCACTGCAAACACACACACACACACACAGAGTTTCACAGCTCTGCATGGCACTTCATCCAAAACTCAAAACTAAAGATGTCTGATCTGCATTTATTCTAAAAAATAATCCATAGTCTACTGAGTTAATTTATTTTTCTTATGCAATGAGCTGACAAATGTGCTGTTAGAAATGAAGGATAATGTCTGCACTTCAGGTTTTCTCCTTACACAAAATTGCCTCAGCCCTCAAGCTCCTTTGTGTTGTGTTCAGTGCCTTGCAACAGTGCCTCCATGTTTATCAAAGGAAATGTGAGGTTTTTGAGTGTCTTGAGTAATAGTCGAGCCAAACAGCTTCTGGTGGGTATTAAAATACTTTTCTAGTTTGAAAAGTTCATACAGCAAACACTTGTAAACAAACAAGAGTTCTGGAAAGGCAGTAAATTAATCCAAATCAAATTTAAACCCATAATGCTCATACCTTACCTGGCTCATATTAAATGAATCTTGAGAGACTGAATACACCTCTGTGGAACTTGCAATCAAAATGCCTTCTAAATGAAAAGACATTGAACAATTGTTTGTTTATGTGTCCCAGTGCCCTTCATGCCTCGGAGTGCTTTGGGCTTACACAAGTGCTAAGCAAAATCTTTAAATTTGTAGTAAATAAGTACCCTGGAGAAAACATATAATGAGGAAGAAACGCCCTGGTTGTCTTCATGGAGTGATCCTTTTATTTTAACACTTCCTGGTGACAGGCCAGGGGACTAGGTCAGGTTTCCAAGCACAGCTTCACTTTTACAGCAGTTGGGGGCACCCTCTTGTTCCTTTGCACAGATGCAACTATGGAGCAGAGCTGGGACAGACCTTTTCATGCTTTAAAGTCTCTCTCAAAGCTGGAAATACCTTCAAGTTTTTTTCTAGCAGCTGGGCACAGAGAGGGAATGTTAATGCACCTTCTTTTCCTTGCAAGGGGACACCCTGAACTTTCCAGCACTGGTTGTGACATTGCTGCAGATGGATGCTGGATGAAGGAACAATGCAAGTTCAGAGACCAGCAGCCTGCCACTTTTGTCAAATCCTGGTTGGCCCAGGTGCTCAAGGAATACACATTGGCCGTGATGCAGGAATAAAAAATGGTGGGATCTGAGGGATGCAGTGTCCTTCATATGATGAAGTGAAATTGCTGAGCTGTGTCACTGCTCAGGGAGCAGCTGCAGCCTGGCACAGCAGACATGGCAAGGGGACAGGAGCATGGATCCCACCTGCAGTGCTGCTGTTCTGTGGTGGTGGGACCATGGCCATAGAACCACTTCCCTCCTTCCTTGGTCTTGGCTTTTTCTACACAAGGTGCAGAGCTTGGGACTGAATCCTGCTCTGCCTTGGAAAAGCTGTCTCTTCTAGGAGGTTCTTCTGGCTGGTTTGGCATATTTCAGTCAACTATGGTTGTGCTGGTGGCACACACCCAACAGCCCTTCTCAGACTGACAGCTAATGGGACAAGACTTGCTGACATGGCCTGGTATGTGTGCCAACATCACCTGACAATAGGTAAATTTTCCTTTGTTTCTAGGAGGAGAAGGGATCCTCCTGTCCACTTTAAGGAGACAGGTAATGGTGGGATGTGGTGCTGGGCCGGATCAAGGCATTGGGGAGCATAAAAGAAATTGCAATGCTGAGGTTGTCATAAACAGATTGAAAAAGAATTCCACAGAATGTCACTACTCTGTAAAAGAACCTGGAACCCATTTGAGCCGGATGCAAATAAAACAATTTGGTCAAAGGTCTTGTCAATGAGGAAGGCAGCCCATATTCAGCGTGACAGAGCTTATGCTGGATATTCACCCAGAGAGGTATTCTAGAGCAAGGCTGGGATGCAAACAGCAGCATTGGGATAGATTGGGAGCAACAGTGTCGTCTCTGTGCTTGCTACTGGGGTGACTACAGCAGAAATAGTATGTTCAGCCCCCTAAGCCTGCAGCTGAGAAACAGCTGCTAATTTGGAGGAGGCTCTGAGAAGAGGAAGGAAAACAAGCAGGAGACCAGGAAACTTGCTTTTGTAATGAAAGAGCTGAGAGTTCAATCTATTTGACTTATCATCCAGGAGGCCAGTGGCTGACTTGATCCAAATCTGTAAGTACCTGCTGGAAACAGGGATGTGATGACAGAGGGCTCTTCAGTAAAGCAGGCAGACAGATAACAAGACCCAGTTGCTGCATCTTAAAACAAAACAAATTAAAAGCAGAAATGAAGGGTAGTTTTTCCCAACTGGGTTAATCGAGGGCTGTGGTGGAGTCTCAGTCTTGTTCCAGAGGTTGCCCTTGAACCTCAGCACTCCTGCCACATGGAGCGGGGATTTAGCAGAGCAGCAATCCCCTCCTCACAGTTCAGCTGGGGAAGGCTGGCAGGGCAGTGTGGGCTTGCTTTAACCCCCCACTGTGGCTTGGTCTTCTTCCCCAGAGTGACTTGCAGGTGTTGCATCCTCTAAAGTGGAGGAATCACTTAGGGATGCAGCAGCAATGTCTCCCCCTCAGCTCATCTCAGGGCTTGCTTTACTGCTCTCCAGGGGAATGGGGCAGGGTGGACTACTGGCAACCTCCGTGGTGCTGCAGGAAGCATTGCCCTGGCGTGGGTTGCTTGGCCAGGGGTCTAAGGCTCTGCCTCTCTGTTGATAACCCCCAGGGTGCCCAGCCACTGGAATACTAGAGAGGTGGCTGCCTGCAGATTCAGGGATCTCACACCATGTTCCTTCACTCCTTTACCTCAGCATAATCTTTTGATCCCCCAGCTCCTCCTGGGCCCCAAACCTGGCTGATCCAAATGTAAAGCAAGTCTGCTCTGCTTTGTTTTACGCTGCTGAGAGCACAGGGGAGAGAGGGAAGAACGGAGGGAAAAGGGCCACAGCTGGATGCCAGATCACTCTTTCCTCTGTGCTACTTCAGGAATGGAGAGACCATGCAGAAAGTACTTCCTTAGCCTAGGCTAGGAAGGCCATGGACAGAAGAAGACTTGGCAAGGCACGTGGAATTATGAGTGTAAAGTCAAAGCATGCATGTTTGGGCTGTCTATGTTCCCATCACTCTAGATGGTCTGCAGAAGACAAACAGCATCTCAGGCTGGCTGAGGCTTGTGTTTCTCCTGCTTTGGACTAGCACATCTTCATTTCATAGCAAACAACTCCTGCATTCTAGATTCCATGCTCTGTTGTGTGCACTATGAAACAGGATAACTTTTAGGGGTGCAGATCTATAAAATGATCACGTTTGGAGATAATAATGGAAAAATGACCCTGTCAGCTGTGCATTTTTCCTCTGAGAGGGAGTTTGAATGAAATCTTTGCTATCAATCTGGAATCAGAGTCTGAGAGTGAAACAGACAGCC
Organism: Vireo altiloquus; assembly: GCA_013396875.1. Taxonomy (NCBI): domain Eukaryota; kingdom Metazoa; phylum Chordata; class Aves; order Passeriformes; family Vireonidae; genus Vireo; species Vireo altiloquus. The sequence continues at coordinate 13,725 of VZRF01000186.1, forward strand.
TGGACTTGGGCTGTTGATGTGGCTTTGTCTACAGATGTACTGAAGTACTGCTTTACTGCTATTCATGCTACTGGATATATTAATGTTTTATAAGACCTTGCACAAAAGCTCAGAGAGGGTTTCCTTGCTAGTTGAATGGCCAAATTCTCACTGTTAGCTGAATGTCCAAATTTTCCCTCTTATGCCAAGGACTAATCCTAGTGTCCAGGCAGTGTCCAAAGTTCTGTCCTAGCTATGGAAGTAGCTATGAAAGTAGTAGCTACTGTCCCAGAGACACTGTGCGACTTTTTGTATAAAAAGGGAAAGCACAGAGATTTTCTGTGAGCTGCTCTGCTCCACTAGGCAGGAACACACTGCATTTGTTAACACCGAACTGCTTCTCCTTAGCAAAGGGTTTTCTGCTCTTTGTGAAATATGCACTGCAAGACAGAAGTACTCTAAAGATTAAATTTTTTATTTGCCAGGAAAAAAACTTTAAGAGTCAGTTGGGTTCCACCCTTCTTCCCTTGGAGGAAGGTGAGAAGACTACTGTATGCATGATACAAGTTGCTTTTATACCTAAATTTTTATCCCGTTTTAACACATTCCATGGAGATGATAACAAGAAAGGGCTATGTATTACCCAAAGTTAGAATGTTCTTCTAACCAGAGGTCTAATGCTGGTTCTCCCTCTGTCATAAACGTTTCAGTCTAGAAGCTGCAGACCTGGGTGGTGTGCCCTCTGCTTGTGCATGTCCAGTGGTCCCACAGCTGTGTATGCCAAATTCATATATTGGAGGAAAACATGCTTTCTGTTGTCCCGGTTTCCCCTGGTGTTTGGACTGTGGGTAAACTGGCTGCCGCTCCTGGGATTTCCTTTCTTTCTTTACTCCCAGTGTTTCCCATGGTGGCAACCTTCCTTCCCCAATGTCTTGCTCCTGCCTGCACTGCTTCACAAGGCAGGGAGGACACAGCAAGTGCTGGGACACAGTGAGCCTTGGGAGACTCTTGCAGCTTCCTTTTATTGACTCCAGAGGCCTCTCTTGAGTTTGCAATCTAAATGTCTTTGGACTGGATAATGGAAACAAACAACTCCCTGACAAACTCTCTGGAGACTGCATGTGTGCTCAGGGCTTGAATCAGCAGAAAAAGTTTCAATGACTCCTTATGCTTTGAATAAGGCATAGAAAGTCAGGCCAGTAGTGACAACAAGGAAAACCAGAGAATTTGTACCTGAGCAGCACAGGGAGAAGAGAAAGGGAGATGAGATGGCTCTTCTGATGTCTTTGATATAAAATTCTGTTAAAAAAGCCAAAAAGGCTTGTTTTCTGCTGTAAAAAAAAGCCGATTTTATAATGAGTGAGTAGGAGATTTCAGTTCTGACAGGATGGGCTGGCTCTGGGCTCATAAAACTGTTATGCTTCCAGCTCTTCCACATATACCATCTTTGCTGAAAATGATGTTTGGTTGAAATCTGCCGTATTTGGATGTTTGCCTGTAATTCCAGATGTTCAGTGTCCTGATCAGAGTTGTTATGCAGAAATTTATAGTCCAAGCACTGCAGAGGAACTGGTGCATCCTATGCAAGTGCCGTATTTGCTACACACTGAAATGGATGTGTTGAACCTTTTGTACACAATGCAGAGGAAGTCACTCATGATCCAAGGGGTTCATTGCACAATCTTCTCTGTGATGGGACTTGTTCTGTGCAAGTGAACTGGACACAGAACCATTGAGTCATGGAATGGTGTGGGTTGGAAGAGACTTTAACATTACCTAGTTCCAAATCCCATACCATGGGCAGGTACACTTTCCACTTGACTAGGTTGTTCAAAGCCCCATCCAGCCTGCCTGCGAACACTTCCAGGGATGGGGCATCCACAGCTTCTCTGGGAAACCTGTTTTAGTGCCTTACCACCTTCACAGGGAAGAATTTATTTCTAATATCTAATCTAAATTTCTTGTCTTTTAATTTTAAACCATTCCGCCTTATCCTATCACTGCATGCCCTTATAAAAAGTTTCTCCATGGAGGGGCATGATTTCTTTCCCAGAAAACCCTCCATGAGGAGAAGCATGGCAGGCCTGTTTGGGGGGAATATGTATGATACCGAATGATTAAAGTGTTTTCATGATTAACAGGATATTGAAAACCTCTACTTCACAAGGTAAGAGAGATTAACTTCCCCCTGAGACTAAGATCTCCTTTTTGCTGGAGAAGTCTATAAATGAAATGGAGGAAATGCTTGATTGGAATCAGAGACCACAGATCACCCAGCTCCAGTATCCAGTCTTGGACTATGACCAGTGATAAATGCTCTTCTGGACAAGAATAATATGGGAGATAATATTTAGAGACAATTTGACAATTCATCTAAAATCCTGTTCTTGAACACCTCTGGCAGCTAAGTTACTTTAAGAAAAAACTTTTCCCCATTTTGTTTTTAGGCTGCTGCAGAGTTCAATGATGGCTGTTGTTCTGTGATGTGAGAGTAGTGATTTTGGTCACTCCAGGACTGCCCTCACCTCCGCCAGCTGTCCCTCCTTGTCTGAAGGCTGTGCCCCTTGTTGTCACATGTCCTTTCCCTGGCCCCACTGCCAGCCTCTGGCCATTCTGCCCGATGTGGCCACCCCTGCAGCACCAAGCAGGTCACCTCATGTCAGCACAAGCACTTCCCACTCCCTTTCCCAGCTCTGAATCGCTGATCGTCAGAGCACATCACCTCGAGCATCTTCTTCCAGTTGTGGTTGTCTTTGCTGACCTTTTGGAAGTGAGCTTGCAAAATGTCTCTTGTTTGCTGTGAGCTGGAGAGAGGATAAATTCTAATTATTCCCTGAAACCGATGGGTTGGACAACCTCTCCCTGCAGCCCCTAAGCACTGTGCATTCTGTTCTGTAAATCAGGTGCTTTATTAGATCCACTGTAGCAGAAAATGAAATGTAAAACTGAGTGTAGACTTATTTTAGACACAGTAGTAGCAGAATTAAGAAGGGAAATATCTTTGGCTTACTGGGGGAAGTCATTTAGGAAGAAATTGGAATGGTTAATTAGAGAAAATTATCTCTATCTAATACTTGAAGGCTAATTTAAATGCTCCAGTCTTTTTCATGTAAGGAAAAAATCTATTTTAATAGCTTAGATTATTATCAAGGAATGTAAGTTTAGTGGGAGCAAAAAATTTTCATAAATTTTCTGTGAAGAAATATTGTTAAAGTGGCAACTGAATATTATGACAGAGATGTAAAAATCATAGTGGGCCTCTTTTTAAAAAATTATTATTTTTTTATTCTTGGAGGGGAGGTGGAAGGTTTGGGACAGGGAGAAGACAGGGAAAGAGATTTATGAAGCTTTTTGAATTTCACGTGCACCGTAAGTGCTAGAAACTTTGAGACCAAAAGCTGTATCTGTGTGATTATCAAATTTTAAACTATGAAAATAAACATTTAATCTCTTGACAAAATCCGAGGATTTGTAAGGGTGTCAGTAAAAATGCTTCTTTTATGTAGGGGGTATCATATTGCAAGTTCCCAAAATATGTTTTTTTGTTTGGTTTCAACTAAAGAAAAGTCTGATGTTGATTAACTGCCCTTGTTTAATTTAATCTTTTACTCAGTGTCAGGTGATTGAAAACATAGACTTCACTGGCTACATGCAAAGCCAACTTTTTATTGTACAAAGCACATCTTATATACTGTTCCAAAGCTAGCAGTTCAACAACCCCAAACTTCAACTTCTAGGATTACATCTTTAGCATCTCAAGCACTTACTGATTACAACTTCTTTGCTTAATCTCCTTTTAACTATCCTGCTTTTGCCTCGCCTTCTCCTCTTTATTTGTCTCCTGCTCTTTTGTTTTACCTACTGCTAGACCTGGGGTACGCCCGTCTCCCCCAGGGCCCCACACCAACAAAAGCCATCCTCCCTGGCAACATTTTGCACTCCCACAACTCAGGCTTTTAATATTTTACTTTTACTTTTTTTACTTTTAATCTTTTACTCAGGTTAAAGTAAGAATTTGGGAATAATTTTTGACAACTTTCCAAAAGCAGAATTCTGCATTTCAGCTGCTGAAGACCTGATGTTTTGTAGGTTGTGCTGTCTGTAAGGTAGCTGTTGATGGCCAGATTGTAGCTGTAGAGTAGCTGCAAAGACCAAAGTGAAAAACCTCTTTGTCCCATTACCATTGTGTTCCACTCTCCTTTACATTGGTTGGGATTGTCTGTTGCTTCCTCTCTAATGCAGTGTGGTGTTCCCTCACCCCCTTTTTACACCCTTCCCTGCTAAATCCTGGCCACTCCCTCAGGCTCCTCCTATTGGTCTGTGAGGGACCCCAACTCCACACCACCCCGCCACCAATCTCCATAAGACTCCAGACCCTCTGCCTTTCTTTCCCTTTGCCTCTGGAGATCTGCATGCCACCATGTGAATAAAGACCTTCTGTGTTCTCCGTGCAAAATCCTCTTCTCACCTCCTTGGCTGCTGTGTTGTTGTGAGGAGCAAGATGCCAGAGCTAGCCATGNGGGCAGCTGGTAGCCTCTGGAAAGAAGTTGCAGTTCCCAAAGAAGTCTGCTGAACCGCAGCAAACCACTCAGAGTGCTTTATGTTGACTCTCCGTGTTGGTAAGGCCCTGTGGAGACCTGCTGGAAANGCGGGCTGGGCAGAAACGCTCTTTGGCACTGCTTGCTATTTGTGGCTTGCCACCAAAAAGCCAGCAACTGCAACAAATGGCGCCCAACGTGCGGCCTCTACACAGAAGTGCCGCAGAGAGTGTCCCTCTGCAGCCGCAGCTGCAGGAGAGAAGTCGCCTTGGGAAAGCCATTTGCCCGATGAGAACCTCATACTGCAGCGACAACACTGGAGGGGCAGCTGGTAGCCTCTGGAAAGAAGTTGCAGTTCCCAAAGAAGTCTGCTGAACCGCAGCAAACCACTCAGAGTGCTTTATGTTGACTCTCCGTGTTGGTAAGGCCCTGTGGAGACCTGCTGGAAAGTCCTATGGTGGGGAGAGCCTGTGGATGGTGTGGTAGGCCTGGTACAGCAGTCACTTTTTCTTTAGTTTAATCCTTTTTGCCTCAGGTTGGGTAGAGAGTTGGGGGTGGGTTCTTGGTGAGATGAAGGGGGTCATGCCTAATGCAAAGCCTCCGCAAGAAAAACCCATCTCTCTCTAACAAGAGAAGATTTAAATTCTGTACCCCCAGCTTTGGGAGAAGTTATTTTCTTTAGAATTATCTGTCCTTCATTCTTGCGCGTGAAAGATAAAAATAACTAATCTTTGTTTTGTTTTACTNGTTGGTAAGGCCCTGTGGAGACCTGCTGGAAAGTCCTATGGTGGGGAGAGCCTGTGGATGGTGTGGTAGGCCTGGTACAGCAGTCACTTTTTCTTTAGTTTAATCCTTTTTGCCTCAGGTTGGGTAGAGAGTTGGGGGTGGGTTCTTGGTGAGATGAAGGGGGTCATGCCTAATGCAAAGCCTCCGCAAGAAAAACCCATCTCTCTCTAACAAGAGAAGATTTAAATTCTGTACCCCCAGCTTTGGGAGAAGTTATTTTCTTTAGAATTATCTGTCCTTCATTCTTGCGCGTGAAAGATAAAAATAACTAATCTTTGTTTTGTTTTACTTAGTTATTCGGAGCTTCAGTCNTGAAATTTTCCCGGGCCCGCCAAAACCCCACTCCCTCGTTGCTGATGTTCCGGGTGGGCCCCCTGCCCCTTTTCCCTCTGCATCAGTGAGTGTGTTTGCGGCCATGGACCCTCCCCTTCCCTCTCAGCCCNTCTGTCCAAAACCCCCAAACCACAACTGAGCCAACTCCAAGTGTTCTGAAAAGATGGCGCCGGCCAGCCTCACGTTCAGGCCTGCCATGCCATCTTCTTCTTCCCCCTTGAAATTTTCCCGGGCCCGCCAAAACCCCACTCCCTCGTTGCTGATGTTCCGGGTGGGCCCCCTGCCCCTTTTCCCTCTGCATCAGTGAGTGTGTTTGCGGCCATGGACCCTCCCCTTCCCTCTCAGCCCCGGGGGCGGGGGAGGAGGACTCCCCGCGGGGGT
>VZRF01000186.1:20087-38930 GCA_013396875.1 Vireo altiloquus
TCCCCCCGATCCCCATAAGACTCCAGACCCTTTGCCTTTCTTTCCCTTTGCCTCTGGAGATCTGCATTCCACCATGTGAATAAAGACCTTCTGTGTTCTCCATGCAAAATCCTCTTCTCACCTCCTTTGCTGCTGTGTTGTTGTGAGGAGCAAGATGCCAGAGCTAGCCATGAAGCTCCTGGCTGGTGAGGATCCCATGGTCCATGCCTTCAGAGGGAAGGTTTGGAGCACGAGAGGCCGATGCGGGCCGGGCAGAAACGCTCTTTGGCACTGCGTGCTATTTGTGGCTTGCAGCTAAAGCCAGCAACCACAACAATGCAGCTGAAGAGACTTCTGTCCCCGAGTACCTGGTACCTGATCCCTTGCTAAAGCTCTGGTTGCTCAAGAGAAGCCTTGGTTGGATTGCACCTGTTCTCCAGGGAGGACATTACTCCTTTTTAGTTTGACTAGTATGACTTTAGTTTCCTGTGCTGCCCAGGCTGTCCCACATGATGCAAAGGAAGTAGTGCATTAGAGAAAAATGATAAAACAGGGCTTGGAGGCAGTCTGTGACTACCACCATCACCAGGAAAGTGCTGCACCAGAATTTGTTTCTGTCAGCGCTGTACTTTTTCTGGAACAGCACAAAGCATTTGGACACCAAATTCAGTTCTTACTTTCATTTACCTTCATTCTCACAAGAACTAAAAGCAAACAAGCCAACAGTTCCTCTGTCAGAAAACCCTTTTCCTTCCAAATTCAGTAAAAACCTATGTCCTAGGTTGAAGTACATTCTATCACCATCTTCATGAACTGTTGAAACCAGGTGAGGCAGTGCTCCCTGCCTCCCTACCTCTGGATTATCTCCTGTTAATGGCCCATCAGCGCCTTGCCCATGACTCACAGAAAGCTCCCTCTGGATTATCTCCTGTTAATGGCGCATCAGCGCCTTGCCCATGACTCAGAGATAACTCCCGCCTGGACTATCTCCTCTTAATGGCGCATCAGGCCTTATCACATGACTCACCATCCCATTGTGAGATGCTCTGCCCAGAGGGAGGAACCAAGCATTCCATCCTGGATATAAGCTGAGACTCTAAACACCAGAGTAGTGCTTACCTGCTGGACTCCCAGAGGACAAGAGCTACTGCTGGATCTTCAGACCCATTTTGCTACAGGATCACCACTTCAACAGAACCACTCTACTTGGACTGCAACCACCATAGGGTGTCAGGTTGTATTCTGTTTTTGTCAGTGTTCTTGTACTACTGCATTTATTTATTTATTTTATTTTTTCCCCCTATTAAATTATAATTCTGACTTGTGATCTCCCACTGGTTTGATTTCAAACTAGTACAACCTATTGCACAATTACATGTTTAGCAGGAGTCCAGGCATCAGCCTGTGTATGGTCATCAGGCATGAAAGAGAGTTTGTATGGGAGACTCCAGGAAATTACTTTAAGGAGTCAGCGATACAGACCACACAGGAGTAGCCTTTCATTTTCTCCTGGGAGGTGATGATCTATTAAGCCAACTTTGAGAGAGATGAATGACATTTAGTCACTGGGTAGATAACACGTCTCATGACAGTATCTGCAATTACCTAATGAAAAGTTGTAGGCTATTTTTACCCTTTGAGAGATACATTTTCTATGTAGTTATGCATCTCCTACACCAGGGATACTTTGCTTCATCTATTGAAATTCTGCTTTTCACTGCAATTTTTGCAAAGGAGTGGGACAGATTCATGTTTGTCTAAAATAAATATGCAAAGATTTATATTTTCAGTAGAATAATTCTATTCTGCCAATGTTACTATAATAAACCTGCCTTTATTGTTTTGGGTTTTTTTCATTTGTATAGCACAGTTCTGACAATACTGTGTTTTGAAAAACAGTAGATGTGTGGACTGCTTTCCACAAAAGTGGTCAGCAGTCCACATCTTACATAAATGTGATGTGGGGGCTTTGAGACCAGAATACTGACTCGTGAAGTTATCTTTCTTTGTCCCCAGTGCACAGGCAGCTGCTAGCCTGATGATGTTGTGCTGTCACAGGAGGGTGGATGCTGTGTGAGGGATCATGCTTCTTGGTACTTTGTTTGCTCTCTGGCTTTGCAGAGCTTCGAATCCACTAGCCCAGATGCCTGCAGCAGACCTCGACTCCTGCCAGCTGTTACCATCAGAGGGCATGGCAGCAATGTGGCTGTACTCAAAATGATGGTTTCATACACCTGTGTGCATCTGTGATGCCGTAAACATGACAGTACAAATCCCAATGGGGAGAGGGAACTTGCAGAGGTAGGATGCAGCTGCAAAAGCAGAAGACAGAAAAGGCTGAAGAGGAATGGCAGAGAAGAGGTGGGTAGACTGGGTATGAAATATAGGGGCAGAGAATATCAGATCTGGGAAAGGCTAGGGAAACAAAGAGGCAGACAACAGTTAAAGTGGCTTGAATCAGTGTGGAGAGCTTTCACTGAACAGGCCAAAGGGAGAAAGGGAAGTCTCTCCTTCTATTTTTAGCCAAGCAGCTGAATTACTCCACTTCCCTGCCCGCAGGGGTCAGGCAGTAATGGAAACCACCCTCTGAGCAGCCACTGAGCAGGAGTAGGGCTGTGCTTTGCCTGCTGGTAGGGCTCATCTCCAGGCGCTGTGTGATGGCACGTGCTGCAGCACAGACCTCCCCTGGGCTGGAGTTCAGGAAAACAGAAATGCTAAGGGACTTGGCCGTGTTTGGGCACCTGCTGGTCATCCCAGGGGACTGGGGCATCAAGGGCTGCAAGTGGCTCTCTCCTCTTGATTTCTGGGAGACCACAGCTATGCATGAGCAGCAGTATGTTCTGTCGCACAGGCGAGCTCCCCATCAGCCTCATGCAGTACAGCCAGTCTTCATTTCTGCACTCTGTGCAGTCCCTGTGACTGTGAGCTTGCATGCCACATCATTTTGGGTATATTTGGTAAATCCTCAACTATCTAGAGAGATTATCTTCCTGATTTATCATCAAGCACCTTGTTCTTTTCCGGAGGGCAATTCAGTGCAGCTAAATTAGGTTCCTGCCTTGCTTTGTGCTTTGAAAGAGCCTTTTTCTCTGTCTAATGACTGCAGAGTACCTGCTTCCAGCTCACATGCTTAAGTTAGGTGATGCTGTGTATATACTACTGATTATTCCTGGCCTTGTGAGGTGTCATCATCTCAGAAATACAGATCAAGGATGTGCCTAGCTGAGCAAATAGTATGGGAGATGATGTGTAAGGCTGAGGGTGATAAAGGGAGAGAAGATCAGAGCAGTCCTGACACGAGTGTTAATAACATTTACAAAGGCCTGGGTTTCCTTCTCTGCAGGAAATTCTTTGTGTTTTATTCTTGGGAGCCATTTTCTTTGATGGTGGTCTGTGGGGAAGTATAAAAAATCAGTTCATTGTACAGATTATTTTTATTATTAGTTTTTTTTAATTTTTTTTCGTCACAACCCTGAAACTGGTGTTTGAGGAAGAAATGGATGAAATGACATCATCTTTTTGTCCTTTCAGGGTCTGTGATGAGGAGGTGAAATGTAGCAGGTTATTCACCACTGCCAGGATTATATCTTTTGTGCAGAACATGGCCATCAGGTTTAATTTTTTTTGCATTTTTGAGTTATTATCCATAAAGGATGGGCACAAGGGGGCCACAAAGGATGGGGATTTCATGTCTCTCTATTGAGAGAATCCTTCGCAGTTCAGCTTGTGGCCTGTGAAAAGCCAGGCTTTGCTGGGCTTGCACGGTTTGCCAAGCATGGGTTATTGCACTGTGGCTGGTGGTGCCCTAGGAAGAGGCAGAGCTGATTCATCCCCTACAGATTAAGAGGGGTGTGAGCATGGTTACCACAACCCAAAAGGGCAGAATCTAATAAGAATGGACCCTTTCAGCACCACAGGGCACCTGTGGTGACAGAATAAGCCATCTTGTCCTGCTGTATCTGGTGTCCTTGTGTAGTTTACATTTGTGGGTATGTATGGCTTATGGTGAGAACAAGTGCTCTGCCCTGAAGCTGTCTGGGGGAAAGAAGGATGAGCTGGTGCTGAGTTACAGCAGAGCAGGACAATCCCCTCCCTTGCCCAGCTGGCGATGCTGTGCCTGATGCCCCGCAGGACACAGGTGGCCCTCCTGGGTGCCAGGGCACTGCTGACTCGTGTTCAACTTGCCACAGACCAGGACCCCCAGGTCCCTTTCCACAGCACTGCTTTCCAGCCTCTCATTCCCCAATCTGTCCATACATCCGGGGTTGCCCTGCCCCACGTGCGGAATCGGCACCTTCCCTTGTTAAATATCACACAGCTGGTGATTGCCCAGCCCTGTAATTTGTTAGGTCTCCCTGCAGGGCCTCGCTGCCTTTGAGGAGTCGAGATGGCCTCCCAGTATCTCCCTTGGGTTTTGAATAACTGTTGAGCTGGATTTGGACAATATATCCCAGTTGCTGCTATGGGTCTTTCAACTGGTGAGTGGACTGGCAGAGACTGAGGCAGACCTGAGTGCAGCAGGTAGATGTCTCCTGTTGAGCTCAGAGCTGCTGTCTACCTGCTGGCCCTGAGGAGGAAGGGTGTCACCCCACATACCCTGCTCAGCCTGGCTGCAATGTGATCTTGCTGTAGCAGCCGCTCTTTATTGCTGAGAGACACCATCAGCTCAGGACCAGCTATGATCTCTGACCTGGTACTCCCTTCCTTCTGCACCAGACGAGCCAGCCTGCACCTCTGGAGCACCAGTGGGAGCTCAGCAGTGTTATGGCAAGTAGTTAATTACGAGACAGAAGCTGAGCGCACGATCTTCTGCTGCATCCCACTTCTGCTCCAAGGGCTGGGCTCTGTGTGCCAGTGCAGTCCCAAGGTGGGGATTGATGTCATTCTTCTGCAGGACAAGTTTCTGCAAAAGAAGAACCACAGGAACTCCTCTCACAGGTGAAATAAAAGTGTATGAAAAGCAGAGGAAAACAAATGCTCGAGTGTCAGTCACTCAGCATCTCTGTCCTGATTAGAAAAATGCACCCAGTGAGAAGTCACATCACCCTGGTCCCCACCTATCCTCTGGCTGATCTTGGGGACTCCAAGGTTCACTTTTCCTGGAAAATTAATTTTCACTGAGGATGCCAGTAGCAGTACCTGCTGAGAATAGGCAGTATTCCTCTCACTGAAAGGCTGGAGATGTTCTTATCTGCCTTCATGAAAGGGCTGTAGGTGGCCCCAGCAACAGCGGATGAATATCAAGGAGGTTTTGGAGCTGGCTTGTACAATTATTTTAATATTGCTGGGATTTTAGTATATCTGAGATGTGTTAGGCCACTGAGAGCCTTGGGCAGACTTTTTTTATTATTGCTTAAGCTGACATGATGAATCACTGTTGGTACCTGGTCTCAGCTAGATCTGATACAGTGACTGTCTGTACCTGCTGTTTTGGTTGTGCATCTTTTTCCATTGTGCAGATTCTGCAGATAGGATCTATGCTGTGATTTGAACATGAAATATTGGGGGTATAGAAAAACAACGAGATTTTTAGGAGGCTGAGAGGTATGTGAGCAAGACTTCAGTGATGCTGCATGTTTGAATCTTGGCTCATTTGTGAATCCAACAGATGAAACTATCTTCTTCAAATTTTGCTGGCAGAGAAATCACAGCTGTACTTGGAGCACTTTTCCCTTTCTGGATTTTCTTCCAAATTCCAGCCAATCTGACATTTCTTCTTCTGCTTCAGACCTGCTGTTCCCCAGCCTGCATCCTCACAGGCAACACATGGGTCACAGTGGTTCACAAGAAGGCATTTATTTCTTTGGCTTCAACTCAAAAGCTAATTTGCTACATGGATTTTGAGGTGCACATCAGCAGATACCTCAAGCAAGCAAGGAGGGTGACTAAGAGGCAAGGATGTGCTGTGGATGCACCCTGGAAATGCTGCTGTGTTATGTAATGAGGACCTGGGCTGATGTAAGCATGAGGTCACAGCCTTGAACACACGCCTGCCTCTCCCAGCAGGTTTGGACAAAGCAGCTGACACGCACAGCAGCTTCAGTGTTGCTTCAGTGTTTGCACATTAAGAAAGACTGCAAGCACTGTGGTGTTATTGCTCTCTTGACTGTGCCAAACCAACCCTTGGCAATACCTTGGTTTTGGGGACAAAGGAGGGGAAAAACAAAAAAAAAAAAAAAAAAAAAAGAAGGAGAGAACACAAGAGAAACTGTTGGTAGCTGTTACTGTTCAGTTCAGACAGATGACAGCATTTTATTATCCCTTGCATGGTATCCAGGGGAACCTCAGGAGCTCCCTAGCAACAATATAGCAGGAAAAGGAAGTGTCTTAATTCCTGGAGCTAATGTGTTTTTGCAGGGCTATTGGCCCATGGGCACTATCTGTCCTGGTTGTAATGGTATGGAGACCTGCTACCTCCTTCCACAGAACTACCAGGCAGCAAAAATGGCAAAAGCAGCAATTTCTGGAATTGAGAGAGAGGAAAAGGAGCAGACATAGTCTAAGGAGACACATGGCTAATCCATGAGGATGGAAATACTTCTCTGGTCACTAAACTGAGAAGCATGGCCAGTCTGTGTATTTTATAGAATAAAGATGTGACCTCTGCATTCCCCCATGTCTCCTAAAAATCCACCTTTTCAAGTTCCTTACCTCCTTTTCTATCTCCACTTAATTATCCATTTATCCAAATCTGATGTTTCCTTGTTTCTGAAGGTGACATACGTGATCCTGCCATTTCTCCTCTTACTGCTCTGCTGTGAGAGAATCATGACAAAACAGGAAACCATACTATCTATGTTCCCTCAGGACTGGCTTCAGAAAGGATCCCAAATTTCCTTGATGGCAAAGCTTTCAAAGACCAAATGTAGTCCTCTAAAACAAGAAGGTACTAAGATCTTCTAGGAACTGAGAGACCACTGACACTGGAGACAAATGGCTCCATGTCTAAATGTCACTTTGGAAGATTGATTTCAGATTTTTAATTTTGAAATTGTGCTTAGACATGTCTTCCCTTTATTATATGGGGCATCAGAGCATCTTTAATTTCCTCTGTATTTGGGATTTGTTCACCTGAAGCTATTCCCCTGAAAGGCACTAAGGGTGAATTTTGCATGAGTTCAACTTTGGCTAAAGGCAGTATTTGAGAGCTGGTGTGTCCCTCTAGCCCTTCCAGCTCTCGGCTTTGTTTCACTTGGCTAGGCTGACACATAAACCTCTGCAGCCAAAACTGAGCTGTTAACAAAAAACTCCCTCACTCTCTCATCATAAAATCTTGAAAAAACCTGCTGTGTTGCTCTGTTATCTCCACGTGTAAGCTTTGTTCTTGGCAGGCACAGGTGCATCTTTTTCCAGAGATGGGATCACTAGGAAAAAGTTGATAGGTGGTCCCAGGTGTCCATGGGACTGGTGGCTCCCTTCTGTTGCTCACCAAGGTGTAATTTCCAGGCACTGTGTTAAGGTAAGAGCTGCAGACACCTGGAACAGAGTGTGCCTTTCTGTTGGGAACGTATGAAGCATTTTGTCTAAAATGTTGTGTTTTTTCCCTAAATTGTTTGGATGATTGGAAATGGATGGAGTACTCCCTTTCCCCATACATTGCGTACGTTGCTTTCCTCAGTCTTGACATGAAAAGTTTTCCTCACTAAAGGAAGCATGGACATAGCTGTGTAATTTTGCTCTTCTCTAGAGTGCTCTGACTAAAGGGGAGCAACATTTGCTTCACCACTGATGCACACTGTACTGCAGACACCTTGTCATAGAGTATGTCTCCTCTCTTCAGCTCTGCTATGGATACCTGTATATTATGACACTTTCAACATCAGCAGGGTATGATTTTGCTAGCTTCATAGGCACCCACCATCTCCTCTGCTTGGTCATTTGGAGATGAATCTGTGTTCCCCCACCCAGTTTGGTGCTATTGCAGCATTTCTAGCCATGATGAGCTGAGCAGAACTTGGGCTGATGATTCATTACTGGAAGAGTGTTGAGCATACAAATGAGAGGGTACAATCAGCTCTGAAGCTTGCTTTGCGTATTTCTGCTCTGCTTTGCTTCACCAGTAGGAACATTTCTCAGACCAGCCTGCAATCCTCTGCAGCCCTGATGGCGGGCTCTCTGGTGATGTAGCACTGTAGAAACTCCTCTGACAGGCACAGGCAGTGAAAGGAGCCTTGTACTTACTGAATGTGAAGTGCTGCTGGCATGCACCTCTGCTAAGCTCCTCCTTTCCTGGTGGCCTATATCAGTGCATTTTATTAGCCAGGCAAGTGAGGAGTTCAAACAAAGACTGAAAGAAAAATAATGGGCATATGCATCTCTCTGCCCTCCTCATATAAATCAGTGTGCAATGATGAACCATTATTATTTGTGTGCTTCTAGCTACTTGTAGATGGCCACAATCCAGATTAGATGCTCTCTGTGCCAGTACATCTGATTGTCAATAAGAAGCAGCTGGACTCGGCTGAAGCAAAAGCTTTTTCCTGCATATGACAGAAGAGTGTTGCTAAAGTTGGCTGACTCCCAGGCTGTGTAGGATATATTCCAACAATAATGTTGCGGGGGGTTTTTTTGCTAAACACTTTCCAGCTTTTTTTTGAAGAAATGTACTCAGAATTTCCCATAATGCATTTTGCAAAGCTGACAGTCAGCACTTTATGTGATATTCTCTCCTTCTGGTGATATGAGGTCGCTTTCTGTGTAATTCTATTGACTGTAGTGATTTTGTTTCCATTTGTCCACATCAGAGAGGTCAGAATCGGGACTTGACATTTATCCACTGGTGGCTGAAAGGTAAGTGGAGGTGGAAGGGTATAAACATCAGTGAAGAACACAAAAAGATTAAGATACCAGCCCTGTTACAGAAAAATCTCCTGTTGATGCTTTGGTGGCCAGCAGAAATCTGTAGTTCACTGATACCAGCAAGTGGTGGTGTGGCAGACCAGCAGCTCACCCATTTTCAGTGCAGTTGCTCATGCAAGCTTTTGAGGACATGAACTCTGCATCCAGCTCTGGGGTCCCCAGCACAGGAGGGACATGGACCTGTTGGAGCAAGTCCAGAGGAGGCCAACAAGATGATCAGAGCAATGAAACATCTCTCATAAGAGGAAAGGCTGAGGGAATTGGGACTTCTCTGCCTGGAGAAGAGGCAGCTTCAGGGTGACCTAGTTGTGGCCTTTCAGTAACTGAGGGTAGCCAACAGGAAAGAAGGGGAGGGATATTTCCAAGAGCCTGTAGTGGCAGGGCAAAGAGGAATGACTTCAAACTGAAAGAGAGTAGGTTTAGATTAGATATAAGGAAAGAATTCTTTATTCTGAGGGTGGTGAGGCACTGAAACAGAGAAGTTGTGGCTGCCCCATCCCTTGAAGTGTTCAAGGCCAGGTTGGACGGAGCTCTGAGCAACTGGGTCTACTGAAAGGTGTCCCTGTCCATGGCATGGGTGATGGAACTAGCTGGTTTTTAAGGTCCCTTCCAACCCAGGCCATTCCATGACCCTGTGATTCTCTGACTTACGATCTCTTTAGGGAAGCAGATGAACCGAGCTGTTACGCTGCCTCCCAAGTGCCAAAACAACCTGTTGTCTCTTTGCGTTAGTTACTTGTGTTGAGGTTGTAGTGGTATTTCTAAGTTGAAGTGGGTAAATGTTTGTTCTGATGATGCACTCTGATGCCCATCTCCTCTGAGCAATACAGTTATTCATAGAAGCGAGGAAATTTAGCATGCAATAGCTCAGGAAACTCGCTCTTTCCTATTTGGAGCCCTAATTAGAGCAATTAATCACTGCTGCTTCTGCCATCTAAGCTTTCAGGCTAGAATATATTGTCCTCTCTTGTCAGAGCAGAAATATAAAAATGGTTTCCCTTTACCTGACACTTTGCCAGTACGCCTTTATCAGTGTCTGCCTCCTACCAGCTTCTATCTTTCCTGAGAGCTGGAGCTGAAAATGTAAAGAAAATGACATGACTGTTCCAAAAGAAAGAAGAGGTGTGAAATTGTAAGAGATCAGCTTCTACTCTGTTTACGTGGGTTTTAGCTGGATTTCTCCAGTTGAATTACCTTTCCTGGGAATTTCTTTTGGGTTTCTATATTGCGGTAACAATGTGACCATTTTGGGGAGGGAAATACCCTGATATTCTCACTGTAGACAGGGGTGTTCTTTCCACTTGAAGCAACTAAAACTTTCCCTCACAAAATCCCTACCTATTGAAGCTCTCCAGGTATGTGCCCAGGAGAGGGCAGGGTGATGATTAGGTTACCTCTGTGTGTTTTAACTTCGTATCTGCCCCTTGGCTAGTCCATCAGTACTTAATTTCAATGGTTAGATGCAATTCTCATTCTGCTCCCCCTGCTTCCCCGTGTATCAATGTGCACCAGGTGATAAGCTGTAAGGGCTGGGGATCACAGAAGAGCACCATTGCCCCCTCTATCTCAAACTACACAACTCTCTAAGTTAGGGGCATCAGTGCTTTAGTCTCTTTTCTGTGTGCTCTTGTGACAGCGGTTCCTCCTCCAGGGAAGAAAGGCATTTCTTTTGGCACCTGACTGGATGTGCACACCCTTGGGTGCACAGAGGCTCTCTGCTGCTGAGGCTCTCAGGGCCCTGCAGTGTGCAGTGAGAAGCTGAAGATCCAAGCAGTACCCTGCCTGCCTTTTTTTTTCCTGAGAAAAATTGTGGTGGTATCTTCCTGTCCACAGACCTGCAGGTTCCAGTGGGGCCCCCCATGGAGTGTGACGGTGGAAGAGTCAGGTTTGGCTCCACGACACTGGAAATGCCTGCCCTTCTGCTGAGATTTAGAGGCTGAGTGGGGGTGCTCTGATGTTCTGCTGCAGTGCCAATCAGAATGGATGAGCCTCACTCTGCAGTGGCAGTAGGGAAGATGAAGATGACCATCTGTCCGCAGCCAGCACACACACAGACACAGACACACACACACAGAGGACTGAAAACTCCCAACATGTAACTATGAACACAGAAGGTACTGGACTGCAAGTCTAGTCTAATAATGTATAGAAGTTTTCGAATATCGTCTTGAGACTTGCAGCATTTCCAGCTGCATGTCTAAGGTAAGTTGAAATTCATGTTCTTGTTAGCCTTTGCTAACATTATGAATGGTCTGACAGTAGCATTGTGAAATATCAATTTTCTTTTGGTGTACTTTCTGCTGCTTCCTTATCAGTCAGCTTCAAATCCTCTTACAATGAAGCAATTCTCTGAATCTGAGATGCTAACACTAATGTTTGTCTTTTTGCTGTCCTTGATGAAAAATTAATGAACTATGAATGAATCAACAGTTCTGCCTTATTTATGCTTTTTTTCTTTTCATGCTTGGATGCCAAGTTGTATTTACTGAAACACGGGAACAGTTGCTTTTTGACTTTTGAGATAAATTTTTCCAGGAAAACTTCCAACAGGGATCCTCCTTCTTGGACCTCTGGATCTTGCAGACCTTAAGCAGATAAGAATTGCCACAGCCCTTCAGTGAAGGGCAGCCCAGAGCAGCTCATAGCTCTTGCAATGTGCCAAGCATCGTTTGTAGCTCATTTCTATTTATTGCCCCCCCAGCTGATTGAGTAATTCAGTACACCATTAACATGCTCTCCCCCTAAGCACAGAGGCAGCAGACACTGCGCACTTTGCATTCCTGAGCTGTTCCTTCGGAAAAGTTGCTAGAGGGAGCAGAGCATAAATACTGGACCCAAGACACAACTTAATACTTCTGTTGTGAAGGTCTGCAATTTGATCACTTCGGTTTTATTGGAGGGGGAGGGAGGAGGCAGCAATAAAGACATTTGTGGCTCTCCCCATTCCACTTGACTTGAACAAGTCAAGTTTAGCAGAAGCAATGCAGAAGCAGTTCCCCAAATGCAGCCAAGATCCTGCTGCACCCCAGGACCACTGCGTAACTAGTCTGGAGCTTGGGCACTGTGACAGCACCCTGCCTTCCTCATTGCTGTGACACAGAACAGCGTTTCACCTGGGCTGCAGCACATCCCACCTTACCTGCTCTCACACACCCACAGAACGGGGCCACAGCACACTGACTCTCAGGGGCTTGGAAGCTCCCTGCATGTATCCAGGTCCTGGATTAGTGCTGTCACAAGAGACAGCTGCTTGTTCCCACTGACAAGACAAGGTCCATTGCTTAGGGGAACATGGAGTTCAATACCCTAAGCAATGGTCCAGGTAAACCTGGATGATGCTGGTGCCTTTCAATAGATTTCTGGTAGCTCTCCAAGGACTTAACTGAGAAGGAAGTCTCTGTGCTAGCCAAATGCATTTCTGTGCAGCTATCTTCGCCCAGTTTGTTAAGAGAAGCGTCCTTATGTTCTATTCAGGATAACAAACCATATTTCTTAGCAACAGTTTCACCAGGAGCTGTATCAGAATTTCTTTCTTTTTGATTTAGAGCAAAAGATGAATCAGAAAGCAGTACATGATTTTTTTTTCAATCTTCTAGTCTTATTTTGGTGGTAGTAATTCTTTCAACGCTGGTAATTTTGAGTGCCCAGGTCAGGGGGATATGCTACTGGAATTAACATAACTTTTGATTACACATCAAAACATTTTGGACAGATTTAGTAGTTTCTAACACTAACATTTCCATTTCCTATTTTCCCACGAGTCTAATTTAGATGATCTGCATACCCTGGTAGCTTCTGTGTCATTCAGGAAATGGTAGATATTCCAAAATACGAGGAAATGGAATTTTCTCAGTGGCTCTTTCCTTTACAGTGAAAGTATGAACTTCTTTTGGTAGGACTTTTCCATGTTTCCAGGAGCCATTGGACATAGATGTAGCAAGATCAGCCTCTACTCAGATCCACCACTGACAATCCCTTGTGAGGGCATACATCTTAATCATGAATGAATGGCAGCTACATAGACCTTGAGACTACACACACCTCATCCAAAATCTCTAACTGTCTGATTGCCTGGAACTTTCTTTTTGTAGCACAACTCTGTGCTGTTGCCTCATTCATTTGTGAGGAAATGCCAGAATGTGAACGTTGGCAAATAAGGCCTCACCCACACCATGTGACAAATTCCTTATATGACCTCTACAGGAATTGGTGGCACACAGTAATTTGTGGGACAGCTCTGCTTAATCTCCCTAAATTTAATAATTTAAATGCCTGGAGATTTCACTGAGTATTTTTGTGAGATGAGCTTTCATTTAAAATGTAGAACCTGGGAGAAAAAGCAAATTCTGAAAGAACCTTCTCTAAACCTAAGTATTAGGTTTCCGAAAATATAAACCCTGGAAAATAATCCTTTTAGATATTATAGGTATTCTTCCATTCTCACATCTTAATATAAAACCAATGAATGCTTTGGAACTTTTAGTCCTCTGAACCCATTAAGAGGATCATGATAAGCTTTCTCTCCTCCCACACTTCACTTTATCCTCTGCTAACAATGGCCACAGAGGAGACAAACTGGTAAGGATGCTTGAGGCATTTAGTAGGTGTTTAAATCCTACCTGCTGAAGTGAAACAAATTATTCATTTGCAAAGACCATGAAATGAACTTTCCCATCAGACAGACCCATGCCAGAAGTAATCCATAAGTTAAACCCTGGGAACTTCTGCTCTGTTGTATTGCTATGGGAATACATCTACACTTGACTTTTCTGTGATCTGGCGATGAGTCAGTAGGTGTTTTTCACTAGAAGTGTTTCCTTCCACAAAGCTTATAAAGGTCTTCCAGATATCTAAAATTCCACTACCAAAGTGGTGGTAAAATGTAATGTTATCTCCACTCCCACCTCAAGGTAAATTCACTGAAGTTTAAGGCTTTTGTGTCTGAAGAAGCAAAGAAAGAGAACAGCAGGTCTTTCTTCTGTAAAGGAAACACACCTAAGAGAGTCTTACGGCTTCGTAGATGACTTGATCTTCAATTACAGACTATCTAGGATGACGTCAGGGAGACACAGCCATAAACTTCAACTGAACTTCATCATGTGCCTGAACATTGACTAGAAAGTACATGGCACACCTGGTCAGTGGAAGGTGAGGCAGCCACTTGAACCATATTTTTAGAAGACCAGTTTGAGGGCTTCAAAATCAAAAGCTATGCAGGGAAGGAATTTCAGAACTGGTAAGAATAAGAACATACAATGGACCCAACTTAAAATCTCAGATTTCTTCTAGTAATTTTGTTTGGGCAGTGCCTCCTTCGGGGCAGGGAACACTATATGCTGAATTGTTGTAACAGGTAATCGAAGCGTTCCTCCCCAGCACTCAATCAGCTTGTGGATTTCCTGAAGTCCATCTGTTATCTGCTAAACTGTTATTAGATGAGCTGTTGCTGATTCTGGAACATTCATCGAGCCCTAGTCCCATGCCATTAATTACAGAGAGATAATTAAGAAATTTAAAAACTGGACAGTGATCATGATGAATTCGAATCTTACCCTTATGCATTTTAATTGGAAATATGAGCCTGTATTAAGAAGAGGTAACTCTAGCACATGTATAGCGTGCCATCATATGAAATGAACAGATTTTTAGCAGCAGAATTTATGTAAAATATTTGAACATATTGTAACTGAGAAATACCTGCCTTATCAGAAACTTCACAGTAAAACCTAGAATTTTATATAATGGTTCCACTTGTAGCAGTTGTAAGTCACTGAAAACCAAGTTTTTGTAATGAAAATGGTAACTAAATACTAGTTTCAGTTGTACTATTAGACATCCACCTAAGAAAATAAAGAATGTGAAATGAAGAGCATTAGGCTTTTCTTATAGGATATGCTGTGCTTTAAAACTTATTTTATTGATCCTAAAGTTACAAGATCAATTACTGACATTTTCTTGAGGATCAATCTTGGATTAAATGGCAAAATGAAGAAAAGGTTTTCATATGTACTATATCCAAAAGCAGAAACAGATTGCCATTTTCATGTGAACATTCAGAAACCTTTTCTGATTATTAAACAGTATGTCTGAAATATATCTAAGTTATACCAGCCGCCATAGCGCTTTTTGGTGAACCAAAGAAGTCCTACAGTGAAATCAAACTTTGAGTAAAATCTGTACTACTTTAATACAATTTCCCTCTAACATAATTTTTCCTGTTTTTAGATTCATGTATATTCTGTCTGTCAATTACAATGCAAAGTATAAGTAAGATTTAAGCAAGGATGTTGGAGTGTGAAAATAATTCATGTGAATTGCTAATAGGCTGGTGGGAATACATTTTTTCCACATGAAGGCAAATCCTGTCTCATTAAAAGCAGCAGACTTGATTTTCCACTGTCTCATCCCTTGACTGGCCACTATTACCTGCAGAAGAGACAGGAAAACTGGGAGCAGTCTGCTTCTAAATCAGTACTCCACTTGGACCAAAACAGTAGTGCTGCACCTATTTTTCCTTCCCTTTGAACAGATGTAAGTAAAGCTGGAAACAAATTAAAACAACAAGCCATAGCGGAAAAAGAAGTCTTGTCAGTACTTCGGGTAGGCAAAATGGAGATTTGATAGCACATATATGTTTCTCTTCCACTCTTCCTGGTTTTGCTACTTTAGGCAGAAGCCTTTCAGTTATCACCCCAAAGTGACATGAACTGATCAGGTTTGCATTCACCTCAACAATCCTGTGATGGAGAATGGGAAATAAAGGGACATTATGAATCCTCCCAGGTAATTAACCTAAGCTGCAATGCTTCCCACACCAGCCTATTTTCAATTTTGGCACAGTATAGTTTATACACTCTAACATTATTGCTCAGAAGATAGAATGATGATTCAGGTTTACTAAAAACAGCTTCACAATACTGCAATCATGCCTGTGAAGCTTCATCTTGTATCCTGTGTTTATAAGTTTCTTCTCACTGAGAAATAAATTTGTGTGGTGTTTCGTGTTTTATCAGAAAAGTTAGTCACCAGATACCTGAAACACTGATATACCATCTTTAAGAAAACATGGCTTGTTTGGTCAATCTGCCTGCCAATTTTTTTTCCTGCATTAAAAAACATATATATAATACCATAGGTGACCTCCCTTAATACTGCTGTCCATACAAATCACAAATAACTGAGAAATAATATGCCACTGCTGCATCCTCTCATGCCAGAAGATCAAGATTACTTTGAAGATTTTTTAGAGTAGGTGTTACATATCATTTGTGCCCAGATCCACTGAAGTCAATGAAACGACGCCTACTGGCTTCTGTGGGAGTCTGACTTGGACATTATTCTGGCAATCTGTCCACCACTAAATTAAACTATTCCAGGGGATAAAAGCCCAAATGAAGAAAAGTAGAAATTTGGGAACTAAAACTGAGCCGCAAATAAATATTCTAATTCAATGGCATCCTGAAAAGACTTAAATAAAACACAAACACACTTACACTGGCATGTACACACACATACATACAAAAAAAAGTTATGACTTTAACAATCTTAAAAATCCATAGTCTAAAATTGTTTACATTTAAACAATTGAGTATAATAGGTAGCTTTCTTGACTTTCCATTTATTTCCCTGAGCACTGATCTTTGGAACATCTGGAGTTTCAGAATTGTCTAGTTCATAATTCCTAAAATAATTATCTTAAATAAAATGATGTATTTTTATGACAAAAATCAACTCCTCAAGTAAAACTAGGATACAACTTCCATGAACTACAATGTATATAGCCAAATTTTTTAAAACCCAACAACTATTATGACACATCTGCATCTGTATTTAGGCACCTAGCTGGTTTGTCCATTTTTCAAAATCACCCTGCCATCTAGCAGTTCCCATTTAATTCAGTATCAGGTACTATGCTGTCTCATAAACTCATTCAGTTGGAGACCTGCATAAGGATTTAGCCTCCCTGCTTCAGTTACTCATTTTGCAAAATCTCATTTGTGTGAGCAATACAGTAAGTTATGGAATTGGTCTTGTGCCTAAATCAATACTACAGCCAAAGATTACAGGACTTCCCACTTTACCATAAGGGGTTAAGAAGGTACATCTGCAGAGAGTCAGCACAAAACCAGTCTTCAGTACTAAAACGGGACTTAGCTAGGGCATATGTTTTAGACTGGCATTCCACACCAGGAAATCTGCTGGCCAAAAGGAGCTCTATTTTAAATTTCTGCTATTTAGAACTACTCAACAAATTGCCAACTGCTGCTTTTCACTCTCTTCTCTAGATTAGAGCTTTAATTGTGAGCTTCACAGACATCAGTTTGCAACTTTAAGACTTCTCAGGCATTCTGCATTTCGAATTATACAAAGTGTGCAAGTCAAAACATTTTAGAAAACAACAGTGCAGAGATATTTGAATATTTTAAAATCAAATCTCTCTCTCCAGTTCTAAGGCTGCAAATTACGTCAGCCTCTCTGCAGCTAAAAAGTTCAAAATAATTTTCCATGAACCACAGAAATAGACCGTAACTTTGCATACTCTTAACTCTCTCTCTACTGTCTCCCCTCCTCTTCCACCTTCCCCCCACCCCCCAGCCCCTGGGTAGCTGATACACTGGCATTATGCAGCAGGCTCCAAACACAGGATTAACAAAAATGCTATTTTGTAATACTTCGTTTCAATATGCCTTAACTGGAGGAGGGGTATTGAACGAAACGCAACCAGGAGAGTTGCTTTTTGGTTCTTTGTGCCACACGAAATCAAGCCTTTGTCGTTCTCAAATGATGTAAAAAAATAAGCTGTATCTGCTTCTCTTCAATTAGCACTTTTTGTCACTACCTGCTACTGGCATTCCACAATAGAATCCAAAAGGAGGATTTAGCACTTTCTCTCTTTGCAGAAACCCTTTTTAATACCTCGAAGTTCATGAAGAGTTAACAGCATATGATCCCATTACTTCTCCCCTCCCCCTTTTCAGAAATTAGACTGGCCTTTCTTTAAATAAACAAACAAAACAAACAAACAAACAAACAAAAAAATTCCTTGCTTTAAAATAGGAGTATAAATACTGTTTCAAAAACACATTTGGAAGATGTCTTCCAGGATGGTTTATCTTTTTTTTTTTTATCCTTTAAAACTGTGATTACTGCACCAGTTAAGGCTGTTTACAATATATATATATTTTTCAAATAAAACTTTTAATATTCAAGCTTACCAGATTGATGAATTGTAACAGGTAAAATGGAACTCTTTACAAGGTAAACCATGTAGTTGTACAAAATAGAATTATACCCTTCACCTGTGCAAAACAAAAAGAAATCCTGCCTTGCATTAAAAACACAGAACCTGTTTACAAAAAGGAATGTGTACTACATTTGGACTTCCTTTTTAACTGCCATATCCTAGCAACATCTCAGTTATTTTAGTAAAGGAACTAATCATCAATTTTAAACTGCAGTGAATTTACCAAACATTTTCACTATAGACTTCTGAAAGCTTTTACAGTAAGAAGTTATCAACAAAAGCAGGCACGTTAGTGTACAAAAACGTTGTTGATTTTTTTCCTGTTTCTTTTTCAAAGTGCAGGTTTTTCTCAATGTGCATCTTACAAGACCAACGAATGTTTTAACTCACTAAATCTTAAAACAGAACTCAATTCTCCCAAGGAGTAGTGTAAACGTTAAAGATCCCCAATACACCTCTAGTAAACGTGACACAAATGTCTCTGCGTTGTTTAGAAATTTAGCTCTTTTGAGAGGTAAAGAAGCTTCATGACACCTTTTCCTTACACTGGCTGGTTATCATAAATGGGTAACTCTGGACTGCTAAAGCTGGAGACTGATGAATCACTTGAAGGGAACTAAACTTGGCTACAGAGGAGAGGCGACGGGAGGAACCAACCCTTAGGCGTTTCTTGCGCAGCCTTCGGAAAATTCAGCCGCCGGCGGACGAAGGGTCGGTGTGGGGGAGGGAAGGGGGGAAGGAAGGGGAAAGCAGGGAGGGAG
>VZRF01000186.1:40346-104730 GCA_013396875.1 Vireo altiloquus
GGGGGGCCGCACGCCGCCCTCCGGCCGGCCTCGCACCGCGGAGAGCGGCGAGGGATGCAGCTCGGGCAGGGGGTGGCGGGGGTTTGAACACCCCCGCGGGTTTCGTTGCCGAGGGCTGCTGCTTGTCTCCGTGTTCCTGTCTTCTCTCCCTCTCTTAATTTTATTTATTTATTTCTTAGCTCTTGCGCTAGCCAGGAGGCCGGCGAGCCGCCGCGCATCCCTGTGACCGCGTTGCGGTGTGTCGGCGGCGGTGATGCGGCGAGCGGACCGAGCCCCCCGCGCCGCGCTGCCCGGCGCAGGTCCTCCGTGCCCGCGGGGGCGGCGGTCCCCAGCAGCCCTCTTTGTTTCGTGCACCGCCGGTGAACCCCCGTGGGATTGCGCCCCGTGGGCGGCGGGGCTCGAGGGACGAATGGCCACGGCGGCACCCTCGGGACGCCCCGTCCGGGACCGCCCGCAGCGCCAGGGGTGGAGGATAGTTCGGGGGCGGTGCCGCCAGTCGCCCCGGTAAAGGGTGGCCCAGCGACTCCTCGGAGAGCACCTGGTGTGGCCTTCTGAAGGAGAGGTTGGAACCTCAGCCTTGGAGCAGGGAGGTCCGGCAAGGGGTTTTTGAGGAAGGCTCTTCCTCGCCAGTCCCTTTTTCTTCCGGGAAGCTGTAGTCTTTCAGCTCCCCCATTTTCCCTATCTGCCGTGCGCACGCCAGCCTTGCTGGGTATTTTTAGCCGGCGCCGCTGATTAGCATTCAGGGGAGCAAGCGAGAGAGAGAAAGCAGTTTTCCAAATCGCTTTCCAGCAGCGCAGTTGCACCTGTTGGTGGCAGGAGGAGTGTGCGTGGCATTATCCGGTGTTTAGCTTTCTCCAGAGATTCGACCTTACCCCCTCTGTCCCGTCGGGGTAGGCCCTGTCGGCACCTCCCTGAGGAGCAGCAGCACCGTGCTGTAATCTCGGGCAGATGGGCACAGGTCTCCATTGCAGCAGCTGCTCCTCCCCCAGAGAGGTGTCCTGCCTGGAGCCCAGCGCTCTATGGTTGCACTATCCAGAAGTGTCATTAGCTCACTATCTAAGAGTATCAAAGGGATGTGCAATCCTGCCCCTTAGTACCACACAGACAAGTGAAATTTTCTCTCCCCCTCCTGTTCACAAAGGGCCCATGGAGCACTGAGTATGTGAGAAAACACAAAAGTCCTGACCAGCCTTCTTTTGTCCCTCAAGAAAACGGTGGCTGGGTATGTCATCCACAGTCATCATCAGCTCTTCCTCTTCCCGGGCTGTCCCTTTCTCCTGAGGATTGAGTATGGCAGATCGGTGGCTGTGTGAAGATTCGGCTATAGGATCTGGCTTTGGCTCTGCTTGTGGTGAGTGCCTGGACTGCTGGGGAAGAGCTTCAGGTGTCTGGAAAAGAGCTCACCCCATCACTCTTAAAAAGTGAATGCATAGAAGACACACAGGATTTTATAAAATATGGCACACACCTCCTGAGATGTCTGTTGAACATCAAAACATAGTTTCAGAAAGCACATGTTGACTCAATCCAGCTGTTAATCCACAGGGCCCTGGTAGATTGTGTGGCAATCCCGGGGCACATTGTGTGGAGGGAGAAGAGAAGTAGTTAGTGGGAAATAAACACTTAATGAACTAATTATATGTAGAATGGGCCAAGTGCCTTACTCCCTGACACACAACATAAATTTACATGTCAGGGAAATGTGTGATTTGTATAACTTCATTGTCAAGAGCTTAAAAAAATGAATTATTTATTGTTAATGTTAAATAAATACAAAACTGAGAAAAGCTCTAAGCCTTTATGCATCGAATTATTTAGTCAGCCTTTAACTCGTAATGGTTAGAGTACAAAAAGCAAACCTTCCATTGAGGGCAAATTGTTGCTTTTTGTATAAAGGGTTTATTGATGTTTCTTTCCTTCTTCCTGTTTTGGCAACTGCCAGAAGTGGGCAGCAAGGCTTCTCCAGCATGGTTCTTCAGGTTTTCCTACAGCTGTCTCAGGTGTTCAATCTCCCTCATCTTGAATGTCATCTTCTAAAGAAAGGACCTTTTCTTCCCTGTGTTTGCGATAGGAGACAGATCTTTGATTGCAACCCACAAAGCTATACATTGTGAGAGGCCAGGCTAATGCTCAAAGTTAATAATGTAATTAATAATTCTGCTGTACCTTTTTATTCCTCATGTGGAGCAGCTTGCTACAGTTAACCTTTTCCAGTTCTTATCTGTTTCTCCCCAAAACACCTCTTTGTCTTCCAAGCACCATGTTCAGTATGCAAAGCCAGAAGTTTCACTGCCAACTTATTTCACCACATGTTATTTATTATTCATAAACTTCCTGTGTTTCACTGCCACTCTGAGTTAGCCCAGTTTTTCACCAGGTTATTTACAGCTTTGCACTGTGACACGTTTTCAGTAAGAGGATACTTTTTAAACACACGCATACACATACACAGACTATGGTCATTGGCATATCCTGCACATTTAAAGTCAGCTTCTTTGGATAACAGGTCTAAAAACATTGTAATGATGATGTTACATTAATAATAATAGACATTACACTCTATGAAACACCTGTATTCCTATATTGAATAATTGTTGATGATTGAATTTGCATTAGTGTAAAAGAAAGGGTTGACCTACCAGTCCAAATAAAGGTCACTGAAGAGTTCTCTGGACTCCAAAGGGTAATGCTGATCATTTCAGTCCTGGCTCGTGGCCCCTTCTGGTAGAGTTAGGATGCCCATTTGCATGTTTGTAGCTGATCTCTGTGTGTCTAATTCCTCAGCCAGGTCTGCCTGCTGAAAAGAGAGTATCTGTGTGCAACAAAAGATGAGAGAACTGCAAGCCGCTTGGCCACGTCAGTCTGTCACCCAAATTAGTCGCTGCAGGTAGTTCTGAGTCTCTGGCAGCTGTTTTATCTTTAAGCTTTGTTAGTCATGTTTTCCTTTTCCAAAATTTATCAGTTGTTTTCAAGGGTTGTTCTGGTGGGCTTTGGAGCAAGTGTATAAGGTTTTGTGGGACAACACCAGCCTGGAACATATGTTCCCAACAGTCTCTTCACAATCATAGCCTGCGTTTCTGTGTGTTGCAATGGTAGTCATTTATGGCCAGATCCAGTCTCCAAAGAGGGGTAGGAGACCTTTGTTCCAAAGTTTTGTTTGGTTCACAGGGGAGCTGAGGGAGCTCTGCTTGTTGAGTCGTGTACCTTGTTGGGAGTAGGCACTGCCATGACCAAAAATGCAGTTTTGCTTTGCTTATTGTGCACGGAACTGGATGTTTTCAGTAATGTGCAGATCAGCCTCCTAACTTTTTGTGGTGACTCAGTGGCACAAAGGACATCAGAGCTATTAATTATTTGCACTTTAGGCTTGAAGCTAAAATGCATGCTTGTAAAATAGATGGAGATCTTCAGCTTATGCCACCAAAGTGCAAAGTATTGCGTTATTTTATTGTCTACCTCTCCTCCCACACTGCGTTTATGGTAAGATACATGTGTTGTTATTTCTGTGCCAGTTTGATAAATGGTTGTCATAGCTTTGACTATTCAGTCATGATGGCTGTGTAACCTACCATAACTTATTCTGTTTCCTACTACTTCTTCCTCTTTTCTTTTCTTTTCTTTTCTTTTCTTTTCTTTTCTTTTCTTTTCTTTTCTTTTCTTTTCTTTTCTTTTCTTTTCTTTTCTTTTCTTTTCTTTTCTTTTCTTTTCTTTTCTTTTCTTTTCTTTTCTTTTCTTTTCTTTTCTTTTCTTTTCTTTTCTTTTCTTTTCTTTTCTTGACATTACGGACTGCAAAGTCTCCTTGCAAAAATTTCTCTACACACAGTTACTAAGAATATATTACAGATTAGAAATTCGAAACTCTGAAGGTAAAACCCATTGTGTTTATTTCTGGTTCTTCTTCTTTCCCGTTTGCAAGGTCCACCAGCACATTTCTGTGTGCTTGAGGCCTGCTGCTCTCTAATTTCCACAGTGTTTTATGGGAAAGACTCATCTCTGCAGGGAATGTATGGAGAACACATGCTGGAAAAGGACGTACCTAAGGCTACAAGTCTAGACCTAACTTGTTGGTGGACACTGATGAAAAAACATCTACAGATGCTGCTGCTTCAATGGGTGACATTTATAATAGAGAGCAGATGGGTTGGTAACAAAATATAAGGATTTAAAATAGAGAAAGCAAACTCTATGCTAGAAGCTGAACACGTATGGTTTTCCTGGCAGCTATTAGTGCTAGGAGTTTTGGAATAAGGGAAGAAATGCTTTAAGGGCTATAAGAACAAGAAGGTGGTTTGCACTCTAAGATCATGGTGTAATTTAGATTGGAAGGAACCACAGGAGGTGTCTAGTCAGACCTGCTCAAAGCAGGCACACCTCTGGGGTTGGACTGGGTTCCTTGGGGCTGTTTGATACTATTTGATAAATTACTTAAGCAAGGACTTCTTTACTTATGTCAACAAATTGTTAAAT
Source organism: Vireo altiloquus (assembly GCA_013396875.1). NCBI lineage: Eukaryota > Metazoa > Chordata > Aves > Passeriformes > Vireonidae > Vireo > Vireo altiloquus. Next base: position 44,814 of record VZRF01000186.1, read on the forward strand.
TATGGCCAATTTTCAGAAAACTGATGGTTTCCTAACTGCTGTTCTAATGGTGGGACCTGGATGGTTATTTTATTGTAGGTTCTAGGAAGCTGCTAAGTTGATCATAAGATTGCTGAACAGCCAAAAGGTGTCTCAAAATCCTTCTCTTTGGGCTCTCAGATTATTTCAAAGTCTGTTTCAGTTTAGTCTTCCAGTTTATTCTGCATATTTGATATATTCCCATACCTTTGAAATCAGTGCTGTGCGAGGGTTTGAGACTGACACATTTCTTAGCTTCTAGTTAGGCCTTCAGCACAGGACCTGAGCAGCAATCATACATACACCTGTGCTTTGCCTTTGGCTGAACAATGAGCGTGCTCCTAAAGACGTCAAGAAATTTGAAAGGTCTGTAGAGTTTTGTGACTTATCCCCGGCCAGCAACCAAGCACCATGCAGTCACTGTTTCATTCCCTCACCATCAGAATTGTGGAGACAACTGGAAGGGCAAAAGGTAGAAAACTTGTGGGTTGATATAAAGATGGTTTAATGGGGAAGGAAAAGCCACACACACAAGGAAAGAAAAACAAGGAGTAAATTCACCCCTTCCCATGGGCAGGTAGGTATTCAGCCATCTCCAGGATAGCAACGCACCATGACACATGATGGTGACGTGGGAAGACAAATGCCATCACTCCAAACGTCCCCCCTTTCCTCCTTTTTCCCCCGACTTTAAATATTGAGTGTGATGTGAAATGGCCTGGAATATCCCTTGTGCCAGTTAGGGTCACCCGTCCTGGCTGTGTCTCCTCCCAACCTCCCAGGCACACCCAACTTCCTCACCAGCTTGGAAGTATGAAAAGCAGAAAAGGTCCTGCTTCTGTGTTAGCATTGTTCAGCAATAACAAAAACATCTTGATATTATCAACCCTGTGTTCAGCGCAAGTCTGAAACACAACCCCACATTTGGCACTGTGGTGAAAATTAACTCTATCCAAGCCAAAATCAGTACAGCAGGCTTTATTCCAAGTTTAGAGGAAGGGGAGCTAACTTCCTAATTTAGGAACAGGACTGTTGTGTCCTGTAATTTGACACTGTACTCTCCAGTCTGTTGGGACAAAGAACTTGTTTGCATCTGAAGGGAGGAAGGATTGTGTGTGCCAGGTGAGCTGAGATGGATCAGATGCACTTGACTTATTCAATAAGGTGTCTTGTCACTCTCACCTGCTCAGGTCCAAAATTTAGGTACTGGGCTTGACACAGGGATCTTGAGAACTCTCTGCTGATGCTACTTTGTCTTAGAGGAGACTGTCCTCAGAAGATGCCATACTTCTGAATTTCTGTGCACCTAAATTGCATTTTATCCAATGACAGTTTAATATCAGGGGCATAACTTGCACTTGGAGAAGAGACTAGAAGTCACCTTCTAGTGAGTGCTCTATGAAACTTTGTTGCCTGTTGGGGTGCTTATTTTTTAGCATAAACAACCTTGAATTTTCTACAGAAAGAAATTTCAAGGCTGGAGTGGAGGGGGAGAGAAGATCCCCACTCCAGCCAGAGTTGTGATACTGGAAAACTGTACATTAGGGTCTTATTCAACCAGAATAATAGGGAAATCATTCTCCTGCCTGGGGCTGCCTTGTAAGCAAAAGACAAGTGCTAGGAAGGTGTAGCTCACTTGTATCATGACTTCTTCCTCTGGATGTATGTTGGGACAATGGGTAATCTGGCTGGTTCTTGAATGCAAAGAGTGTGGTGAGTCTGCCTTCACGTAAATCTACACAGATCTATAGCCTAGGAAGTACTTCTCTGCTGCTTGAGGGCTCGGTGTGGGTGTTGCCTGAATGATGCCAAAAGATTTTTGCTTTTGTGGCTGAGCTGTGGTTTCTGCTCTGGCTTGATAACAAAACTGCTGTCCTAGCTGCCCACATCCGTCTCTCTCAGAGGTCTCAGTCCCTAGCTCAGCTCCTTGCCTGGTCTTTCCATAGCTTGTAATTGCAAGAGATCCCCATCAAAGTGCATCCTTCCCCATGCCAGTCGAGAACACTTGTAGGTGCAGGTTAGTGAGCCGTGGGCAGTGAAGCTGGTACAACTGAGGGTGCAGCAGTCAGTGAGCAGCAGACACACTGTCCATTTTGCCCATAGCAGCAGCTGCTGGGGGAAGTTGACTCTCCACGTACTAGCACTAGACTGTTATTGATTCTCTGGGACTGGTAAGCTGCTTTTAAAGGACTGGTAAGGGTAAACTTCTGTCAGGGAACAGAAATTCACCGTATTGAAGTTCGCAGCACCACTGGAAATGTTTTAAGGTCACAAAAGGGTAGCAATTGTTACTGAATGTGGGAACACAAGTGACTTCGTAAGATAGCCTGTGAGGCTGCTGGTCTTGCACACATCTTGTCCCTATCATGGCACTCATGGACAACTCCCACTTTTCTCTAGAATTCTTTGCCTGCCTGTTGGAAGACTGTGCTGTGCCTGACAGCCCTGGTGATTAGAAACTGCCTGTCTCAGTGCTAAGTGTATTTTATGGTCAGCTTGCACACATTAGTTCTGTGACAACATTGTCCTTTAACTTAAATGGCTCTTCTCCTTCTCTGATGTTTACTCTTTCGATGTATTTGTAGACAGCAAACATACTCCCTCTGAGATTTCATTTTGCTAAATGGGCCAGATCTTTTTTTTTTCTTCTTTTTTCCTTTTTATTTTTCCCCTTTGTATTAAAAACTCTTTATACTCTGCAGTTTCAGTTCGTCCCTAAGCACATAACCAGGACAGTATGCTGTATCTTTCATGGTCTTACCAAGGCCTTGAATGATGGTATTACAGCTTACTCATCTCTAGTGGAATGTCCTTGCCCAATTATCCTAGAATTTTGATTGCTTTTTACCCAGATCTTTCCCATAGGAACCTATACTTGTACTTAGTGCACCTCATTCTTTGTCCTCCCTCCAGCTGCAGGGTTGCCAGCTGGGGGCACTGATGACCTTTCCTCATATTTGACTGTTTCCTCCCCCCAAAATTTCTGTTATTACCTTAAGGTAATTACATTTTCTCCTTTCTGATATTTTGAACTCCCTCTCTGCTGAAAACACTGTTGTGCCTCTTGCTACTTTTTTTTTCCCCTCAGATGAAATTTTTTTTCCTCAGAGTCCTTTGTTATGTAAATCTTCCCCTTTCTGGTTTGGAGGTTGGTTTCCAGTTCTCTCTGTTATCACTTTCTGTCTATTCCTTACTGTTTATTCCCTCATAGAGCCTCGCTTTGCCCTTCTTCTTCATGTTAGGCTTGCTGCTCCTTTCTTCTCGACCATCACAGCTTCTTCTGCTTAATTCTCCTTTTTGTTATCTGGATGCAAGCAGTCCCTTACCTCTAATGGGGTACCTCATTCCTCTGGTGGAAGTCTTTCTTCACTTTATGTTTTCTTCTCTGTGCATTGACCAGAGCTAAAGATCTTTGTTGTCCTATATATCTTTAGCTATCTTCTCCTTTTCTTTCTTTTCTTCTGTCATGGCTGCATATTCCTATTTGAATTTGAGGTGTGTTTGTCAGGAATTCTTTTTCATACTTAGGAGTGCTCTAAAGGATTCTTGACAGGCTTAATCTTCTCATCTGCTGTTGATGCTTACAAATTTTCGAGGTCTTCCCATCACTGCCATTATTTCAGACTTTTGTTTCTTACTTTCAATTTCAAAAGCATGAAGGAACCTACCACTGCACCGAGAACTTAATTTCTTTTGCTGGATCCCTTCATTCCTGCCTGTTGACTCTTTAAATTCCTCGCTCAGTTGTCAAGGTAATTTTTTCTTTGGTTGCTATGTCAGAGAATTACAGTTCTTCCCCTAGATCTGATCCTACAGTTTTCGTTGTGGGTCGGTGTTGTAAGTGACCTATCCTCTCTGTCTTTTGGTAGGCAGTGGTCTTCTCTGATGGCAAAAACCTTGGACAAAGTTGCAGGTTTCAAAACTGAAGTGCTGTACAGGTAATTCATTTTCCTTGGCCAGGAAAAACCCAGCTGAAGCCTAGGAGCTGACAGCTAGGGAAAACTGATTGATATGATTCCGTCATGTACTCCAACTTTGCTTTGGAGGACAAGGAATGGTTTTAGGTGCATGAAACTCATTTCCTATAGGAGTCACAGTGCGTGAACAGTGTATATAGGAGATGTTGGCACTACATTGCCATAGGCCTCTGTAAGAGCTCTGAAGTATCTTCCAGCCCTTACTATCTTCCTGGGGACATATTGAACTAATTTGTCTTAAACAAGCTCTCAAGGCACAGCAATGGGGGATGAAAATCCTGCAAGGACTCAGCTACCTCCAACTCTTTGCTGAGTGTGTGATTGGATTCCTCTTTCACCTCATAAGGGTCTTGCTAAATCGGAAGCCTATGCTCTATCCCACCATTACCATTTGGTAAAACAGTTCATCTGGTGATGGGTTTGATGGTTTCTTTTTCCCTTCTCTGAAGCTCATCCCAACAACTCTGAGCCTGTTTCCTTGGCAGTCCCAGTCCAGGTGGCTGTGCTCAAATACATAATTTTCCTGATGCAGGACATCAGGCAGTGGTTTTGTGAGACATTTGGACCTGACCAGTAGGTCATCAGTTGCATCTCCTTTGGTGACCTAGAGCAGGAGCAACTTGCTGACAGAGACAGGATAGAGTTTCTTGGCCTGTTTTTCCACATGATCTGGCAGTGACATTTTGTGTTAACCTGTGAAGTTGCAGGTCCCAGAGCGCCCATCTGCAAGGAGGGTTTGTGCCTGTGGGCACAGCTGGGCGGTCAGGCCAGGTGATCCGCATGGGGTAGGGCTGGAAGGAGGAAGGCCGTGGGTTTCCCTCAGCGAGAGAGTGTAGTGCAGAAGGGAGTCCAGTGCGACCCCTCAGAGATACTGTGAGAAGGACAGTGTGAGCAGTTGCTGCTCTTCAGCAATTGGCACTCTCCGCTTTTGCTTTCGAGAATATCTATTATGCTTTTTCTTTAAAATTTCACCGTAGTGTTCCCTATTATGTGTGCTGTTTGCAGTTATTAAACATACTTGTTTTGAGATAACTCTCTGCAATATGTTACATACATAATTAGGTATAATTAACTTCAATTAACCACATTAAGCTTTGCAACACTTCTCCTGCCATATTTTGAATCTGGCTTGTGACTAACAAATCCGCATTTGCAGGTTCAGGTTATACAAACTCATCCATATTCCAGGTGTTCATTTTTTCCTTTCAGTACTATGCCTTTGAATCCAATAATTTGTTGTTCAGTTTTCTGCATAATTAACTTGCAGCTTGTAGAACTCTGAGTGCAAGATCCTAACAGTGCATCATTGGTGCTTTTCACATGATGCTTCTGGGGAGCTGCTGATCATGACAGCACCTCAGTGCCTGTTTTACAACTCCATACCTTGCCAAAGCTGGTTAGATGAGTATGTGCTATATTTAACAAAGGCCCAAGTGCCACACATGGTGAAAAAGCCTTCACCTTTCCTTCACCGAGCCAAAATTTTGGCTTTTATTCTTTTTGAAGTCTGCCTTTCTCTGTTTTTCCCTTTTAGTATTAATTCGGTTGCTTTTGTTGCTCTTGCTGGAAAGTGCTCTGAAGAGTCATGCATTAAGAAGTTATAAAGAAAAGTTGATTGATTGAAAGACAAATGCAGTTTGGCAATAAGAGCAAGAAGCTAAGGCAGTTTATGTGTGAGGAGCGTACTGTGGCATATTGTGGCACTCTCTGCTGCCCAGCATCCTGCATCCCCCTCACATGAAGTAAAAGTGGCATCTTCCTTTGCAGCTCAGCCCATCATTAGACGATATCTTGGTGCCCTAGTGCTGTCTGAGATATTTCTTAGCATTTAAAGAACAGCTGGAAACAGTGAGACTGCCAGTGTATGTTGCAAGGTCTACCCTGTGTCCTGTTCATGGAAACGAGGAAGTGCACACACAGTAGGTGCCAGAAATGCTGACACTGGCAGAAAGAATTCGCTCTGTTGGCCTCCATGCAAAACAGTTTCTTGACATCTATGAAACAGTTCATCTCTCCCCATCCTTTAAAGCTGCATGGCTATTAATTTGCTTCAGGTTATAATCAAGCTGTCACTTATTTTAATGGGCCTTGGATCAGACAGGCCTGAGGTTTTTTTATGGTTTCCATTACAGTGTTAATTAACTTAGCATGCAGATTTAGCTAAGAAGCTCAGAGATTTCATTTAGTTTTTATAATTTAATTGTGGAAACATGGCAGTAAATGCAGATGAGAAGTCATGTGCAATTAATATTGACCCAGGACAACTCAAATGTCAGACACTTGTCTCTGAAGACTTGCTAGGAAATCCAATGTGTTAAATATTGATTTTGTAGCATGGGGTTTTCAAACAACCTTGGTTCTGGCCTATTCTTCCTGAAGCTGTATCCTTTCTAAAGTCAGGATTGTGTGAAACCTTGATGTCTGCAATTGCAGTGCCAACACAGAAAGCCAGAAAATCCTGTCACTTGGCAATGTTAGTAGCAGTGTTACCTCCTGCAACTTTTAGTCAAAAATGCTGAACTACAAATAGAATTATCCTCTGTGTCAGTGTGGTTATGAGTGTGAGGGCAGTTAGGAGATTGTTTTGTTTTCATAGATTTTGACGGTATTTAATTTAGAGTTGTTGATAAACAGCTCATGGAAAGTTTGGGGAGTGAAATGATTTTATGACAGCATTTGGTACACTTTGCCTGGCCTGAAAGGGTCCATGCAATGGTGGGAAGGGTGGTCAATTCCCATTCTGACCTTGTCCTTGGCATGGTTTGGAGTCTGAAATGTAAGCTGACTGCCAGAAGATGTCATGATACTAGTCTGTTGAAATCTCTCTCTGAAGAAATGGCTTGAAGAGGCACTGGGATTTTTACTATAAGTGGCAAAAACTACCATATTGAAGAAATTAGTAACCTGTTGTCATATCTACCAGCAAGATTAGTAGTCACAGGTTTGAAGTAAAACTTTCAGTCTGTCTGGATACTTTACTGGGGAACTTGAGGCTTGACAACGTATAGAAATGATGTTATTAAAATTGTCCAATAACAGACTGGCAAGTATCTGTTACAGGTCATTCAGGTAGAGCTGTTCCTGCTCTACATGAGATGCCTCTTCAGCCTGATTTTCTGAGAGGCTGACGCACTCCTGTACTTTTTGGTTATGTTTGATATTTCAGAAAAGTCTTTGCTCTGCTGTGGGCCTCCTGTAGATGAAAGAGGAATTCTTGTGACCATGGGCATCCTCAGGCCTCTGGGATGCCCCATCACCTAGGAACCTTCAAAAGGTGGTTATCATAGTACCCTCTGGAAATGGTGAGGGAGGGCACAAGATCTTGCCTCTGGTGAGCACTTAAAATGTAAATTTTAAAAAGGTAGGGATCCTCCCTATCCATTCATTTCATCTGCCATACAACTCAACCTTGGGGGATAGGGTACTGAAGGGCAGCAAAAAGTCTATACCTGAGCAACTGATAGATGTTAGAACAGGGCTCCTACAAGATGCACTGCATTTTCACAGCCTCATCCCTTTCCCCATTGTATGTGGGCTTTCAGGAAAGATGGGAAAAAACACAATCCCTTCCCTCCCCACTCCCTGCCATGTTTTTTAAGGCAGCCTGAAAGCAATAAAATTTGGAGCAGAGTGATGGCTGAGCCTATAGCTTATTGCAATTTTCAATGCGTTGTCTCTCCATGTGAAGAGCTGAAGAGCTAGGCTGGGACAAACAGCCCCTAATTGCTGCTCCTGCTTCTCCTGGAAAAGTTCCATTTGGTCTATGAAGGGAAAAACTGTATGGGCAACTGTCTCTAAGCATTGGCCCCAGACTCCTGTTTGTTACATGGAGAAGAAGCTATGGAGAAGAAACTACGCAGATGCCTAAGAGCATTTTGATGGCATGCTTTGCAGCCCATGTGCACACTGTAGCTGCTTCACCTGCTTCGGGGCATCTGACAGTGTTGAGTTACGTGTGGTGACTCAGAGGGCTTTCCCTTGATGGCACATAAAAGTTCACTTGCAGAACATCAGCTTACGTAAAAGTTTGAGCTATTTTTATTCAAGTGCATTGCCATACATTTTTAGACTTGCTAAACTTCATGCACACTTCGTTTGCCAAATCCACCACTTTTCTACTTCCAGTGAGAGAGTTTCAAAATCCCTGTGAAGCTTTTAGGGACTGCAGTCGTGCTGAGTGCTCTGTGAACACAGCCATATTGCTTGTGCATCCAGATCTCAGGGGCAAAGCTGCTGATTTGTGCATGGTGTAATTCCCACTTTCTAAAAGTTACAAAAAATACTAAAAATATCTCATGCAGGAACTAGAGTTCAGATTTAGAGTGTATTGAAATATACTAGGATGGATCCTTGTAAATTTCAGTTGTTAAAACCTTCATGATGTGAATTTATTCCGTCTTTGCCATTGTACAGTAAAAACTGTACATATCTTTGCCTTACCTTCTTTGTTCTCCATGTCTTCACTGTCTTTTGGTTCCTGGGTCATTTTGTCAGTTGCTTAGAGACACCTCTAGTGTCTTTTTTGGTGAAAACTTCTAGACCTGATTCGATCNATTAAAGGAACCGTCCTTCTATGTTAGGAAGGAGTTTTGCCCATGCCTGTATTTTTTCTGTGCCCTACTTCCCTTGGAATTAAAATGGGAATGCTTGCATGGTTTGGATTTTGGATTTTAATGTTTTAATATTTTTTTTTTACAGGGGAGTTGATGTGTGAAATACCTTCTTGTAAAAATGTTTTCCTGATGTCAATTTTTTTATAAATTAATTTATTTGTTGCTCCCTGCTGTGTCCCAGGACACTTTGAACTTTTTTTCGAGAGTTTTATCCTGCTGTGAATATTTATGCACATCAAGTCGCAATAAACCCAAACAATTTTCTCATTAGCAATGCAGTCTGCAAAAGTCAAGTAATTTCTCCTGTGACTGTGTTGGGGACATTGTGCACTTGAAGTAGTGGAGAGGAAAAAAGGTTTCAAAAAAAGAGGACTCAAGATTAACATCATGCACAAGATTAAAATCATGCACTCTAACTGAAGCATTGAAATTAGCCCTTTCATCATACCATGTTTGTTGTTTTAATTTGCTTTGGTGGCATTTGGTGTTGGTACGTGAAGTATGAATGTGTTTGCATGCTGCATGCATACGCAGAGGGTAAAAGGATTTAAACAGAGCCCCTTCACAGGTGAAGAACCTGAACCAGGCCATGCTCCTGAATGATATTAGGTGAAAGCAGCACTAAAGGGGCCCAAGGTGGGACACCCTAAATGCTTTAGAGAGGTTTGTGTTCAACAGGGGAGCTAACCTGAGACTTCATGCATGGAATCTGTTGCAGAATTTATGGGATATGCACCTTTATGCTGGCAGAAAGTCCCCAGAGCTTCAGCAGCTTGAAGAGGAAGGAGCTTGCACTGATCACTGCTCCTCATGTCTCCAGGTGGGCTGAGCAGAGCTCTGGTGTCAGTACAACCAAGTCTGGGTTTCCTAATAGTGAAGTGCTTGTGGATCACAGCTGCTAGAATGAAGTCTTGTGTGCTCCCAGTTCCATCAAGGCTGTGGAGAAGCCAACAGTTTCCTGAGTTGGTGTTCTGCGCCTGGCAAATAGTTATGCTCCTCTTGGAGCACCAGTGCTGCAGAGCATGCAGAAATGATGTGTGTCCATCAGAGTAATTTTGGGGGAAGAGGAAGGGGACCAAAGGAAACAAGTCATGGCATTAGCAGCACACAAAGACAATAACTACCTGTGTTCTGCAGCACTGATGAAGGTGGCACAATAACTGAGCCAGAAGAACTATGAGCAAGCTTGGATAGTATTCACCCATTAGTCGGTGTCTTCTTTCTATTCCACTGATGCAGGCCAGCAGTTCAGAGACAGCTGGAGACGCAGCATCTCTGTGTGGGGGAAGAACGCACGTAGTTTCCTGCAGAGGAGTGTATGAGCTCCACAGGGCAAACAGAGGCTGCTTGAGTATGTGTTTTTCTTTTTAGCTCTCAGAGAGGTTATAGGGTGGCTATTGGGTTGCTGATGGTTTTGCTTGGGTGCAGTTCTTGAGATTTGTGTTGGTTTCCACAGCAGGATGTCTGTTTCTGTCCTGTTAGTGTGGCCATTATCTCAGCATCAGATATTTGCCGTGAGCAAAGAACAGGGCTAATATCTGTTTTGTGTGTGTATCTTTCCTTGCTCTGTTCCCTGGTGGGAAGATCTCTGTGGTGGTTTATTAAATAGCTCATGTTCTACGTGCTTGTTCCTCTCCAGTGAACTCCAGCAATGGAGATGGAGTTTATAAAAGAGCTAGCATCTCTTCTCTCTTGTTTGTCTCATACTCTGCCCATTTTTAAGCATTTAGCATTGCCAGACTCTACAGATGTGTCACTATTTCTGTAAGATGAAATCTCACAGTCACACAAATGTCAAAACCTCACACGTGCTCTCTCTGTGTTGCAAGAGACTTCCTGCTGCAGTACTGATAATGTACAGAGTGGTGACATCTCATCTCCAGAGCTGCCTCTCCTCAGAAGTTGGGATGGGCAAAGAACTCTGTGGAGCAGAGCAGGCACTCCCCAAAAACATTTTCAGTTTTATTTCCCTTTCAGTAAAAGGATATACTTCAATTCATATATACTATACTTCATAAGTGACCCTGTGAAACTCATTTATTTTTTTCTTTATTTTACTCATTCACACAGGCACCATCATACCAGTCACTGTTACACCCTCTGACTGATGAATGTGCTTAACTTGCAGGGAGAATGCTGCCCATTTGGAGGCCGCTACAAATATTCAGGAACAGTGCCAGGATTTTTGTCAGTGATCTACTTGGTCCTTTTTGCCTGGACCATATCACTAGTGTCACAGTCTGGGGAGTGTCCAGCACATCAGCTCACAGCTACAATGCTGGGCAGTGGCCAGGGAAATGCATCTGCATGAGTGATGTACCTTTTCCACCTCAGATTTTGTCTTCAGGAAAGAATCCACATGGGATTAGGAACTGAAATAAGAAGTATAACCTTCAAATAAGGGATGTAACTAAAAGAGGAACAAACTGCACTAATGGTAGTTAAGGATGAAGAGGTGAGATTAAGTAGGCAAAAGCAGGCAGTTTAGGTAAGAAATGTTGCCACTGAGAGTGACAGACACCTAATTTAGTATTTAATAGTGATAAAATGTTGCAAGAAGACTGAATTTTTACATGTGGAAAGATAAGATATGCAGGCTCTATGCTTGTCCACTCATTTATATTCAGAATAAGCTGTTGTTAAATCTGCTTTTCCAGTCTCATAAAGCTCAGGAAACTCAGAAGCTGGTGCTGGTCAGAGAGGGTGGTGGGTCTGGATGTGGTGCAGCAGGGTCACCAATGGAAGAGCGATTTGATGGCTGTCCTGGACTCTCAGCTGCCCATAGTGTTCATCTTTTTTTCAGTTTGAGGACTATTTGAAAAATGTGGAAATCTGCCCTCACCTCCTGTTCTGTCCTACATTCGATGATTCCTTACTCTGTGTGCAAAAACAGATGGGCTCTTGAAGGAGGCAAATAGCAGTATCCTTCCGATCAGGCCCTAGAAATGGGAAAGGTAGGCAGTAGTAAGTGTCTGTGCTAGTGGGTACGTCTGCAGAAGAGAAGTAGGGGCAAAACCATGATGTTACTGCCCAGAAGGTGAAAGGAAAATCAGGGTGCACTGAAGGGAGAGCAAAGAGTGAAACAAGCAAACCTGCCACAGGGCAGCCCTCAGTGGAGTTCTCAGGTCCCCATTCATTACAGAGGAGCACAGAGGGGTGCTGTGAAAATTAGTAGAGTTTGTGAAATAAGAGAAGAACTTACCAGTCAGATGGCTCCGTCAGAGAAAAGACAAGACATCCGTGTTTACCCATACATAAAAAAGGCTGCTGCAAAGATAAAAGATTGAGACAAAATATTTTCATTCATTGGCAAAGGCAAAGATAATGAATTCTGAGGACCAGCAAGGAAAATCATTGAAATACATCAGTGAAACTTAACTTGCCAGGTTTTAGTTCTCTTGAAGCAGAAGCAAAGGATGCCAGTGGGAATGAGATACATGAGATCAGCAACATAACCAAGAATGTAGCTGGCAACCAGAGCCAGTTGTGAAATAGCCAGTGGACCCACCTTTCAGATTAGAGAGTTTGAAGGAAAGGGCTGAAGGATGATATTCTGTAAATGGATGCTTTCCTCATGCCAATTCCAGCAGAGCTTCAAATTCAATCTCTGCCTCTCCAGGAGAAGATATAGTTGCTGAAGTTACAGAAGGGTCTTTTAATTTGGAGAAGCAGAAGTGAGCTTTGCATTTATTTTTATGACTGGATAATAATTAATAGTGAATGTGGTGATGTGTACCTTAGTGGAGTTGTCTGAATGCAGCAGCTGCACCTTGTCACTCTATATGGATTTGCATGTCAACATGATATAGAGCAGAAGAGTCAAATAGCATTAAGTGCAGAAAGGAAGTAGTCTGCAGAACAATTTCACCTGGACTATACTTTCCTCAGAAATGCTATGCATGTAGAGGCATGATGGTGAGCTAGAACGCTGGGTTTCAGCACTGGACCCATTGGTCCACCCAGGTGCTCTTTGTGTACAAAAAAGTAATGCTGCAGAAGGCAAACTGACCTGAACTGCCAAACCAAGTACAACACCTGACAGGTCTGGTTCCACTGGTTGATTCCAGCTGTATGAATGCAAATTCTAGCCAGACAGAGAAAGTCGACAATAAGAGCAAGTTGTAAATTGTAAATCTGCATGAGAGATCCAAAGAATGCTCACATATTTATTTTAGTAGCTACTGCTGAACAGTCTGTGACAAGAATGCTGAAATATTAACCCATGATGATGTTAAATGTGTTTTTTATCTCCAGTGAGGGCAATTTCAAGCTAGATTCTGACATTCGTGCTTTTATTTAGTAATAATTTATTGGCTATTTTAAATCCATTTGTTTTCTAAGAGACAGATTAATGTATGAACATCTGACCAAATATTATGGGAAAACTGGTCTGGTTTTGCCTACACCTGACTCTAGCCTCATCTTCATTTTTGCCATGCATTCTAGTTTATTCTTGAGTGTTTTGTTAGCCCTGCTGGCGTGCCCATCTGGATACAGAAGACCATTTTCATACGGCCTGAATTTATTTGATCAAGCACTCTATCTGGTACCTAAAATTTCTTGCCCATGTGGCTTTTTGCAGTACTCTGCTGACAAATAATTCTCTGAATCTGGCGTGCAGTAGTTCTTTTGCACTAAGCATCAGCTCTCCATCTGATCCATGGTTATTTCTCCCCTTGCTTTCTGCCTCCCTTCTCTGGCAGCCGTTCTCACACCAGCAGAAGGATACTGCATGGAAGGCATACCTCCTGCAGATGCCCTGGGGGTACTTCTTTCTTAATGTTTACTGTGAACTGTGGCAGCTGTAGAGCATGTACCCAACACGTTGAGCCTGCCTCATCTGCTGGCAAGAGGGAAAAGGACAGAAATCTGCAACCAGGGGTCACTGTAGTCATCTTGTGCCATCTGGACTGGAAACATGAGAAGAGCCTGCTGCCCACTTTAGGACAGTTTACTGAATCTGCAGGATTACTTATTGTATATAGAATATAAATGGTCACAATAACTGGAAATGAAATGTCTCCTCCCTACATCACAGGGTAAACAGCGTGGTTTTTATGCGTCTGTAAAATGTAGCATAGCAGTGTGCAGCAGTCTGACCTCTGGACTGGTTTTGCAGATGGGCTTACGTCACTAGAGACTGTTCTTAATTTCCACAGGAGAGCATGAGGGGAGAATGAAGATGCGTTACTTCTACACAAAGCGTGCAGTCACGGTGAATAATGAGTGATGTCTCTGCAAGTAGCCCTGCAGTCGTTTATGAGGTAATGTGGTCTTTGACGTCAGTGGGAAGCTTGCTTCCACAAAAGCTGAGCAGGGACTGCAGGATTTGGTTTCATAGGGGTTTACAAAGCATAGCTTTCAGAGCGACTGAAAGAAATCAGGATGGCAGCCCTTCTGGTTTACCTATTTGTGATGCTTTTTTGCTGCCACCTTGGTTTATGGCATTGCTTCTCTGGTGTGTATTTTTGTGTCCACACTCGTCAGCCTGTTTTTCTTCACCTACTCCATTAAGGCCATGAAGTGGGTGAGTAGGGGAGGTTTGTTACTCAACAACTTCACTCTGAGTTGCTCTTGCAGGAAATGAATGGGGACACGAGCTTTTGGGAATTCACTGGGGTGCCAGTCTGCTGACTTCAATTTGTGTAGAAGAACACTGTTTATAGCCTTTGCAGTACAATCCCAAGCCAGTAACGCTCGGCTGTGTATTTGTGCTACTCTGGAGGGTCAGTCTCACTGGTTTTTGTCTCCCTTTGGGAAACAACATCGTGAAGGTATAGGGGGAAACACACGTTTCAGACAGAAAAGTCTGAGCACTTAAAAGATATATGTGCTTTCAGACAGTGGGGCTTTTGGTGGAATTTCATGCTGTGGTAATGCCTGACCCTCTAAGCAAAGGCAGTGAGTGCAAGAGAATAGATAATCTCACCTGTGCATTTGTGAAGCCCTTGTAAGGGCATAACATCATGAACCCAAATTATTTTCCCTTCCTGAACTTTCCAATTATATTCCACTTGATTTATTTTTTTTAGCGATGAACTCCGTTTCCAAATGAGGATAATGTTCATACTGGAAACTTCCCATGGTCCCAGCAAACAGCTTTCACTCATTGTTATGGACAGACACCTCTACTGGTAAAAACCAAGAAAAGTGTCTCTGACCTTGTTGTAAAGCAGCTGGCAGGGATGAGCGAAACAGGGGTGTGCCTTTCTGTGTGAGAAAAGAAGGGATGTGAGGGTAAAGCCAGAAGCAGTCTTAAGACCAGTCTTGAATGTATGAAGTGCATTTTCAGAGTTGAGAATACAGGCATTTTTTTGCAGCACCTCAAGAGAGGTTCACGAGAGAGTTCTGTTTTCAAGCATAGCTCCAGGGGGAATATGGTGCCTGTGGGGAAAGGTTTAGCTAAATTTGCCTGAGGAGTGCATAGGTCCTGGTGGGTGTAGGGAAGCAGGCACAGGCAGACCAGTGGCCCACTCCAGCCACTTTTTTGCATTCTCTGTTTTCTGCAAGACCTACAAATCAGGGACCAATTTTTGGCACATTTCAAGAGGAGTAGGAGTGAACTTCCCAGGTAACGAGGACTATACAGATGTCTGGCTCTCCAGTATTTTCTGGTTTTCAATAGCTTTTATATAGACTGACAGCTTCATTTATGCTATCTTTCCTTGTCCTCATTGCCCACGAAGTCTAATTCCCTGTTAGGTAGGGGTGGGGATGGGTTATGCTTTCTCCATTTATTTTCCTGGAACAAGGGGATAAGGAACATTAGTTTGGCACTGTCTGGGACCATCTCATCAGTAGATTGGGGTAATTTTTTGTATGTGGTGGGCTGACCTTGGCTGGGGACCAGGTGGCCAACAAACCATTTTATCACTCCTGTCCTCAGCAAGGTATGAGGGAAGAAAGTAAACCAGAAAATCTTATGGGTCAAGATAAAAAGAATTTAATGAAGCAAAAGCAAAGTCTGCATGTGGAAGCAAGGGAAAACAGAAGATTTATTCTCTCTGTCCCATCAACAGATGATGTCCAGCCACTTTGTGGAAGGTAAGGCTTTAGTACACATAGCAGTGGCTCCAGAAGAAAAATGTAATGATAAACGCCCCTGACCATCCTTCCTCTTAGTTTTTGTTGCTAGAGCAGATGTCCTGTGGTATGGAATATTCCTTTGGTCACTTTGGGTCACCCAAGCCCACTGGCCCTTGGGGATGGTGCAGTACTGCTGCTCAGTAGCAGACAAAGCACTGGTGTGTTACCAACACCTTCCTAACTACCAGTAAATAGCACAGGGCCACTACAGGGAAAATTAACTCCATCTCAGCCAGATCCAATACACTGTAATATCCCATTCCTTGGTTTCACAGTTTCTGAATGCTGCCATCATTATGGAACGCCACCACAAACTTGTCTTTCTATGCTAGAGCAACCTGACTACTTGGGCTTGTAAATACCATCCATTTCACCAGTGTGACAGCTAGAAAGGTTATTTGTCCAAAGACCCATGGGAAATAAGTGACAGGAGGAGAATAAATCTGTGTCAGTCTTTGAATTACTAAGTCATTGTAAAATCAATTAGATTTCTCCTAGGTTAGGCCCTTGTGCCGTTTGTTTCAGCATGTGTCATATCAGCCACTTTCACTTGTACTACTACTGCATAGTAGTTTTTGAGCCTGCAGACCACAGGTTTTTTCAGGCATGTGGGAAAAACTCTGCCACCTCTAGATTTGCAATGAAGTTAAGGGATGCAGAGATGGAGATCATATTTTGATGTTGATTACAGGGCTTGGAAATAACTGTTCTGAGTCTGGACACCCTGATTGAAACACTACTCTGTGCATGGGAACACAGACTGGAGATGAGAAGCCTCCTGTAGTCACTGTGCATGTGGGATGCTGATGTCCACACCATGTTAATGCCTGCAGATGGTGTTGATGTGAAAATCCTTGGTGTGCTGTAGGCACTCCGGGGCACAGAGTGTAGGAAAGGAGGGCTGCTGCTGTGTGGTGGCATCCTTCTGGTGTCTGAGTACTCCCTTGCTAATTAAAGCAATTACAATGGGAGGTGCCAGCTTGTCTCTACTGGTGCGAGTAGATTAGGGTGAAAAATGCTCTGGGGAAGGACCACGGCATGGTGAAATATGTTTGTTAGCAGGATTTCTCAGGTGGTATGTGGAATTCAGTAGAAACACCAATATTTGGCATTTCTGTTTTTCATAAAGTTGTGTCTGCTGAGAGCCCAACCTCAGTTCTGCAAAGCCAGGCCACTTGTGTCAGAATGTCCAGGAGGGATGAGCAGGAAGAGGTCAGGTGCAGAGTGGTGATGAGTGGTGCTGCTGATGGAGGCTGTATTGTGGTGTCCTATATAAAGAAAAAGTCATCTCCTTCCATTTTGGAAATTTTCTTAATAGAACTGGTTGTTATGCTGGATTTTTGATGCCAGTAATCATGGGAATAGGAACAGATATATACTGACTAGATAATAAAATAATACTCAAAAAAAGCCTTGTTAGTTAAAGTGAGTCTGACCAGAGTTCAGCACAGCTTGTGACACAGATTCCCTAGAAGGACATCTTCCTTTGCCTATTGAGGATTGCATTTGCCAATGAAGCTGTCAAGCTGATCTTGGTTGGTTTACCAAAGAGTTTAAAGCAGTCTCAGTCAGTTTCTAGCACTACAATTGCTGTTGTTTGAACTTGTTACAGACTTGTACAGACTTTTCTGAGGAAAGTAGGAGGCTGCCTTGTGATGTTCCATGTCACTGGACTAGAAACAGTGATGGTCAGTTTATGTCTTCCTAGTATTGTTGTAGTTGTGATGGTCTGAGGACACTAGGCAAGATTTTGGGTGGGAATACTAAGTTTTACTAAATTAGCTGGTATAAGGGGCAAAGCAAAATACATAACTGGGTGCTATGTAACCTTTCAGACACAGGATTTTTTTTTTTTTGTTCTGTGCCTGTTTTTTCAGGGGTTGGAGTTTGGCTTGTTTTTTCGCTCCTTAGTCCTAGACAAGAGTATAAGTTCATGTCAGACAAGTTCTACTCTGTGTGAATGTAAGATATTAGTGGCAGAAGTGTCACTAAGTGTCATGGACAGCCAGTCTTATCAGTGGCTGAGCCATTTGTCAAACTCTACTTTAAAATGTACTTACATGATTGCTTTTCTTTCTTGAGCAGACCTCTGCAATTTTATGTAGATGAGTTTTCTGTTTTATAGTGGGAGGCACATGAGATGAAATCTGATGGTTTTTATTTAGGTATTTGTATGCAACTCTGGCATTTAATTTAAAAAAAAAAAAAGCCAGGTTATTTTTATACAGAAAAATGCATGTTGTTCATTTAAGAGACTGCAGCAATTCTGCCAGCTCAGGCATTAAGAATCCTTTAGTAATAGTGAATATTTTCTAGAGGACAACATAAAGTGACAACATTTACTTCAACTGCCAGATCTGTAGTTGTGAAATTTGCCACGCTTTTAACCTGAGTTTCTAACCCAGCCACCAACCTGCTTAGTGACTAGATCTAGGCCTTTCTTTGCTTTAGTATAATTTGTAGGAAGAAGCAAAACCAAATAAATAAGTCAGTAGGGTAGTTGTATATTTTATAGCAGAAGTGATTTTTCCCAACATATTCTATGGATATGTAAGCAACTAAACTAGGTAGTGGAGGAGAAAAATAAATGCTAGATTTGGGGATTTCAGTTTGGAATCAAGTCACCGGTGGAATCAGGCAGGGTCTGTGTTGTTGAATATATTTATAACTGTTTGGATGAAGGAAGTGATTAGTGAGGAGAAAAGTTTGCTGATATCGCTAACCTTATTCAGAGTTTTAAAGGTTGGGACTGTGTCAAAGAAGGACCTCATGAGACTGAAGGAAGCATAAACAGGCAGCTGAAATTCTGTGTAGACAGATGTAACAAAAAATACATGGAAGAATAGTCCTAGCTTTATACATGAAGGACTCTGGACTAACTCTTTTTAACGAGGTGTGAGATCCTAGTGTTACAGAGGGGCTATGTAAATGTCAGCTCAATGCACAGCAGTAATAAGCAAACAAGGACACAGAACACACCACTAGGTAATACTAGGAAGGAAGTAGAAGACTAAATGAAATACGCCATTATTTCACTGCATGATTCCATGCAGCTTGTCCCTACCGTTCACTGTCCTAATCAGTGATAGGATAAAATAATTCAGTGGAAGGACCTGCAGTGCTTAACTAGTCCCCTTGCCTGACCAATCCAAGCTAACTAAGAGTTTATGCATGTTATTAAAAGCATTTTTCAAATACCTCTTAAACAGTGACAGGTGTGGAACACTGACCTTCTGTCCAGGAAGCCTGTTAGTACATTGAGCACTGTCTTGGTAAAGAAATGTTTCATAAGGTCATGTCTGAATCTCCCATGATACAAAATTTAACCTTTTCCACATGACCTCTCACTGGATGTCAAAGAGAAGACATCAGCACTTCCCTCTGCCATCCTCAGGAAGCTGTAGAGAGCTATGAGATCATGCCTCTGCCTCCTGCTCTCCAAATTAGGCAAATTAGTCCTTACCTGCTCCTCACAGGACATGCCTTCCGGCCCTTTCACCACTTCTATTGCCCTGCTCTGGATGCATTCAAAGACCTTTGCATCTGTCTTAACCTGTGGGGCCCAGTCCTTCACACAGCATTGGAAGTGAGGCTGAATACAGCAGGATAACCATTTCTTTTGACCTGCTGGTGATTCTGCACCTCACACATAGTTTGCCTTCTTGCGGGGCCCACTGCTGACTCATATTGATTCTGCTGCCAGCCAGCATCCCCAGGTGTCTTTTTCCAGGGCTGCTCTCCTGCCACTCTTCTCTGAATTTGTGCTTTTGTCCAGAATTATGTGTACTGGGTACAGAATGCGGTATTTATTTTTGTAAAGTCTCACACCATTGATTATTACTCGCATCTTATAGGGGTTATAGTCAGAGACTCAGAGGTATAGAAGGTGATGGGATAGATGAAATAAGGAATAGCATCTACTAACTTGGCTTCCTCAAAGTTGGAAACTTGGAAAATGCACAAAAGTGTATGGAAGGATAAATGGTCTGCAGAAAAGAGAAGAGGAAATTCACTTCTTGTCCACAAGCTAGAGGGCAGGCCATAACATGAACAGTGGCTCGTGACCATCTCTCCAAGAACCTCACACCCAAGTCTTATAGAGTTGTACAAAACAGATGGATAAAATCATGTCAGAAAGTTCTGCTGCAGGCTATACAGCAGCTGACCATCTCTGCCTTAGGAAGCTACTAGAAAAATATCACATCATACTTGCTGTTTTCATATACTTGTGGTCACATCTTGTGGTGAGGTACTCTGTTATGGTACGTAAGTTATTCTTCAGTTAGAAATAATACTTGCACTGAATATACAAATGAGTGGTTGCACTGTTTTTCCCTTCTGACTGACTGAGAAAATGTTCTGTTCTGGCTGCTTTAGCATCTCCAGATACAGTCAAGAGGTGTGGTATTGGTTATTTTGGAACGCCATTGGCAGCCTGAGAGGGAAGTCTTGTGCTTTTGTGCTCTTTACTGCTTCAGGCCCTTGTGGGCCTCTCGGGCTAGCTTTTGTGAGGATTCAGTGCAAGATAAGTATCCATGATTCTGGCAATAACCCAGGTTAAAGGGTGTCTTATATTTGCAGTTCATCCAGTTCAGTGACAGCTAAAACACTTCATGTATTCATGTCCTGGTATGGGACTGCACTGTGCATTGAGAAGGAAACAGATTACTTACTCCTTCACCCAGTCCATCCAACTTCTGTTCTCTGTCCCACACTGCTCATCTTAGGATAGAAATGGGAAACCTAAAACAGATTTGGAGGAGCACAACACTGAAAAGTTCTGAAAGTGCTTCCAATCCATCAGTTGGCCACTAGTGAGTGCCTAGGAGAAAGGCAAATATACAGTGAACTTTCCTAGCATAGTTACAAGCTCCCAGCGCTGGGAATCCTAGAGCCTGAGGTACTCCTGAAGTTAGTAAGAAACTGGATTTCATTCCATGGGTTTGCCTGGTTTGCGTAGAAGACTTTCTTTCTAATCCAGCCTGGTGTCACACTTTGAGTTTGTCCCTGGTTCAGACAAGCTGGGAGCGAGACTGGATAACTGCTCAACTTCAGGCATTTGTCAGCATCTCTTTCAATGTTTATTTGCTAACCTCTGTGTTCCCTTCTGCTATTCCCTCCATGGCTGCAAGGAGCACTGCTTCCTCTGCTGTTTCTTGGTGGTGGGGCAATGAAGCATCATTCAGTTTCCCATCCCAGAGCACACCAAGTGTGGAGGAGTGTGCCCTTTTTTGAAGCATGGGCACCCTGGAAAGACCCACACTTTTGATGTGTTTGTGGATGTGCTGAACAGCATGAAGCATGTGGCACAAGTGACATTGAAACATCATGCATGTACATCTCTGCTGAAAAACTGAGTTAAAAATCCTAGCAGTGGAAAGACAAAACCAAACCAAAACACTCCAACCCCAAACCTCAGAGGAGAAGAGCAAAAGAAGATTGTGTCTGTGAAATAGGATTCAGCAGGGATTTTCTATGGATAGCCAGCAAGGACTATCTGCCATGTGGGACTCAAATATTTTGCTCAGAGGGTCACTATATCGCTGGTGATCAGAGTAAGGCCATTGCACTGGAAAAGGTCTAAAACTGTTTCCAGAGAAAGCTAAGCACTTTTCCTGCTGACTCCTCACACAACACTGCAAGAATAGCTAATGCTGCTTGAGCCTACTGCAAATTTTCCACTTTCTATCCATTAATAAATTTTCCCCTGTATTGCAAGAATAATTTTCATGCATTGTGTCATCTTTCTCATATTGACAGTTCTGCTATATCACTATTGAATTACCCCTAATAGCATTATTTTCTTCCAGATTCATCTTCCCTATAAATGTTCTGAAAAAATGTAGGAAATTATTTGGACATAGTTTCCCATAAATACAAAAATCAGAAAGGTTTCCAGCATCTAATTTTTCTCAACAGAAGTTATAACTTTTTTTTTCAGTCTGGGTATGCTTGTTTTACAGTGATGACAAATCTGTTAGTAAATTATTCCATTCGAGAATGAAAGAAACAAGGGCAAAAATCAGAAGTCTATCAAGAGTTTCTAAGAAGAGGGGAAATAACAAATACATAATAAATTTTCTTTTAAGTTTCCTGTCTGTTACATTCTCTTGAAGCATGAATATGTTTTAAGAACAATATGTGGGGAAATTCTGAATCTGAGCTTTGCAAAGAGGAAAAAGAAAGCTATCAGGTATTTCAAAGAGATTTTTGAACTGTCATTATATATACTGAAATAGGTGTATCTGAACCTCACCCGTAAATTTCTGGAATAAAATCAGTAAAAAAAAGCCCAATAAGCTTCAAATTATTTCTTACATGAATGGAAGTCATAACATGAAACAAATCATTATCATTTATCCTTGAATCATGAAGTGGGAATAAAAGACAAATAAAAGACTTGAGCCCAACTCCATCTCAGGACACATCACCGTAACTTCACTGAAGTGACAGCTAGAACTGTAGGCTGAATTAGACTCCAAATAAAAGACTTTAACAGACTTTAATTTCTATTGATATAGATGGTAGCTTTTTATTAATAGCAACTGTATCTGGTGTAATTCTTATGTATTTTTGTATTTTTATTTATTCTTTATTGATCTCCCACAGTTCCAGAATAGATTAGAGGAAATCTGGAAAAAGTGGGTATGACTGATGAATTTAGTCTCTTTCACCTTCATCACTGCTTCTATGTCTGTATCCTCTGACACCTAAATAAAAGATTGTTTTATTCATAAGTTTAGTTATTGAAAATCCCAAAATGAAAAAAAATTGTACGTAGGCCAGGGATTGCTCTCCAACATATTCAGAAAAAGTTTTTATTATTCATGCTTGGTTATCATTATTATTCAAAGCATGATTATTTTATCATTCACATATTAGAGTTACTGAATAGTTAAAACTTCTGATGGATAATTTATGAGTGGAAGAGGAGGACCTCCCTGTTTATTAAGAAGGTCACACACGCAGACAGAATCCTATAAATCTTAAATGACAATCCAGGATGAAGAAAAACTTGTATTTGTTATGTCATTTTAATGAACAAGGCCTACCTTCAGATTATTCTTGGGTGAAGATATTATTTACAGATATTGTGGTTTTTAGTAAAGGTTCTGTGACTGCTAAAATTCACAACTTCTAAATTATCCTGTGCTCATTCAAGCAGGCAAATGCTGTAGGTTTCAGTGCTCCCTACTTAGTCAAACTTTGTTAACAGTGCAGTTCATGAGAGAACCAAGTTAGGTGGCAGCAGAGTAAGGTCAGTATGGGGCTGGTCAATGCATTGAGCCTTATCTTTTAACTGTGGGTGCACTGCTGGCAGGCACGAAGAATAAAGTCTGGGAATAAAGTCTGAGACCCATTGCCCAGTACTACATCAATGCTTCGGATGATTGAGGAGATGTTGGGTGGAAAATGTTGGCAGGCACCACACTCTGTGCAGTTACTAATGGTGTCAGTGCCTCCGCAGATCTGCAGGGAGGTTCAGCAGGTACTGAGTCCTGTATGCACCAGCCCAGGGAAAACAGCGTAAGGACCATCTCTTGATCTATTTCTTCTCTCGTACAGTGGGGTGGGAAGATGAGCGTTAATGTGGCGTCATTTAAGAGAGCGCTGAGTGGGCCTGGTCACCTGGAAGGGAGTCTTTAGTCTTTGTGAGGGCAACAGGAAATCTCCAGAACTGATTGGTAATTTGGGACTCCATGGTAAGAGCACTGCCAAGTGACATATACACTCAGAAGCTGGTTATCTCAAGTTGGAGCCTTCACACAGAATTCTGCACAAAGGCAGTCCTCAGGAAAGTAGGAACACCCCAGCACTTCATTTCACCAGGACTCCCTTAGTATGCAGAGATACTCCACCCTTTATCTCACTGGAACCACAGCAAGGCTCGGTACAACTGTGAAGTGGTAGATCCTGAAAGGAAAAATCTTTCCATTATTAGCTTTTCCAACAAAGGCTATTCCTTCATCTGCAAGAAGTTTCCCAGGAATGCATAAAGGGCAGGTGCAGACAGATGAATCCCAGTCTGGGTGGTTGGACTGGTACTGTGTTTTAGTCCACATTTATTTACAAATGTGTCTAATTTGTACACAAGAGCCGTGATCTCTAGGACATACTTTATTTTGTCATTTGGAATGCCTTGGAAACTCCATATAGATTGTAATGCCTCCTTATATTTTTATAAAGAAATGTATTTGCGGTGCTTCTGTCTACTGTGAGTTCCCCTAACAGTCTGAAAGAACACTTATAATATGAAGCCTTAACTGGTGTGTGGGATTTGTTTTGTTTTGTTTTGTTTTGTATCCTCTGTTAGAGGGACTAATGTACAAGCTGTAAACTGAATTTAAGTTTGGAGAGGCAGACTGTTCTGCCCAAAAACTGCCTAAATCCAGCAGGTTTAATTGGATCAGATTGCTCAGGGCCATGCCCAATTAAATCTTTACCTCCTCTAAGGATGAAACTCTGACGACATCCCTGGGGAATCTGTGTATGTATTTAACTACTTTCATGGCAAAAAATATTTCCTACTAATCAGAATTTCCCATGTTCTTATTTGTGTCCATTGTTTCTTGTCCTTTTGCCGTAAATGGTTGGGAAGGGTCTGGTTTTATACCCTATATAACCTCTGATCAGTCCGTTGTAGTGAACAGAAATGTTCTTTCCCTTCTCTATTCCAAGATGAACTGTTCCTGCTTCTAGAGCCTTTTCTTGTACTTCACATACTCCAACTCCTGACCATCTTGGTAGCCTCCACTGGACTCACTCCAGTCTGTCAATTCCTTTTTGTACTGAGGAGACCAGAAGTAGACACAACACTCTAAATGCAGTGTTGCAAGTGCCAAAGAACTCTACTGGACCTGCCAGTTACACAAGTACCAAACCAGAACGTAGCTGGCCTTCTTTGCTGCAACATCACACTGCTGGTTCATGTTTGACTTGCTGTTTACAAGGACACCAAGACCTTTCTCTGCAGAATTGCTTCTCTGACAGTCAGCCCTGGCCTGTGTTGTTCCATGGCGTTATTCCATCCAAGAAGCAAGACTGAGTTTTCTCCTGTTGGACTTCACAAGGCTCCTGTAGGTCATTTTTCCAGATTCCTCTGAAGAGTAGCCTTTCCCTCCAGTGAATTGTCCACTAGGCCAATTGGAGCTGTTCACAAATCTGATGACAGAAGGCACCATCTCAGCATCCTGGTCATGGGTAAAGACATGAAACAGTCTTTGTGCCAGTTTTGATCCCCGAGGAATATTGGTGGCTACCAGTCATCAGCAGTTCCTACCCACTGCATGGTCCATTTATCCAGGCCATGTCTCACCTGTCTGGTGGTCAGGACTGTGTGAGAGACTGTGTCAAAGGCAGTATGAAGTCAAAGAACACAACATTGTCTGCCTTATGCCACTGGTGTCCTCACTATGGAAAATGGAGGATCCGCCTTGAGTAAAGCTCCTCCCAAGGTTTAGTGTCGTGAAGAAGGTGGAAGGTTTCTTTAAACAGCTGAAGTGGAAGAAATCACAGTTTTAGGTCATAGCAACTTGACAGAAGCTCATGAAATTATTCCCTCAGAGGACATGGGTGCTTTGGGGAGCAGGACTCATAGTGACTCACAAGATCTCCTGGAAGATCACAGCAATCACCTAGGACAGAAAATAGGATAATTAAAACTGAATAATTTGGTTGGTTAGGTAAATAGTAACTCACAGAATGAGGCCTCCATAACTGCATTGTCCACTGCAAAGTGGAGCATTTGCTGGACTGGTAAGCAGATAAAATACAAGATCTCACTATACTAAGAAATCCTACGGTATTAAAAAAAAATGACCGGTTTACAGGAGAAGTTTAAGAAATAATTAAATACGTTCCTCAATGTTGATCAAGAGTGTGTAGATAGGAAGATGAAGTTTACATGAAAGTGTTCACTGGAGAAAAGAGATCTGTAAATAGATTTGTATTTGGAATTCATGTGAGCTACTCTGGTCTAGTACTTGGAAGAACAGTCTGTGAAAAATACTGAAGAGGAGAACAGTTCTTCTCAGGGATACTGAGGGCAGCAGTTAGGTTTTACCTGCACACTGGAACTCACCTCTCCCTTTGACATCTTACAGAGGGTTCTGAGTAACCTTTCTCTGCCTTTGCCATCCTTGCATTACTTAACTCCAGCACAGACTGCAAAATATGGCAGTGAAGGGATATTTTACAATCCTACCTTCTCAGTGCTCACAGAAAGGATTAAAGATTATATTGCTGCTGGTGTCAGTGTGGAGGAAAAGATGATATAAAATTCCTTTTTCTGAGAAAAAAAAGAATAAATAGGATTCTGCAGTTCTAGTAAGTACTTGTTCAAATCTTACAGAGAGATTTGTAAAGCATGTAAGTACACTTCTGAAAATATGAATTTCAGATGTCAGTTAGGTGTCTTAATTAACACCATTAATGCAGAACTCTGTAATCAAAATTTTCAAATTTTAAAAACCTCTGTTTTGCGTGCCTTACTGGCCAAAAGTCTGTGTTACACAGGCCATCTCTCTGAAATGGGCTCTGTCTACAACACCTGAAATGAACCTCAGGAGCAGGTCATTACTGTTATCTAAACTGTCAAAGAGGGAGATTTTAAGTGGCTTAATAAAATATACAAACTTATTAAACAGAACCAAACTGAATTATTCAATTTGAGAAGAGCACACATATTTTGGGAAATGATTGGACAATGAAGACTCTCAAGGTATCTTTTTTTTTTGTGGTAGCATGCTACCTTGACAAATGTGGTGTGCTGAGTTTCTTAAACAGAAGCTTTGAAATACTTTTTTGGGTTTCTTAATATCCTTAGTTGATCAGTCCAAAAGGGCCACGAATCACTGTGCATAAATAAGAGCTCATTCTCCTCTCCTTTTCTCCTTGTGATGTCACTTAAATCTGTGCAAAGGGACGTAAAAAAGATTTTAAGATTTACTTCTTCTATTTGTTTTGAGCTTGTCATACGTAATCACCTGCATGGTATGGGAAAAGAATTTGGTCTTTCCAGATGGAGTTCCAATCAGACTTCTGTATAATTGTTTGGTGCTGTTTTTGATATATTATTTAGACTGAGACAGGGCAGGTATTTCAATGTCACCTTAATAGCAGGGAATATTTGTACATAATGTTTTACATGAGTGATTTATGCATTGTTCTTCTGTCATCTCTGCAATATTATTTTGTGTTCTCCTAGAGAAGACAAATATTCTAGCTCTTGTTTTTATCTACAGACTAAAATAAATACTTGGAATTATTCAGAAATAAATAAATTATTAATGCCTGATATATTGTCCCAGTCTAATTTGTCCTGAGGATATGTTTACCTTTTTCATGCCTGAAGATGAATTGATGGATTTTTCTCTGTTTTTTTGTTTCTGTTTTCTATGAGAAAAAATTAGACTGTTGAGAACTAGAAACTATTATAAAGTATAGTTGCTGCAGTCAAGATGACTTTGTTTTGTCTGTGATGAAATGAAATGTCTTCCTTATACCATGTAGAGGAGGGAGTGAACAAAAGCAAAATGTAAGCAATTTTTACTCCTGGGTACTGTATAGAGGCTGAATCAAATGGCTCTGGAGTTGCATTCTTATAGGTTATCTCTTGTTTTTCTTCAATGAGTTTTTGTTTTAATATGTTTCTGATGAAAAAAAGAACATAGAATACTAATCTGAAGAAATATTTCCTTGAAGATCTACATCTTTTACCAAATTTGAAAGCTCATGTTCTTGTGCAGATTGATATTGATATAAAAGAAGGATTCTTCCATACCAAATGTTGCTACTATAAATGCAATATACTAATGGACCTTTACAACTTATATTTATCAAAAATGGGTTTGATATAAAATATAGCTCAGAACAGAAGGAATAAGAAGTTTTTGATTTTTTCAGAGTTCATTTCTGTAATACATCTTAGCATATCCCATGTATGTAGTTCAGTGGTCTACAAGCTCATCCCACTTCACTGTGTTTGGTAGAAGGGTTCCCATTCCTTCAGGGGGATTTGGCCCACAGGAGCAGAAGTTATGAATGTTCCTGACTGACATCTGCATATTATGTGAATAGAGCTACAGTTCTCCCTGTGCATATTAAAAAGACCTGAAAAAGAAATTTTATAACTAGTGTTGGAAAAAGTACAATGATTTCTCTATTTCTTGAGCGTGAAGTAATCTAACAAGTAGCATTTGAGAAGCAACAATGGAGAGAGGTTGAATATAGTGGCTTTTTACAAAATATCCTTCTACTTTAGGCACAGTAGTAGGAGGAAGAGGCACAAAGGTTAGTTTTAATCTTTTCTTCCAGAAAGCACTGGAATTTTGGACCGGAACAAAAGTAATGAAAAAGAAAAAATTTTGCTGTGTGTACTGATTGGTAAACAGTGTGAAATTTCACTTCAAAAAACCTTTCTGAACTATGCCCATAAAACATCCCCTTATTATCCTTAGAAATTTACTTTCAGAAAAGTTAAGCTACCAGAAACCATCTGCAGGATAATCATGTGCTTTTGGAAATACCTGTAGCTCTGCCCATTTGCAGAGCTAAGAAGTGGTCCTTAGAGGCTGGGGTTAATACAACACCCCATGACTCCTTCAAATATTCTTCTGTTTGTCTTCTGTTTTTCTCTGGAAAATTCTAGTAGGAATTGTATCTCCAATCTGTGCTAGTTGAACAAGAGTACTTTTAACTAAATTACTTAACATTCAGTGCATCAGCATGAATCTTCACAACTCAGAATCTCAATGGTGTTTCCATGAATGTGTCTCGTCATTTCGGCATCCATCTATCTTTATGAAATGACTGGATTTGGGCCCTACATTTAACATCATTCTGTTATATACTAGAAATTTTGGGTTAATTCAAAATCCCCTATGTTGGTTGCTTGGCCATCTTACCAAGAACAGCATTTTTTTAAAGTGCTAATTTTTAGGTACTTCTTTTTGACACACTAGCTCATATTTTGATATTTTATACACAAATTGACATGTGGCTCAAGATTTTGAAAATTATCTTCTCATGGCTAAACAGGATTTATCACTGATTTTTTTGTGTTTCTGATCCTCAAGCTATAAACTTGCATTTTAGGGAACTGCCTCATGTTGTGAATCCAGACTTCAAAGGCTGCAGAAGTTATCCCTTCTTTTTTTTTTTTCCTTCTTTTTCAGTTGCATTTTTTTTTTTTAAAGTAGATGATAATGGAATTTTCTTCTTTTTAAGAGCTGTTTCTGTGACTTAAATAACCATTATCTTTTAAGTACAGGATTTATTGGGATGGACTACCTTGGAAGAAGTTTATCCTAAAAAATAATTTTCTCAGTCTGTATTAGGAGTTAATGGTGTAGTACAAAAATTGGCACCTGAAAGTCTCTTCTTCTTTCTTTTTCTTTCTATAAGTTTCTATATGCTTTTCCAATAAAATACTGACTGAATACTATTATCTTTCTATTTCGAAGCAAGCTTTTCCTTTACTTCATCATCACAGTTTGTTTGGGAATAAGAGATGCTTTCTGATGTAGATCAATCTCTTCATTGCTGTATCACTTGTTTTTCCAGCAGTCAGTCTCAAAAGTTGACAGACTATTGCAAGGTCATAGAATCATAGAGTCATTTAGTTTGAGAAAAACCTTTAAGATCATCAAGTCAAACTGTCAATCTAACACTGCCAAGTCCACCACTAAACCATATCCTTAAGCATCTAGACATTTTTTAAATACCTCCAGGGATAGTGACTCAACCACTTCCCTGGACAATCTGTTCCAATGTTTGACAGCCTTTTCCATGAAGTGAAAATTCATGAAATTGATTAGTGACTTCTTATTTCTTTGATTAGTCACTGCTTACTTATCTTTTTGTAATGACAATCCAAGTCTAAAATATCTTAACTAAAGTTTAGTCTGTTGTGTCCACTGTGTGCTGTTGGACTGTGGTAAAGGCACAGCCATCCAAAAGAGAAGCTGTTTTAAGCCCAGAGAAGAAGCGTCAGCTGAGTTTAACCTTTGGAGAAAATGGCCTGTCCCACCACAGGGAAGGACGTAGCCTCAGGGGACATTTTGGCCAAGCTCTCCTCATGACTGCATGCTCTTTCTGGATGCACAAGTGCAGTGGGAGTTTCAGTCAGATCATCTGAAAGCCCTGATGAGCCAAGATAATTGGTTCATGACAATTGCATGCCTGTGGAGTGGCAAGGGTATTTTCACAACTCAAGACAGGTCAGCACAGCAATGTCAGAAAGTAATAAAACTTAATTAGGTTCAGGAGGAGTAAAATTTCCATTAAAATAGCCTGAAAGACTCAAAAACTCGCCCTGCATTTTCTTAGCCTTTCCATAGTGCTGCACTTTTTAATGAGGAACCTTCTTCTGTGTGGGTTGCCTCTAAACTGCTAAACCCTCTAAAGTGGGTTGAAGCTTAGTCGCCTCTAAACTGCTCTTTCTCCATGATACTTGTAGGTTAGAAGAAACCACCTCCCTGCTGGAGGCGGTGTCATTAAACCTGCTTTCTGTCTGGATTTATTGCCTTCTGTGTATCCTTAAATGTGTAGCCAAAGAGATGCAGAGCCTGCTCCCCAAGGCTGGTTCCACGAGGCTGGTTCGCAAAAGCCAAATGCATATTCCTTTCCACTGCTCACTGCCCAGCACACAGCTCTTGGGCATTTTCTTACACTTGAAGGCCTCTTCAGCCACTGCAAGCTGCAGTGCCATGTCCCCTTAGCTGACCTGAAAGTGAGGGACTAGATGCTTGTCCCCAGCAGCATGCCACCCCCACAGGGAGTCACTGCCGGCCAAAATGGAGCAGTGTTGCTTGGGCCAGCATGGCTCATAAGGAAAGAATGATCTCTGTGGTTTTTCTGCAGTCTGTTGTCTGCTCCAGTACTCACTCTGCTGGTGAGGCCTGGACTCTAATCAGGAAGGTGGCAGGTTTTCATCTGTTCCTCAGGAACATGGGGAAAGAAGACATACAGTAAATACACTGTGGAAGGAAGCACCATCAGCCAGGGTGGATAGAACAACAGAAGGAATGTGTTGAGATTTTAGAGGGAAAATTTTTAGCCAGGGGTCGTAGGTGAAACTGTTTGCAGTCACTACACAAGCACAACTGTGCCAGGGACTTGTACAAGCAATACAAAGCCATTGGCTTGTATCTGCCTATAGGTAGAAAATCAAAACCAAAACCACAAAACAAAATCACAAAACAAACAACCAAACCAAGCAAACAAAAGACTATTTCCTTGATGTTTGTTGCAACTCACTTCTAGGTTCAAATATTGTAAGATAAGGACTTGTAAGTTCTGCTGGGTAGAAAGTTGGACATGACCCAGCCATGAGCACTCCCAGCCCAGAGAGCCAAACGTGTCCTGGGCTGCAGCCAAAGCAGTGTGGGCAGCAGGGCCAGGGAGGGGATTCTGCCCCTCTGCTCTGCTCTGGTGAGACCCCACCTGGAACTCTGCATCCAGCCCTGGGGTCCCAGCACAGGAAGGACATGGACCTGTTGGAGTGAGTCCAGAGGAGGCCACCAAGATGATCAGAGGGATGGAAAACCTCCTGTGAGAAAAGACTGGGAGAATTGGGGCTGTTCAGGAGAAGTGAAGGCTTCAGCATAACCTTGTTGTGGCATTCAGTACTTAAATGGGCTTATAAGAATGAGGGGAGCAGACATTTTATTTGGGGCTATACTGATAGGACATGGGTTAATGGTTCTAAACTAAACAAGGGTAGATTCAGACCAGAAATAAAGACGAAAATTTTTATGCGGGATGAAACACTGGCACGAGTTGCCCAGAGAGGTTGTAGATGCCCCATTCCTGGAAACATTCAATATCACACGAGACAGGGCTCTGGGACATGATTTATTGGAAGGTGACTCTGATTTTCTTTAAGAGCTTGTTTGGTGGTTTTTTGGAGCATGTTTTTCTTTGTTTTGGTGGGGGTTTTTGTTTATTTGTTCGCTTGGGTTTTTTTGGTTTTTGTTTGTTTGTTTGTTTTGTTTTTGTTTAAAAGTTTTTTTCAGATATTTGCTTTTTGCTACTGCATAACTACTTTAGCACTGCCTCCTATGTTTGTTTGTCTGTGCACTGAGGGTTTCACTGGCCGCCTCAAGTTTACAGTCACTGGTATGTGACAGATCAGGATGAGCTTGGAGGAGGTATTAGGAGAAAATTACATTGTCGTGTCCATTTTTTCTGTAAATTAGTACATCAGGCTGTTGTTCTCATGTTAATATGAATAACTTCTACTGCATTTATTTAATACAGTATAGTTCTTGTCAACCTCCATATATTCTACATTGTGTATGCTCTTTCTCTGCTGCAAAATTTTCATCTTTGGAGTCCCAGCTTCTAATAATCGTCAGGGCTACCTCAGTCTTAGAAGGCTGAGGATAAGATGCATTCACAAGTCCTTGAAGAAATGGACACACTGTGTTTCTGCTTCAGAAAGTACTTTCATTTCCCCCCCCCACCCCGTCCCCAGGATGCCTCATTTGTCAAATAAGTCATAAAGCAGTGGTACATGATATCCACATGAAATGGCCTCTCTCCTTCACAGGTGTGTCTCTGACTTCCTAGACCCCTGTTACTCTATGTTGGGATGATTGCAGGGTTAATTTAGTATGATCCTCTTTAGATGGACCGTCAGACCACACTTATGACGCATTCATGAAGTCATCTAGTATGATTTCTTTCTAAATGGGAAAAATAAGGAAAAGTAGTAGAGGAAATAACAAGTGGTTAATGGGGTTTACCAGAGGTGGGTGATCAGTTGGCTTTTTAAAAAAATTCTGAATCAAACTGAGTATCATCTCATCTCAGCCTCACTCCTTACTTTGGGGTGGGGTGCTGGAGGGGAAGCCACAGGAAAAGTGTGATTTTGGCAGGCCCACATATGAAAAAGATGATCTTTCCATTCTGCCTTACTTGCTGTCACAGAATCTGCATTACAAAATGAAAACTGAGAGAGGTGGGTACACTGTGGTGTCAGGTGGGGCATGGACTGCATTCTCCTGTCTGGACTGATCCTAACAAGGATCAAGCTTTTATTTAATTTTCCTCTTTAGGGAAGTATTGCTAGGATGCGTATCTTCTAAATGCCTGGCATTTCTGAAACTTCTTGATAATCACGATTTTTGCCACATTTTGTCTGCTGTCAAATGTTCTGGAAGTTGGTCGAATGCAGAGTTATTTTCAGGTGCAGAAGGAGGACATCAGCAGACAAGGATAATGTGGTCATGTATGCTAGATTTTAAGATGTCATTAGAAATGCAGCTGGGTTTAAAAACACAAAAAGTTCATTACATTTGCTAGTCTCTCAGGACCTGTCAGTCTTTTAAGAGTCACTTTGGACAACAATTTCGTTATAAGGGAATGGGGGAAGTATATTTTATTCAAGAAATGTAAAGGGTTTTTGTTGTTTTGAGTTTATTTTGGGGTTGTTTGGGTTTTTTGTTAGCGAAAAAAAGGAAAATGAATAGATGATTGCTCTGACTTTAGCCTTGGCAAATCACTACATACTAAAAAACCCAGCTGTCCCCAAAACACATGTTCTGCAGAGACAACTGGCAACATCAACATTTTACCACGGCCAGGTTTAAAGGCCAGGTTGAATATCTTGGCAGTAAGATAGTTGAACTGCATTTTGCAGAATGTCATGATAATTAACAACTTTTCTTCCACCAACTAAAAAAATTTTTTACTGAATTTGCATTCTCTCGAAATAAATATGCTTATTAGGAAGCTGAAGATTTTCAGTGATACAAAAGTTATTAAAGGCAGTAAATTA
Organism: Vireo altiloquus; assembly: GCA_013396875.1. NCBI lineage: Eukaryota > Metazoa > Chordata > Aves > Passeriformes > Vireonidae > Vireo > Vireo altiloquus. The sequence goes on from VZRF01000186.1 coordinate 78,290, forward strand.
AGTCTCTTAAAGAAAAAGCTTACCACAATGAGAACATGTAACTCCGTAATAGAAAATGGAATTTAACTGAAAGACATTCAGTCTTGCAAATCTAAGGCATTTTCTTTCTATAGTTAGTACAGGTTTGCAGACAATTGATTTATAAACATCCTAATTTATTGGTATTTAATACTAACAGTATGTGAGAAGCATCCCTGATGTAGCAGTAGGAAGTGTGAAATATTATTATTTGTTAGCTTTTTTCAGGGCACTTTCATCTAACTAGGTATTTTCATGTGATATTTGCTCCCCTTTTGCTTTCTTTCTGGATGGCACAGCCTTTACAGAAGCCAGGTCTGAGGGATACAGTTTTAAGAGCCAACAGAATAGGTCTGTGTCCCTTTTGGTATTGGCAAAATCAGACTGAGCAAAAGATCAGGTAGGACACCTGAAGCTACTGAGCAGTCATGCAGAAGCTGCATTCTCATGGGTATAAGGTCAGCCTGTAGGAGGTTTTCTCCTTGCTTTCTCAAAGGGAATACTGTCAATCTGAATTCTTGCAACATACCCATTTAAACTGCACAATCTGGATAAATGTACTGGATGTAAAAAATCCTCACGAAACAAGACCTTTAATTAATTTAATGTCCCTTTATGCCTTTTCATAAGACTATGAGGAGGACAGATTAGGTCCTCTCTGTGCTATTGCAAGGCAGACTGCTGCACTACCATGAGCCCCTCAGCATGGCTGGAATGCAAAGGCAGACAGTGTCCTGCTCTTCCGAATGTTCACACATAAATCTGTAAAACTCCAGAGGCTGAAGAACTACAATTGAACTGAATAGCTCTGGCTTTTGTTCCTGGCTTTGCTGTAGATTATCTGTATGCCTTTGGATGGAGTTTGGCTTCTTTTATGTATGAGAGAAGCCAGATATATGTAATTTCTTCTATTTATTTTGGCTGGACCTTCAGGGCAGGGGCTGACTCTCAGTGTGTTCTGCAAGACAGAGAATGACAGGACTTTCACACAATCACAGAATCACAGAACTGTTAGGATTGGAAGGGATCTCTCGAGACCATCCAGTCCAGCCCCACTGCCTAGGCAGGATCACCCTGAGCAGGTGACACAGGAACATGTCCAGGTGAGGTTTGAATATCTCCAGAGAGGGAGACTCCACAACGTTGTCTCCTTGGACAGCCTGTTCCAAAGCTCTGCCACCCTCAATGTAAAGAAATTCTTCCTTGTGTTGAGTTGGAATTTCTTGTGTTTTGGCTATGGCCATTAATCCTTGTTCTGTTGCTGTCACCACTGAGAAGAGTCTGGCACCATCATCTCGGCACCGGCCTTGGAGATATTTGTATGCATTGATGGGATCCCCTCTCAGTCTTCTCTTCTCTGGACTGAACAGGTGCAGCTCCTGCTCTCTCTCTCTCTTGTTTCATAAGAGAGATGCTCCAGACCCCAAATCATCTTAACGACTCTCCACTGGACCCTTTCCAGTAGCTCCTTGTTTTTCTTGTACTGAGGAGCCCAGAACTGGACACAGCACTCCAGATGTGGCCTCACTAGAGCTGAGTATGGGGGACAATCTCTTCCCTCGACCTGCTGGCCACACTCCTCCCAAGGATCCCCAGGATCCCACTGGCCCTCCTGGCTGCAAGGACAATGCTGGCTCACGGACAGCTTGTTGTCCACCAGGACCCCAGGTCCTTCTCCAGAGAGCTGCCTTCCAGCAGGTCATCCCCAGCCTGTGCTGGTGCCTGGGGTTATTCTCCCCAGCTGCAGGACCCCAAACCTGCCCTTGCTGAACCCTAAACCTTCCCCTGTTGAACCCCATCAGGTTTCTCTCTGCCCAGCTCTCCAGCCTATCAAGGTCCCTCTGAGTGGCAGCAAAGCCTTCAGGTGTGTCAGCCACTCCCCCCAGTTTTGTGTCACCTGCAAACTGGCTTAGGGTTCATTCTACCCCTTCATCCCAGTTGTTGATAAACAAGCTGAGTAAGACTGGAGCCAGTACTGATCCCTGGGGAATGCCACCACTATAGGCCTCCATTTGGATCCTACTCTGCTGATCACAACCCTCTGAGCTCTGCCATTCAGCCAGTTCTTGATCCAACTCTCTGTTCATTCAGCTAACTCATATTTCCTGAGCTTACCTGCAAGGATGTTATGTGAGACAGAGAAAAAAGCCTTGTTTCCCATCCATTAATTGAGGACTGATGTGCTTTTGGACTACTGAGGAGCCACTGACTCCTCACTTTTTGCTGAATATGGCTGCTCACCTCCTTGCTGAGCATCTGGAGATAATGCCATAGCCCTGCAAGTGGGTAGGTCTCATTCTTGATAGCAGCTGTGTGCAAGAGAAATACTGAAGGTAGCCTCAGATGAGAAGTGAATTAAAGTGGCTGTCTCATTACTACATTAGTCATAGGTGTATCATAGGGGGGCAATCTTGCAGAATTTCTTTGTGGTTATTTGTGGAAGAAAGTGGAAAAGTATGTTCAACAAAAGGAACAGAAGCCAAGCCAAATCCCTAATGACCTATTCTTCTTCCTGCTAAGTGGTTACATGTGTTTTATTGCTGAGCATCCAGCTAAAACTTTCAGGGAAATTTTGGTGTGGTGTACTGGGACTGCTGACTCAGTGCAGCTCTTGCAGCCTATTCAACAAAAACATCTGGTACAGCTCTGATTTACACTTGTTTGAAGAGAGAAAAGCAGGTGCATCTGCTGCTGCAGTGGGAAGCTATCAAAAGAAGGGATCTTCTCCTGCACCAGCACTCATCCTGGAGACTCTGAAAGCCCTCAGTGCTGCGACTCTTACACTTGATAAGCCTCATACTCTACCTCAGCACATAAATGTAAGGCAGCCCTCAAACAATTGACAACGAGAGACCACTATTGCTTTCTTACACAGGACAAATTATACCACTAATGAAGGATTTATCTCTCCAGTGTTTTCAACCAGTGAATTTAAACTGATTTATATTTCGTGGATTGATTTAACTGAATGGAAAAGTATCTTGCAATGAAACAGAGATATCTTCCCAGGAGCTTAATGACTACTAAAAGTTGCTGAAGCTCTCTCCTACCAAAGAAGATCTGACAGATGCCCTTAATGAAAGCATTAAGCACTGATCATTTTGCTGTGATACTCTGCCACAATCCAGGAGGTTGAGGAAGAGTTGTAAAGTGACTCTGCTTCTCTGGTGTGACGCTGAAGAAGAGTGAAGGCCAGTTCTGAGATGCTTGTAAGCATGCATGAGCACCAGTTGAACTGTCCTGGTTTATGGTCTCTTGGGCACCATTATAGCAATCCACTAGTGAAATCAGGATATATTCCCATCTCAAATGCCCTTTTCCCAGCAGTCTCACTAAAGCTTTAAAGGTAGGGATCATTTGCATTGTAAAGCTAAATTTAACTGAAGTAAATTTACTCCAGGATTAATTAGGCTGATGTAGTTTCATTCTAATCACTGGAGTTAACACTGGCATGAAGTTGGAATAAGTGGCAAATGGAGCTCTAATCCCCTGTCATCAGTGAGCAATGTGCTCTTGTGGCAAAATAGGTCAACAGCATCTTTGGCTGCATTAGGAAGGGTGCTGCAAACAGATTGAGGGATGAAATCCTTCCGCTCAGCACTGCTGAGACATATATACAGTTCTAACTCCAGTTCTGGGCTCTCCAGTATAAGAGAGGCATGAACATATTGGAAAATAGTCCAGTAAAGGGGCAGAAAAATATTGGAGAAATTAGATCATGTGACGTAAGAGGTGAGACTGAGAGAGCTGTGACTTCTTATTCTGTAGAATATTTCTTCTGTAGAAGAATTGAGTGAATCTCAGCCCTGTGTATGAATACCTATTGGGGAGGAATAAAGAGGATGGAGCCAAAATCTTTTCAGGGGTGCCCAATGAAAGGACAAGTGACAACAGGAACAAACGAGATGTTGCTTTGTGGGTTTGGTTTTGTTTGTTTCACTGTTACAGTGGCTGAACACTGGCATAAAATCGACAGAGAGACTGTGGAGTCTCCATCCTCACACATATTCAAAATTTGACCATTTGATATCCTGAGTAATTTGCTGTAAGCAGCTGTGCTCTGAGCAGGGAGTTTGGTCCAGGTATCTCTGAGTTCCCTCTCAACCTCAACCATTCTGGAATCTTGCCACTGAAGAAACTTTAAGTGTTGCAGCCACCTTCAAAATAGATACAGAACTGCCATGGTCTTTAATTCTCCTAATTTTACAGAGATCCAGTTCATGTCCTACCTAGGCTTCACTTGTCAGACTTTCATTCCTCTAAATGTGGTTCTTACTAATCCAGATAACAGGGAAACACTGCGACAGATTCTATTAGGGCAAAAAGGATTGTCTAAAATGTGGGCAATTTTGATAATTACAGAAAGATCTGGGGAGAAAGATGAACAGTGCTGTGGCTGTTACTCAGTGACAGAGCAAATGAGCTTAGATAGCAAACAGAAAGTGCTCTGCTGAGCCAGTCACATGGAAGGTGGGATATTCAAGTCTAACCATGATTCAGTTTTGCATGTCATTCTGCAGTGAAAGACCCTGAGTGTTATTTCGTGTACAGGTTTCCTGTGTTTTTGCAATTACATCTACTGGGATTAACCTTGCAACTTGTACTTCATTAAGAATGCTTCAGATGATAGCTCAGCTAAACAGAGCCTGGATAAATCCTCCATAGTTCCTTCAGCTCTGTAGGATGAGGAATTAGCAGGAAGCATTAACATTATGACCAAGCTTGGTTTTCACAGGTCTGCTTTCTCAATAAGATGAAATTCCTGTTCCCCAAAAGGTAATTATGGGTAGAAACTGGAGTAGAAATAGTAGGCTGGTAGACCCAGCCTGTGATGTGTAATGGAAGACAGCCTGCAGCATGCAGGTAGACACTATAATCCCAAGGAGTTTAGCCCAGGTTGCTCTGTGGTTTGGGAACAAAAGTTCACCTGAACTTCAGAGCAGTGATTTTACCTGGAAAAAGCCTTGCAGACAGTTTCTGAAGCCTTCCCAAAGGTTCCAAGGTGGAACAAAAGCACTTCAAGCTATTCTAGTGTTCTACATCTATGTGAGTGATCCCTAGATTTCTGAGATGCCCCAGTGTGAGGAGGAAGCAAGGTTTTACTAAAGCAGCTTCTTTGGAACACTATAATATCTATGCAAAGCCACTTCAGTTGCAAAATACTAGCTATGTTAAAAGTAAAAAAAAAAATTTAAAATTCTGTGGCAATGACAGAGTGGGCTTACATGATTATGATGTTGTGAGAAAACATTTTGACTGCTGGAAGCCATCATGTTTGCACCCTGTCACTGTTCCTTTGTGTTTGCAGGTGGTTGCTGTATTCCTGTTTGTCTCTTGACTGTTATTTTCTCATTCCAGGTGTATTTGTTCTCTCAAACACCAAGAGTGCTTGGAACACAGCTATTACTTTAAATCACCTACTATTGCCCACAGTGAGCAATCGGGCTGTAAAAGCAAGGGTGACCTTTTTGTTCATGTATGCAGTGAAGTTTCTTACCCAGAAATTGACGTTATCACCCACTGTTCTTGGCTTTCAGGCCAGCAGTTACAATTTCTGATGATTACCAGACAATACAAATTACTGTGGCTTAATTAGGACATGAAGAAACGCAGCACTTTGTTCCTGAAGTCAAGAAATGGGTGTGCAGTCCTGAAAAGATTTTTAGGTATGTCTTGCTGATGGTGTGGCAGGGTGAAAACAGTGTCTAGGCTCTCAGGACACAGACAACAAGGCATTTGCCAAGCCATCCCACCCTAAAGGCCCAGTGGTGGGTACCCAATATTGTAACAGGAGAAAAGGAACAGTGAGTGAGGTCTGTCAAGGGCGCTTGCTTTTGGAATCCACCCTCAGCAGCAGAGGGGCTAGGACACCACTGGCCCTGCAGGTGTCCATGTCTTGAACCTTCCTGTAACCAGGCTCTAGTCTTTTTTGTACATATCACTTTGCATCCTTAAGAATCCAAAGGACTGAAGGATGCTTCAGTGTGAATACAGACTCAATCTCTGTCACTGTGAAACAGTTCAATCAGGTCTTCAAGAACTCTGAAGATTGAGTCTGCATGTCCTCTTTGGATCCCAGTCCATGCAGCAAAACCCTTCTGTTTATACTTGGTCTGAAACTCTTGTTCAGCTTTTGCCCATTGCCCCTCAGCCTCACAAGAGGAGAAGTCCCTAGCCCCACGTCGCTGATCCCTTTCCCATAGGTACAGGGGCATTGTCAAGGCTGTGCTCTATTGACTGTTCCATAAAATTTGCTATCAGCTGAGATCCAGAAAAGTGTCTGCTGCACCACCTTCTCCAGCTCACTGATGAAGATGCTTTTCTCTGCCTTGCCCTGGCTAAGGTGCTACCATTAATTACGCTAAATCAAAGTAGCCTAGGTAACCTATGTGGTGTGCCTTCACCCTGTGTTCAGCTCCACAATGGCACAGGAAATTAAATTTTTATGGAACTGATCTTGCGGGGTGCCTTTCTTGGGCAAAACAGGGGAATTTTAAACTCCAGGGATTGTGTAAGAAATTACACATTGCGTTTATGTGCATACACATATCCAGCATAAAATTTTATATGCAAGAATGTTTTCTTCAACTGGTATATTATTTTTGATTTTGGTTTTTAATGTTACAGTTATGTAATGGTCACATTTTCTTTTCATAAGACCCCAGCTGACTCCAGTGTCCTTCCTTCACAGAGGTGCTGAAGAAGGTGGTTACAGCCCATGAAGAATCACAAAGCAAGTGCATCTGTTTGGGATTTCTGACCCACTAAGATGAATGCAGGTTAATTGGTATGATCAGCTGGTTGTGTGATGATAGCAGTCTGTCAGAGAGGTTGATCCAGGTGGCCACTGTGGAGTGATGAGGAATCGCACAGCTCTGGTGAAGTTAAAGGACTTCTGTGCTGCACAGCACCAGAGGAAGCTCTGGCCTGTAACTTAGATACTTGTTTGTTTGGTGGCACTGAGATGAAAACCCTGTTTCTGGGATGTAAGAGTTGACTGACACAGATGACAGAAAGGTAACAAATGAAGTCCAGTGTGAGGGTAGGAAGGGAAGTACAAATGTGAGTCCCTAGCAGCAATGCAGTGGTATATGAAGCAAGACTTAAAAATATAGTGTAGGTAACAGAGAGAAAAGAGGAAGGAGTGAGAAAGACGAAGGGAAGAGAGAATGAGAAAGCCAGAGAGGATGGTGCATTTGGGTTCCCTTATACAAATACTGTTTTATTTGAAGTGCTTGACCAACCTGTGGCACTTAAATGATCAGTTCTAGCACACCCACATGATGGGCCTGCCTCATGTGTTTAATAGCTGATGCTGCTGTCCTTACCTGGAAATGGAGCATAGCTCTTTATGTGGATAATGCATCTGGTTCACTGTAAATCTCAGACGTGAAGAATAATGAGGACAGAGAAATAGCATCATGTAAGTATTACAAAATTGGGCGGGGGAGAGAGCAGTGGAAGGAGCAAAATTTACAGAGTGACATTGAAATAGGGAAAATATAAAGTAATCTGAAATGGAACGCACACATGTTCTCTGTGGGTGAGAACAGTGTGGGAAGCACGGAGCTGGAGGAGTGGGCAAGGCACTGTTGTCAATGCTGAATAATCAATCATTATGTTGTATTTCTTGCACTGCCTGACCAAAAGCACTTTGTCTTGGAATGAGGAGAAAGTAGGCATTGTCTGGAACTACTCCAGTTCAGCTGCTGCATTCAGGGCTTAGCAACAAACTTCTGAAAACCTATTAAGAGGCTGGACATAAAAGCCTAGTGATGAGGGCCTGTGAGGACTGGCTGATGAAATTATGAAGGCCAAGGACCTGGCTAAGTACACTTGTGTGATCGCAGCTTGTCTGTCTTTAAGACAAAGGTGGCAGAGCCTGTGTCTGAGCTACAGACTTCAGCTGTACCACAGACAGCTTTCAGCTCATGAATTTTCTGCATTGATTATGGAGAACACTAAAATGTGTGTTCACACTCGGTCTGCTAAATCCCCGCTGGGCTTTCAGAAGAGAAAGCTGATCCATAAATAAAGAGAGCTCCTTGGAGGTGGCATATAGAATAGAGAGGCAAAAATTTTACACAAAGCGAAACCGAGCCTTCTGGGACTATTGAAAACATCCTCAAGCCTTGTGTTTTGCAAGCGACTGCAGTGGATGATGTTTTATGTCTGTCTTCGCTTAATATGTACAGCTCATTAGCAAATGCAGGCACAATATGAAATCTTTGCTGGTTGTTTCCATATGGGAAACAAGAATGGTGGTAAATTTTTCAGAAGATTCTACGAGGAGCCGCCAGCCACCAGATCTCAATGAGCCTGGCCTGAGCAGCCTAGACCCTTTGGGGAGTCCAGCAGTTGTGCTGACCTGCATGTAGGAGTGCCTTTGAGACCTGACCAGTCATTTCAGAGGGAGGAGAAGTCAACTTGGGGTGCCACAGGGATTGCTTCTGCAACAGCTGGAGGTTATTCCTGAACTGACATTCTTTTCTACCGAGAGAGAAGTGTGGTAGTTTGGCACTGAGCAGGAATAGTGTTGCTATCTTGGGTCCTTTTATTTCACACCTCTCAAATGCTTCTTGGAATGGAATATGAGACACCAAATTTGTTTGCAGACTGCAGCTCTCGCTGTATCACTGTGCAGAAGATGTTTATCTGGTTGTCTCTTTCTGCACAACACATTTTAAACACCTTTCACTAGGATTTTGCTGTCATCTGACGTATGCAATGCCTTGTCTTTGGGTTTGCCTGTCTCTGTTAAGTTAGGCCCTTATCCAAGCAAACAATTTCCTATCTGTTTGAAGACAAGCCTCCTGCCCTTGCTGAAATCATTAAGACTGCTTGGGTCATTAGTTTTGATGTACGTGTGCATGCACATGATTAGCAACGATGCTTAGTGGCTATGAGAAAGTACTTCCCCCCTAGGTAGATTGCTGAGAGGAGGTTCAGTGTATAAAAATCATGTAGTTTCAAAAACTCTTCCCCTTCATCTTAGCCTGATGAAATCTGTGGCATCTCTCCAGATGAAGACTGGAAATGTTTTCCTTCCTTTTTTAACTCACTGGGTCTGTGTGTGTGCCACAGGCACTTTATATCATTCTAGTTTATTTATACTTTCAACTTATTGATTGGTAGAAGGAATGATAGCCTTTTAGATTTGTTTTGCTGCTCATTTGTAATTAATTTGGCGCAGCCATAAAGAAATCAACCTTTATTCATTTGCCATCTATTCACTGTGATTTTTTTTAGAAAGCTTTAAAGTAGGAGAGCCATGCACTAGGCAACTGGCCAACATGCACGTGATTCTCAACATGTTGCTGTAAGACTCAGCTGCCAATTTTACCTGCACTTGCCCAAAAGGGGGAGTATTCCTTGCCCACACGTACAGTGTGAGGACCTCCAGCCCTCCTGGTGAGTGCTTGTGCAGAGCTGCCAAAATTGGTTGACTTTTGTCAGTATGCGTCACAGAAATGAAGAGCAAAAGCTATTGCTTTGAGGGCATCTGTATCCATGCGAGCTCATAAGGGTGATCTATACTGGATGAAGCAGGAGGTCATGAAAGAAGGATGGCCACAGAAGTGGGCTTTGGGCTCTTGAAGAGAAAGCAAACCTGCTGCTTTGCCAGCTGGCAGCCCTGTTGCTGGAGCAAGTGATGGACTTGTAGGATAACTGTGCTGCTCCTGAGTTGTGGCCACTCACAGCCCACAGAGCAGATCACACACAGCTCACAGGGAGTTTGCTCTGTATCACTCTCCGCAGCTGCCAGTGACAACTGCCTGTAATTTGACTTGATAAATACAGTAGATATGAGCATGTAATTCAAAATGACAATTCAAGGTTTCAAAGCAGTTCACCTGCTCTGCATTGCTTTAAAGATCTCCCAAAAGCAATCTTTTGTATGTGCTTGAAATCTGCCTCTGCCACTACTCAGATATATTTATAGACTACTGGTGGGCTGCCTATGAAAATTCTCGTCCCACAGTTTTTCCTTAAGGTTGGTGAAAGCTTCTATGTTTCACGAAGGTTAAACTACAAAGAGAGAGGATAGGATTGTAAATGCCTGCTAAGCTCCTGAATCTGTGATCTCAGTAATGCATTCACTGTGCACTGTAGAAGCACAGTTCCGTATTGCTCATGTAGAATCAAAGGGCTGCTTCACTTTCCTTGATCCTTGCAGTATATCCACCTATGTCCCCTTCAAATTACTCCTCCATATTATATTCTGTGGATTTCCACTACTGTCGAAAAAAATAAAATCAAGAAAAGGCTTGGTTCCCTCTATTTTCCTGCCCCCCTCTTCCCAGTGTGCAAGCATGCCCAAGATGAATCACTGCATAATTATATTCCTATTGCTTGTATCCTTCCGTTGGCTCTCCCTTTCCGCTTGTTTCATGCTTACTTGCCAATCAAGCCTATCATTTGGGGTCTGATTATTTGCCGGGGTTCATTAACCGCAGGGAAGATCTTCAGTAGCAGTCTAGGGGACACCTGAGAGCCTCCAGCCCACATCACAATCTCAGAGGATAGGCTTAACACGGCCTTGCATGTACAACATCCCTTAATTTGCCTTGAAATATTCAGCTCTGCTTTAGGCTTCTAGCAGTGCTGTGGCTTTGAAATGGTGTCTGGGGCGAGAGAAGTGTTTTCCTGATTTTCCAGCTGTGCACAAGGGGGCCACGAGCTGTGGGGATGCAATGGCAGTGCAAGGGCAATGGTCAGTGCCAGGGATATACTTACACTGCAGATAAGGAGGGAGCTCAGGTAGCCCAACACTTAGTAAGTGAGGTGAGGGATTTTCAGAGGGATTTGGGGCTTCACATTGAGGCTGCATTTTCTGTAGATATGCTTCTGTGGTTCCTGGCATGGGAGCTGGCTTTTGCCTGGTGCCCTCTGGAAGGACAGACACATGTACATGTGGGAAGCAGGGCAGATCTGCAATCCTTGAAGGCTTGACAAAATTGTGCCCTAACATATGCTGGTCAAGGTTAAATATCAAGTTAAGAAACCAGGGCTGGACAGTCATGCAGTTAGAGGCCTGACCACATAGTCTTGATCTTCATCTTCTCTTTTTGTCAATGAGTTACTCGGATTGCAGCTCTCAGACAAATCTCAAGTGTGTCAGAAGCCTGAAGTGGCTGGGCATTGTTTTGTTGCCTTCCTTCAAGCCTCACAGCCTGTGTGTTAACAAAGATATTCTTGCAGTGTTAGCAGACATCCTGTAGCACAGGCAGGTGCTGCAAGAGTACAGGAGTACTTTCTCCCTCTGGTTTTCAAAGTTGCATAGTACCCCTGAGTCTCCATCCCTGTAGAGCTGCATAGAGCCACCAGTGCCATCCAGCATGCCTGCTTTCAGGAGGGTCCAGGTTTCCTGGTGGGAGCTGGGTCCTTTTTCTGTCCCTGCTCTGTCTGTAAATCATCTTCTGGCTGTCACTGCTTTGTGCTGCTGGTTTCAGTAATCCCTGCGGCACTTCTCTGCTCTGTTCTATCTCTGGGCTCTGTGGTTGCAAAGCACTGGGCTTCCCAGGCTGCAGTTAGAGCTGCTGCTTTTCTCTGTCCAGTTCCTCTCAATTTCAGTTATATGTGTGCTGTTTATCTTCTACTGCTTTGAGAGACATTTTTTCAGGTTTATTAGTGCTTTAACTTTTTTCAGGTTTATTAGTGTTTTAACTTTTTGTAGCTGTAAGGCCTTTCTTCTATCCTCAAGTCACCATGCAACACCAGTGCCTCAGCCAACACTACATCCAGCCTTTCTGTGGAGCAGGGTTTTCCTCTGTTGCCCGGAGAGAATGGATGCTGCTTTGCCCTTGCTCCAAGGCTATTTCCAGTAAAGAAGGTCTTCCCTCCAGAAGAGAAATGCAGGGGAGAGGAAGAAAGCAATGCTCAGCTCTTCCTGCACTGCTGTGTCTGCTGCAGCACCCAGCGGAGCTGGCTAGCTGAGAGGAGAGCGTCCCATCCTCTGCAGCAAATGGTCTTTTCTGGGATGTGCTGGGCACAGTACTCCCCCAGCTCCACCCTGCCCGGCACACGATTTTCCCAAAAAGATACAGTACAGTTCTTAATGTCTAATCTTATCCTGGGAACACTTTCCAGCTTTTCACTGGAAAGATGATTAATACTGCGTTGCCCAGCCAGTCACACTATCCCCAGTAGAGCTATAAATAAATACCACCCAGCAGTTGCATACAGCAAGCCCTATTTTATTATTTTCCATTCATAGCACAAAACACGAGAAGGAACTGCTGGTTAGAGAAGAGGCTGAGTAACAGCTGTAGTTTAGTAGGCACCTTACTCTTTCATCCTCCAATATCCAGAGGGCAAAGAAATCCCACACTTATTTTTATGTAAGTTTTGCTGTTCTCTACTTACAAAGGTTACTTGTCCATCTAGTTGGCTGTCCCATAAATGATTAAGTGTGCAATGTGCTTCACATGACCCTAGGAAGGATGGATTTTTCTTTTCAAAATTAGGTGAAAGCCCTGTACCAGTATTGCTTTATTCAATGGAAAATTGGTTTCTTAGCCAAATGCAAACAACTGCTATGGTTGCCATGGTTTCCTTGTTTCTTATAAGGCAGAAGTCCCTTCCAATGTTGGGCAAGCAGTTTTGGTAATAAAAACCCTCAAAAATTCTTCAATATTTGATATTAAAAAAGTCACGTGAAAAATGAAGCCCTTTGCAAGATTGCTTTCCACAGACATTTTACTGTTTTTTAAGGTTTGGAATTTTAATTTTTAAAAAACCACATCATGAAAACTCTTAAACTGCAAGCTCGAGAGATTCCCACCCAACACTATTTTTCAGCTAGCTTTATTAATGACCCCGCCTGAGCTATTCAGCTGTGAGTCATTCCAGAGGGTGGGTGGATGGGAGGAGGGATGCAGGAGGGGCAAGGGGCTGGCGTCTCTCCCATGTGGGATGGAGCCGGTGAGGGAGGGGTGGTGCGGCTGCCTCCCTGCAGACGGAGGGTGAGCCAGGCTCGGGCTGTGCTCCAGGTCCTTGTGGCACTGGGGACACAAGATCCTGCCACGGAGCTGCCTCACGGAGCCTGGGCCCCCGCCGGTGCCAGCCCCTCCGTGCCACTGTAAAGCCTTTCAGGGGAAATGCAGTTTCTCTTTTACTGTCAGTGCGCGGCTCAGGAACACGGGAAAGGAGCTGCTGTTATATGAACACTTCTAATTATATGGGCTTTGTTTTCATACAGCTGCTAGCTTTCTGAAACATATTAGGGGGAAAAAAAGTATCTACCATGACTGTATTATTCACCAAAGCCTAGATTTTATCAAACACTGTGCACAATAAACTTGCAGAACCTACATAATTTGTTGGAAAAAAGTTCAATGCACTAATAAGATGTTTCACAGGATTAATTTCTTTGTTTGTTATACAAAAACCTAGACACAGTTAAACATGAAATCCCTCCAATCTCTTGCACAGAAATTGTTTTATAATCTTTTTGTGGGATATTTTCTCCAGCTCACTGAGGCACTTACTTAATGATTAACTGAGAGGATTTAATTGGTCCCAGTAAAGACATACTTTCTTAAAATCGGCCTATGGTACTTCGTCTTAAGATTGTAGCCTTTATGACTTTGCTATTGGAAGTCAAACACAGAGCTTATTATAACCTTGTTGAAGGAAAAAAAATAGAATCAATTTACAAAACCAAAATAAAAGATAGTATTAGCTTGATCTTGTGTAAACCTTTGGATGACGGCTGCACAATGAATTACTGAATTCTCTTTACTAGAAGCTCCTTCTTGCTTGCTTTTGGTGAAAGAGGATAATTTTTTTTACAGTATGCCAAATAAACTGTACAGCAGTCATGAGCAAAAAATGGAAACATTAAGAAAACACGAGAAAGCAGGCTTATAGAGAAATATCTTAATGAATCAACAATCACTTACTCAGGTCTTTGGTCCCCTGTTTTGAGACTGGGGGAGATGAAGGTTATCAGTTACCTATTCTTATTGTTGAAAAATCGCAGCTATGTCTCTCCAGATTCATAAGACTTTGTTAACAGTCATGGGCTTGGAACTGGAGGGGAAGAGAATTTCTCTCCTAGACTCACACTTCTCATGTCTCCTCCCTTGTTTTAACATAAAGCACTGGAAGTTTCCTCTTGCCTGCACAGGTGTCAGGAGCTGGTGCAGCTGAGGACACTGCCAAGCCCTCAGGAAGGACAGTGCTTTTACAGGGATGATTTTACAATGTCTGGGATGCACTACTTCGGGGTCAGGCACAGCAGGTGATGTCCCCATGTTACTGCTCTTGGTTAGGGTTTGTCTGGTACTCTTAGAGGGATTGCCAATACTTTGGGCTGCAGCTACAGTTATCAAGGTGCAAGTACATCTTCAGGTGGGCCATCCAAAGAACCTGATGCTTTCAAAGCTTTATCTTCCTCTTGGGCTCAACCTGTTGGCTGTTTTTGTGAGATTTCTGCTGCTTGCTGTTCAGTAAATGGCATCTACCAGAAGAAGAGACATGATCCTGAATAGGGATTTTCTCCCTTATCAGCAGGGAGAGAACAGACCCTGCCTAGCTGGACCTAGAGTACACCCAATGACTCTCTAATGATTCTCCTGTCCAGTGACTGCTAAAGACTTTCATTTTCTGTCAGACTGCAGTTTGAAAAGTCCTCATGTGACGGAACTGGTCAGGATTAGAATAGAAGACTTTGTCACTCTGACTTTTCTTTTTTTTTCCCCAGCTGGCAAGTTGTGAAACTGAAGGTAAATACATATTCCTGGATGAACATGAATTAATATTAATTTCTGAATGTGACAAAGCCCTCAGTAATAGGGCCACTTGGAGGCCACTCTCAGAGGACATCCCCCTGGGCTTGGAAGTCCACTTAAAACTATCAGGTCAGGCTACCAAAGTGAATTCCCCTTGTGGCAACCAACATGCCCTGTGCCCACCTTGTTCCCTGTACACCCGAGACAATTCAATGGCTTGTTTTCTCATTGAGGGACTCATTTCCATGGAAGGCAAGGCAGGAAGCTGAACCTTCAGCAGTAAGAAATGAACATGTGCAAATGGAAAAAAATGTGATGCAGGAAAAACAACATCATAAACCAAGTACTTAACTCATTTGTCTGAAGCATTGCCTTGGTCAAACAAGCAAAATTTTCTGAAAATATTTCCAAGTGTAGACCCAGAAATTTTTTCATAAGGCCACATTTAAATTTAAAAACATTAAGTCCAGCAAAGCAAAATGTTGAGTGGTTCTGCTCTGGTTTTTTTCAGAGGCAGATAGAGAGTCCACAATATGAAACTTCAGCTCAGTTCAAAAATCCACCAGTTGTCCAGACATTTTTCTGAGCTATTCGTATATGCCTGAGGGTGTGAGGCTAAATTATTGCCCAAGGCAAAATGCTGGTAGGTGTTGCTTGTAGAAAAATGCATCAGTTGGGTGACTGGAGGTTGCATGTCCTTCCTTCTTTGAAGGTGGGAACAAGGACACATATCTTGTTCTTCCTCAAAATGCTGGTTTAATTTAAATAGGGAAAGAAAGAATCAGGAGCAGGGCTGGACTGAGCACTTCTGCTAAGAGCAACTTCGTGCATAGCAAATGCATGAGTGACAGGTTCACAGATATGAAAAACAATAGTAAAAAATAAATTTCCTGACTCTTTTTCTTTGCACTCCAGCCTGGTTCCATACAGGGACACACATATTTTATTTCTAAAATAGCATCTTTATTAGACTATATACAGGCCAGGGTCTTCAGCAACCTAAACATTTTACTTGACCTTACTGCTAGTCAGCCTTTGTTAATATTTTTTTTCTTCCCACCTTCTGTCTGGCCCATATATTTGCTGCAGAAATGTGTGAGTGCATATTTCATCCATCATGGTAGATAATTTTCAAACTGTTACATGCTATTACAATTCCAGTGTGGGCCTTTCAGCTACAGAGTACAGCAGCATTTATCCTCAGCTGTAGTAAGCAAAGCGCTTCTCGTTTTTTTATCCCCTATAAACCTGCATATTGCAGGTGCACTGTGTATTCTTTAGAATTAGAAATCACTGGATATTTGTCTGATTAATGCTGGAGCATATCTAATGCACCTGGCCAATTTATTTTTAAATGAAAATTTGGATCAAATAATATGTTAGAAACAAAAGATTCTCTATATCTTTTTTTTTTTTTAAATGATTATCTCCCTTGATAATGTGTTTTAAGAATTTAAACGCAAAACTGCTCAGTCTGGAGGATCATAGCTTTGTATTTGATCTCAAACCATGCATTATGGATTTCCAGTATGTGAACGGTATTTTAAATGTCTGCAATAAAAATCTTTCACTGCTTTTGAAATTAAAATCAATTTTATATGCATTATGTTGCAGGGAGTTGAAATTTGTTAAGTAGGTTAAGTAGTGGGAGGAATATTATAGAAAATTATTGCATTCCATTGTAAGATAAATTAAAAAATAGTATAATTAGTAGATAAAAAAAAGTTCTGCAATTAAATACAAAAATACACTAATGCAAAATCATTGCTAAGTGTTGAGAAACAGATAATGCAAAGTTGAAGTCTGACCTGTAATGACCTTCTCCCTGACAGTAACTCTTCTTTAGTTAACAAATCATAGGTTGCATCCCAGGTAATAGTGATAAAAATCTCAGGTTTTAATTCCCAATTTAAGTGTCATTTTGCAGGCTAAATCCCAGACTGGGCGGAGCAGGACCAGGCTGCCGTTCTGGGGCTAGAAGGAAAACAGTCCCTCTATTTCCCCCTGCTGCACTTACTCTGGAGAGGAAGAGGTCCAGGGGTGCAGCAGGGAGGTTTCAGGCTCAGGGTTCATTTCACCTGTACTTTACAGCACCATGCAGGGTCTCAGCTACCTGTTGAGGTTGTCTCTGTAGCTGGTAGGTAACAGCAGGCAGTTTGTTGTGTCCCTGTGCTGGGGACAGCCGCGACTCCCTGTGAGCTGCTGTGGAAGACCAGGCTACAGCCTTGCATGCCTGCCTGCACGTGGGCAGCATATCTCACACCAGCGTCTCTCTCAGATCAGCAGCCTTGCTCTGGGCTGCTGCCCACAGAGCCTGGCTATTCTGCACCCTGCTGTGGGTGAGTGGCCCTGCTTCCTGGGCACCTGCACACAGATTCCACAGAGACATGTGTTGGCCCTTTTTAATCTGGAAAGGTTTGCGGTTCTGGAAGAATCTGCGATTTTGTGTGTTTATTTGTTTTCTTGAAAGCAACCCTGGCTTTCTTCTTTTTCTCCTGAGAGCAGCTCTAGCTGATGTTGCTACTGCACGGTGTAGAATATTGCCCCTCCATGCTGGCCCCTCCTGAATGGAGCTCCCAGGGGAGCAAATCTTCTCAATGTTCAAGCAAAGCTACAGGCAGCTTTCTATCAAAAATCAGTGCCTATTTCTCTCCTCCTCCTCCTTGCACCCCCTCAAAGTGCTATCTCATGCATGTTCACGTTTGAGTCTCTTCTTATTTTTGTAATGTATTGGAGACAAAACCAGTCTTACCCTCTTTGGCTTGCAGGATTGTATACCAAAGAGAGCAACAATGACTGGACAGCTTTGATTCACTCGCAGTTATATGCAGAATCCTTTCACAGACCCAAAAAAGCACACACCAGCCTCAGCTTCTCCTATTTGCTGCCTTATTCCTGAGTTCTGCTGCCAGCTCTGACTGGTACAAGAGAAATTTTGTTCTCTGGATTTTCAGTATTATTTATTGGCAGTCTCTCTCTCTTGTGAGTATAGTTTGTTTAAGAGACAGCTGAGCTTCCTCTGGGGTGTCTCTATACCCATGGCACTAAGAAAACCATCATTACTATTGTGCAGTTTTATAGGGATTTTTAATATATATTCTACTGGAAAATACTTAATACAAAAGATTGAATTAACAGAGGGTTAATTAACACTTGCTCTCTTGACCTTGTGGTGGCCATCTCTTCTCTGCATTAGGTATAGAACTTAATATGATGCAATTTTTAAAAAATTACTCTCTTTGTTAATCTCTATAAAGAAAGGATAGTAAAAGTAAAAAAAATATGCACACTTTCGTGCTTCTGATGCTGGTCTCATCTCTGAGCTTGTTCACTTATTTTTAAGAACCCTTATGATATTCAAAGAGATTCAAGGATGACTCAGTTTCCCCGGAGTTGCCAAACAGTTTTGCACCAAGTTCCAAAAACGCAAGATTTGTCCCTCTCCCTTTGGATTTTTTTTCTGGGGTTTCGTTTATTTTCTCTTTCCAAAATAAACTCTACTTTTCCCTCTCTTGCCTCTTTCTACCAGTACAAGGTAATTTTTATTAGCTGCTGTTGCTGCTGCTGAGTACTACTACTACTAGTAGTAGTAATAGTAAATAGATTTATTACTTTACTTGCCAAGAATCAAGGTGGCATATTTTCATGGTGTGATTTTGATGTTCCTTGCTCTTTTAAAGAGGAAAGTGAGATCTGCAGATCTGTGTAATTGATTGTGTTACATCTAATTTTCTTGTTTTCCAGAACCAGCTAAGAGAAAGAAGCCACTGGCTTGCAAAGTTAAGATAAAGAAATTAAAACTATTTATACTAACAGGTAACTAACTTTCCATGAAACACTGTTTTCCTTGTCTTGATGCAGCTAGCTTTCCTTAGCTTTGGGAGCTTGTTACTGGGTAGAACAACAAGATCATACATAGATTAGCATAATAGCAGTTGCAACAATAGTATTTTTTAATAGATCATTTAGTAGTGCTTTGATGTTTTTAACAAGCCCTAATGGTTCAGCATTAGAAATTACTCTCTAAGTGCTCAGAAATTAGGCCTTAAAAAAAAAGAAAATGGTCTCATTATAGAAAAGGCACCTATTGATCCCTGTTACAGAACCAGGATGCTATCTCACCCTCTAGTTCTTCTGAATAAATAATGACCTTTGACATTATGCAGCACGGGACAGGTTAGAAATAGCATCTAGCCCATAAGAGAGGCTGAGACATCACAGCTTCTCAGCTAAAATGAAGCTGAGATCTGCTAGAGATGGGGTCACCTTTTCACTCAGCTCTGCCACGGGATCTAACAAGATTTAAATATATTTGACAAATGACCTGAGAGATTCTTGCCGAAGAGGTTGCTGTAATCAGAGACAAAGAGGTCTGAGATTCTCTAGAAGTCCCCAAGCAGGCTGGACTCTGCAGATGTGCCTGAGGTGCTGGGTGTGGTTTCACCATAACATGATTCCTACGGCAGAAGGGGATTTCATTACTTGTTCTGCAGCAGACACAGAGCGTTTTTGTGTTGGTATTTGCTTTTATAAACACTTAACCAGGGTCTTTGGAATTTCTTCCCTATATTCCAGAGGATGGGCCTCCCTGAGCTGCCAGCAAGGCAGCTCAAAGTACCATCTGCCAGGGGTCTTTGTTGCACAGGACCTGTTATTCTGGCCCTTCTTATTTCTTGGTCTCTTCTGAAAGCCTCCAGGTGAAACTCAGGCTGTGCAGCACTACCTTGCACAGAGATCTCCAAGGCCATCTGCAGGCAACATGATCCTTGTCCCTGTGTGTGGTGGGAGATCCCTTGGCCTGTGGGAGAAAAGTGCTGGCATTGGCACATTGTACACATAGGATAACTGGGATTTGCTGAGGTCTCCCTAGGGCACAGGGGTTGCCAGCACAGCCACATCTGTGCCTGCTTCTGCAGCTAGCTCAGCCCAAGCAGGTCAGTTGTTGCTGCATGGTGCTGCATCTCAAGGCGTCACCTTCATGTGAACTGGGGGCCCTGCAAGTTCCCTGTAACCTCTGGGAAGGTGGTTTGTAGGGAGATGAATGCCGTCTTTTAGGACAAGCTCCATCTATAATGTCAGAGGATTAAATACTGCAGTGTGTGTTTGCAAGTCTCTGCCAGGGTTATCATTTTACTCTCATCCATGTTCTAGCTCTACATGTTCTGGTGGTCTCAGCTGAAAGTTTTTGGGCTCTTGCTACAAGCCATGGTCCCTGCTGTTTCCTGGTACAGACCTGTAACAGAGATGTTGCATTGATCTTTAGTGACTACCCTGCATATCCCTGGTGTTCATGTTTTCCCTTTGGAAGTAGAAATATTGCTTTTCCTTACCAGAAAGATCCTTTACTGTGCAGAGTCTGTAAGAGCTGCACTGCAATTAATCACAGTTGGCTATTACCAGAACTAGGCAGGCTTGTATATGCAGAGATTACAAGGTCTAGAGATAAGAAATTAGTAAAACCCACTTGCTAGAAACAGGATCTTGGAAGTGGGAATTTTAGTGGTGAATTAAGGCTTTTGGAAAGTTGGTAATTTCCAAGAAAATCAGAAATAAATAGTTTTGATTTTTGATTACTTACATGATCTTTCAAATAACCTGATGCGACAGTATCCTTTCATTATGTAGTTGGGAATGAACTTTCATGAAAGGTGTCCACAGACCTTACAAAACTGAGAGCCAAACTCAAAGTCATCCAAGAGTTCAGATGTGTCATAAGGCCCAGAAAGAATCCTCCAAGAACATGGATTTTCTATCCTAGGGAGTTTAAAATCTAGATTTCAAAATTATGCATACATATTTTATACTGGTTTCATTGCCAAAATGTGTCTCCAGAGCAGCAATCAAAGCCTTGGGAGATATATCTGTAAGTAAATGTTGGGAATCTTTTAAAGAGAAGGCCTCCAAATGGGATATTTATATCTTCACAGGCTATCTTTAGGTGCCATTTGTCAAGTTCTTGCACAGTGTCTCCCAAACCTCCTCTTTCTGAAACAGCAGTATTCCACACCTCATTTTTAAACTTCGGGAAAACATGGAAAGCTCCTAAAATAATTTTCATTCATTTCATAGAGCAATAACATCAATGCCAGTAAAATGAAATTGAGCCATTCTGTGCTGCCTCAAAGACAATTTTGGAATAGCTTTTTCACATCAGCTGTGAAGCACTTGCAAGGACAGTAGGTTCCCAGCCTTATTGTTTTCTGTGAGAGGAGCAGAGCAGCACACCACGCTTGAGATGTGCTGCATGTAGAAATAATCTCTCCCTGCATCACAGCATCTCTGTGGGGTGGCAGAGAATGTGAATGAAACAACAGAGTGAGCAAGAGACTGGAATCGTATGTAGGGCTGACACTGAGTCTGGGAATGAGAAGGGAGACACAGCAAGGCACTGTCAAAACAGATGTAAAGCAGAGGGTGCTGCAGCTGTGCATGTGTCAGGGGAGAGCGCAGATTTTTGTGGAGAGAAGGGAGAAAAACAGAGAAAAGCATGTGCAATAATTTTGCATAGAAGCTATAGTCCTGCTAATGGAAAAGATGGGAAAGAGCAAAGCAAACTTAAGAAACGTCCAGGACAGGGGTTCAACACAAGACTGGGGATAAGGCTCTTAATTAGTGTGTGGTGATCTCAAAAAAAAGTGTTTGCTGGCCCTCCAAGCTGTGAATCCAGAACGGGTTGTGTAAGTGTCTTTCCTAAAGGCAACAAGTGAGGGCTGCAGATGAAGATAAAATAGAAAATACAAAATGGATGGGAGAGAGAAGAAGATGTGCAAAACTATGTTACGGGTTGTTTTGAGTGATGAAAGCATTTTTAAGGAAGGCCAGGGTCATCAGAAGAAATTTCATGCGTAGGTGGACCAAGGCAGTTTGGGGCATATAAGGCCAACAAGATCTGACATAGGATTGGTGAAGATCTTGATGATGCAGGAGTGGTAAAAGTATTCCAGTTCTTTCTGTCTCCTGCACTTGGAAGAAGAAGCATGGAATGCTGCCTATCTGGTGAAAACTGAAGGTAAATCAACAGAGACTTTCAAACAGCAGTCCAAGTAATTTGCTTCCATGGTCTCAAAAGAGAAAAAGACCTGCAACTTCTCCTCTGTCACTGAAAAAGCAAGCATTTTATTGATAATTTATAAAAAGATATTAAAATACGTGTAACAATGATTAAATATCTGAAGACTAGAAGTTGACTACTAGTAGGTGAACAAGATGACACTGGGAGGTGTAGCTCAGTTGAACTAACACCACTCCTGAGGAAAATAATGGAAAAATGGACACAGGATTAAATCAGTAGAGAAATAAAATGTAGGAATATAATTAATATCAGTCAACACAGCTTTGTGCCAAATATATCTTGTCAAATAGAATTTATTTTATTCCTTCAGATAACAAGCTTCATTGATGAAGGCAGCTGTGGAGGTACATGATTCTCTGTAATGATAATGATCTTATACCATTATCTTTTTGATGCAAAAACACATGCTATTTGACACTGAAATGTGCAGGCACTAAGAACTGGCTAGCTGACACAAGTAGTTTTTATGGGAAGTTATGATAAATATGGGTTCTTACAGTGCGTTCCATAACATTTTCTATTGAGCCTATACTGTACCTTTCCTAATACCCGAAGGAAAATACAAACTCCCTGAAAAGTACAGCTGACACTATGTCAGACAAAATGTCTGCAAAACCATGTGCAAAAAACTGCTGTACAAAAGGAGCAATCAGGACTATTCAGCAGGTCATTTGATGAAAATTTTACTGCTCGGGGTAAGGCTGTGGATGTGTGGATAGGGAATGGTGGCCTTACCTGCAGGCTGTGGGATTATAGCCTGGAAAATAGTTTGGGGGTCAAGATGGATAAAACTACCAAAATATTAAAACACAGTCGTTGCCACAGCAGTTGGATGTAATGTTGTCTTTGGAGATATATGCAATTGAGAAATGAAGGCTAGAAATGCCATGCTGAAAATTCAATATAGGAATACAGCATTTGTCCATGACCACAGGAAATATTGGAGAAAAGAGAAAATGGTGTGGGAGTTGGGGGGTGGGGAGAGAGAGGCAAAAACTGTCTTGAAATGTGGAAATTGGACCTTTACTTTCTGGTGGTATTAGGAAATGTTGTTTGGATTAGCTGCAAATATGAATTTTTGAAAGACTAAGGTCAGGTGGCTTGTTTTTTGCCAGTCCTCATTCAGAAAATATGACTGTACTTCATTATAAAACAGCTCATTCCCCCAGGAAAGGAAGAAAAACTTAACTGAAGTGTCCTTCTTTCTGTCTGTTTATTTCCAAAAGGAACATAACTTTAAGAATGAATTCAGATAATCTTGTCCAACAGACCCTGTAGAGATAAACTTAGAAACCATTCAAGAGATGTCATTTGTTCCCCCTTCTACGTGGTCCCTCCTTCTAACATCTAAAGTGCCATCAGAGCACAAGTACCAGAAGGGTGCTTTGGGTGTATGTCTTGGAGTGACTTTTGTCTTAGAGTTTATCCTTTGATGGTTTATCCTATATTGTCTGCCCATGCCCAGAAAAGTGAATTGTATGCTTTCCTATGTCTTTAAACGGAGCCTGAAAGGGAAGAAGAGAACAGCCCAGACAGAGTTCTTCAAGGTTACACAAAGATAAGCGAAGAAGCAGTTTTTTTTCTCTCTAAGTTGATTCCAGCTGACTCTCAGCGCTGCTCCTTTTAGAGAGAGACGAGAAACGGAATTTTTTTTTTTCCTCTTTTTTTCTTCCTCCTCTTTGGGATTTTGTTTCTTCCCCTTCTGGACTTGGAGCCTCAGAAGATCAGGACTTCACTGGGAGGTGTTTCCCCGGCCCGCAGGGGAGTTTCCCCGNTAGAAAAGAAAAATATACAGGGAGCTAATAGATGTCAGGTCAGAATTTCAGGCTAAAGGAGTGGAATATGTGTTTTTAACCATGTTAGAACAAAGCCTTAGAATAATTGCTCTCTCTCTCTCTCTCTCTCTCGAGCTGTCTCTGAGCAAAGATGGGAGACATTTCTGGAAAAAATGCTAAGAGTCAAAAGAGTTTGGGGGGCTCAGAAGGAGGTTAACATGAAATATTAGGCAACTTGGGTGCCACAGGAGATCTTCATACAACATCTGGCCATATTTAATCTTAAGTGTGGTAGCTAAAGAGAAGCTCATTGTCCAGTGAACCACGTAAGAAAGAGTATCATTAAGAGGTCCCAATCAGAAGCAGTGCTGAAAGAGATGCCACATCAGGCATAGTTTGCACACACCAGGGAGACTGGAGTTGAGCAGCAATGTTTGGCTGTGCTACTTCTGCTAAGTCACAGGTTTGGCATGTGACATTGACCAAGGCCCAAATATGCACCATAAGGTTTGGGTTTATCAGCCTCCTGGGAGGGCTTCACTCCCATCTGGTAGGCAAAGAAAGATTTTCACCTACTTGCCCATGCCTGAATGTTATGAAAAGCAGGACTATGGGAAGCCTGGTCTGAAATGCCATAGAAACTGTTCAGTCCTTGTCCTCACATTACACCTCCACCTGTCCTCACATTACACCTGTCACTCTGCACTAGTCTTTACAGTTGATTGTTTATGGCCTAGTATAGTTAAGTGTCCATAAATATTTTCAAGACTTTACAGTGCTTCTCTACCACCTGCTCTGTTGTTTCTATTTGGCATTCAACTACCCCTCTGTTACAGAAGGGAATTTAGTTATACATTTGAAAATCTTATTTTCTGTTTTTCTCAACTGCCCTGAAGAAAAACTTCTACTGGGTTCACAAAACAAAGAATGTAGCCTTAAATTTCCAAGAATAATTCCTTATGCTAACTAAACATAATGTCAAGCAACTGTCTTTATTTTTCCCTTATGTTATTCCTTTTGCCTTTGTCCCTTAGGTACTAGTGACTCAGAGTGGCTTATAAAATATGAAGAACAACATTCAAAGTCTCTCAGAGAATAAACAGTATTATTTCCTGACAAAACTGCACACTGACAATTATTGAGCAATGGCATGACATGCACAAGATACAGAAATCCTAAAAATGGAGCTGACGTGATTGTGAGACTCCCACACAAACCAAGAGTATAAGAGATTCACAGGTAGGACTCAGTTAAACACTCCTCAACCTTGCTACTCACAGATTACATCCCCAAGGAAAGGAAATGTTTTGGAGTTTTCTGACATAGGCTAATGACATGAGTGGCAGCTTCTTAATACTAGCAGTCCTAGTATTAGATTTTAGGAGTGAGGAAATTTTGGTTTAACACTTAAATGCCCAGATAATCAGAGAAATTAATCTTCCAAGTAGATACACAGCAGAAGTGCCCCAAGTACCTAAATGTTTTCAGTGCCTGCCATTTGCCATCTTCACTAAGATTTTTATTGCCTGGTAGCGCTTGGGACTCTTTTCTCTCATGAATACCTCAAGCTGATTCTTTCTTTGTTTTCTTGTACTACTCTTTTCTTTCTCTGAATGTTCAAGGGACATTCACCCTTCTCTCCATCCTCTGTTGGCATAGATTTAAACAAGATGTGGGTTATTACTTTGCTTGTAACTCTCTCCTGCCTCTCTACTTTGAATCAGCTGCTTTGTATTCTGTTTCTCTGCAAGTATCACTTCATGAAGGAAGGCATTTTTGTCTTTCTGATATGTTCTTGTTTTGTCAAATGCAACATGAATAAAATGGAATTCCAGAGATCTCCTGCTGGAATGCTTCCTATTCTATATGAATATTGGGGTGGCAGCAGTATGATGTCCAAGTAAGTGGTTTCAGAGAAGAAGGTTAAACAAAAGCCCCCAAATTTCCAACCACAAGCACCAAAGTAGGCAGGTGTGAGATGCTGATAAATGGAGAACTGCTTAAAAGAGGGCAGTGTGGTTTTATCTGTCTTTTCCTTTACGCCTCTCTATAGCTACACTCTATAGCTTCTCACTGCCCTTTATTCTGGCAGATGCACCTTCTTAGGACCTGGACTTGTCTGTCCCGCATTTTTATACAGTCAGTTCTTTTTAATCACTTCCCAGAGCTCCTCACCCATTTTCTGTAGCTATCCTTTTTGCTGTCTGACGTGTTTATCTTCTGATTCCACCTCTGTGGGCTCACAACTGATGAGAATGAAGCTGGTGGCAAAGCACAGTATTCTTCCTCCTAGTATGTCAGCAGTACTTAACTTAGACCAGTTAACAACAGATCAGTTCTCTGCAACAGAGAAGGCAATTATTTTTCTGTGCTCAGCACTGATGAGGTCTCCTTTTAGGAAATTAGAAACAAACTGGAGAGTCCACAGAAGGAAGAAAGAGCAATTAAAGGTGAGAAAATCTGTAATCAGAAAATCTTGATAGAACACAGTTTTCTGAGAGAGACAAAAGGAAAGAAATAAGATATCTGTCCACTGCACATTTCTTAAGAGGTCAGTGAATAATTGTTACCAGGCACTGGGAGAGTGAGGTGGGTAACCTGCCGTGAAGGAGAGCTGGCCTCATCTTCTTTTAACTGACATGTAGGTGTTGTCTTGGTTTGAAAGAGAGGTGTCTGCTAAGGAAGGCTGGAGCCTCCCTTGGAATGGAAGATGCAACCCCCTTCCCTCCAAATTATTATAATTTTGAAATCAAGAGGCCTTCAGGCAAAAATATGGGAAACAGGAATAACAGTTCTTTACTGATATATAAAACAAGGCAGAAAAACACTGGTTTAAACAGA
>VZRF01000186.1:104780-116944 GCA_013396875.1 Vireo altiloquus
AGTTCTGAGATAAGGCATTGATGAGCCCATTAACAGGAGATAGTGCTGAGGGAAGAGGCAGGGAGCACTGCCCTACCTGGTTTCAACAGCTCATGAAGACGGTGATAGAATACATGCTTTTGGGCACATCTTACTTTGCAACCCAGGACAGTGTGCAGAACAAGTCAGGTTTTTATTCTGCCAAAAATGGGTAACCACCAAAATAATAAGTGCAGCCCAGCTATATCCATCCTTGGCAAGCTGTAACCAAGCCTGACAGAGGAGCAACACTTTTCTGTCGTGCTGTGGGAGCTTGTCACCATGACAGGACCATAGAGTCTGCTTGTGGGATGGAGTATCCAAGAACATAGGGGCAAGGAAGGGCAATTTCTGGACCCGGGTCTGGGTGGTGTGGGCTGGATCCCACCACACAAAGTATCAGAACTGTTGAATTTTGACTTACATGCAAATTTAGTGAGTTCACCTTACTCTGCAGTATAATTGGACAAAATATCCAATTTGAAACAGTGCCCATATTTCAATTAAGGCACAGCACCAGTGTTTCATGTCATAAAAGCATAACCAGTATTTTGACAGGATTGACAGTGATCTGGTCTAAAAAAGCTGCCCTGACCTCACAGTTAGTTTGTGCTGCTAGCCTGCTCCTCCATCACCTCCCAAACAAACTCGTGTGAATTGTCTGTGTGACTTCTTTTGAAAACCCAGCACAAATTGCCCTTCTCCGACTCCAATGAGAATGACAAAATCTGCTTTCTGAAACTGCAGAAATAATCCTCCTGTGCTTGTTAGAAGGTCCCTGAAATAAACGGCCAGGGTAGGAGGCTGGAAATCAACTTCACTGAGGAGGCCTGCCTTTGGAAACTTTCTGCAGAAGTGCTGTTTTTAATTGGATGGGGTTATGAACTTGCAGAAATCACATGTTGCCCACAGCCTGTTAATCTGCTGCACTTTTTCTGGTGAGATTGTTAAGAATCATTTGAGCAGGAGTATGCACAGCTCTTGACAATGCTCTGTGTATGTAATTTGCTTCATCATCAATTCCTCCACAGCTGTAGAGAATGCTGGGACTGCTTCCAGCCTCCTGTAACGTCAGCAAGAAAGAATCCTGCTCAGCTCTCTTGCCTATTTCTGCAGCTCCCAAGCCCTGAACACTTTTTGCCACGTGCAGACCAAATGCTGTTGTCACATGTGTCACGTTATGCTATATACTGATCCCAAACCCTGTTGCTGAACTACTTGCTAAGGGAAAGAGCATTAAAACCTGACACAGAAAGAGAAGGAGAGAGCACACTGACCTTCTGCCATGTTCATTACCAGCAAGGCCGAAAGAGCTGTTGATGATCGTGGTGTGGCTGCTGCAGAGCTCCATACTAGCCACATAGGATTGTTTAATTGCACCCTGCCAAATTCAGATCACTCAGTCAATTAAAAGTAACTGAGGAAGCTCAATGACCTTTCTAGGCCAGCAGCATTTCTGGCAAAATGAATTCCATTTTTAGATTTCAGCAGGACGGATGCTGAAACATAAGATGAAGACTTGCTGCACCCAAGGTCAAGTTGCCCAGTTTTTGTCGACCAAATGATCTAGCATTTCATGCTCTACCTTCTCTCAGATAATATGAACACACTATGGAGGGACTTGTGAACTCTTTTCTTTTTCTTTCCTTATTGATCCAGCTGCATCTTTTGTGGGCAGTGGTGTTGGCAGAGGGAGAGTGCAGGGCTTGTTTGATAAAATCCTCATTTGTTGATGGCAATCAGAGTGTAACTGTTAGAATACAAGCAACTTTTGTGAATAGAGGCTGGTAAATGTTACCATGTGATTTCATATGTTCTCTTCATACATAATTAAAGGCAAGTACAAGAAAACAACCAGCATTTTCTTTTGCTCATAAGAGATACAGGTTAAAAGATTAGTTTTCAAATGCCTCCGAGAAGTAATGACTGTATGAATGGGGTAAACCATAACTAAGGTATTTGGGGATTTGAAATAGATTTAAAATAGATTTTGAGAACAATGGCTTGTACTTTCACATTAAGTAAGAATATAGCTTCTGTATAATTAAAGGTAATTGCTTAACTACTATTATTCTCTTACTGTCTACAAAAGCTATTGTTTACTTAGAAGTGAAGAAAATAAGGAGTGGCTGGAGATGTGTGCAATATTGCAAAACAAAAAGACAGTTGGAGAGAATATGTTTGCTAATGAGTAAGATGTTGAGTGATTCACAACAGTAAACAGTCTCAGCTCTCCTTTCATGTTGAAAAAGGCACTGGTAATATGATGTCCTTGTGTGTTGCTGAGAGTGGGGGAAGGGACAACATGCCTTTGTCCCAGAGATGAAATTTTTTGAGTTATCAGCTGCACTCTGGGTTTCTTGCAGGAACTCCTGGTAATAATTACTCAGAAACCACTGTGTTTGCACATGTGGTTCTGCAGTTCAGAAGACATTCCTCACCATCAGCAACCATCAGCAACCATCTTACATATAGTTCAGAATGTACAGTAAATTTGGTCAGAGTGTGTTGGATAGGTCACCCATACCCAATAGCAGAGCTTTCTGGTAAGAAGAATCACTGCATTTAGAGTCATAAAAGTGATACCCCCCTTCTCCCACTTTTCTAGACTGTGCTGCAGGGCAGCACTTGAGCTGGGGTTTTTCTGCTGAAACATGTCCTTTACTGTCTTCCAGGTATCTTGGGAGAATTTTATGTTTTCTCCTTCTCTCTGTTTTTGTCTGCTAAGGAGACAAGATGGGAAAGAAACATCATCAACTATGTTTAGGGGACATATAGACTCACAATCTTTTATGTATAATTAGTGTTTGAGGGGTGAAAGTGGGTTTTGGGAGCAAAGGTTTTAAGGAGGCTGTCATCATTCTAACTGAATAGCTACAGTCTGTCCTCCTGCTGAACAATGGTATAACAATGTTTAGCAAGGCCTGAAAGGCATGAAAAGCAGCTGTCCCTCTCTGGACCACTTTTCTCAATGAGATGTCTGCCAGTCACTCTGAAGAGCCCAGGCTGGCCAATGACATGCCTTACACTTCTCGTCCCACTAATGAAGGCTTCATTCACACAGGACATGAATGTCCAGCAGGAAGTTCAGTGAGCCCTGGAGAGCAAAGGTGGGTCTGGCAGAATGCCAGGAGAATGTGTGCCACTGCCTCACAAAGGCTCTGAAGTGCTTGTGCAGACTTCTGAAGGACAAAGCCAAGCCTGCTGACCTAGCAATATGATCATACATTGATGGGCCTATGCGTGTTTCTGAAGTGTTTGGAATCCCCCCTCCTCTGTGTCTTACAGCTAGCACTTAATTTTCAGGAGACAGAGCGTTGTGTATTGACCAATGACAAGTTGTTCATGGGTCAACTAAGAGTGCACTTTGAGTGCTGACCTAAGAACCTTACGTACCCATCCTTCATCAAACTTCAGGCTCAGTTACACTAAATATTAAAGGCCATGACCTTTGTGGAAACTTCTGCTTCCTCTTAAAAGATCCTTTACTACAGCTTGAAGCTGTTTGCATGCTCCTGCTTTCCCCTTGTGGTGTGAAAGGATCCCAGGAAGGGTCATGGAGGCAGTGGTTTTGCTTTGGCTCTTCCAGTCTGACTGTGGAGCTCCTTTCCACAGGCAAGAAGGTTCACCTCCCGGGACCCCAAGGGATCCCACAGGTGAAAGAAAGAGAAGGGAAGTACCCATTCTCAGTTCAGCCAGAGGGCAATGGCTAATGACTGTTGCCTTCCCTTGCTAGGCCAGCACCCTGCTTTTCTACTGCCAGTTTGTGTCTGCTGCTGCATGTACGGCTTACACCTCTAAGCACACTGTTGTAGCATCTGAGCAGATTTAGAAGGCAGGATGGGATCCAACAGAACTTACCTTTTTTCAGTGTACAGTTTCAGCAGCAGGATTGGGATGGTTCATTGTTGGTATAAATTTCAAGTTTAGAAATATTTTTCCTTTATCTAAGTGCTGATAGTGAATGGCTGCACCAGAGGGACAAACTATGTAGTAAGTGCTCAGATATGACGCTTTCCAATGAATGATATTTCAAATCATACTTCTGGAAGGACTCCACCTAGCTTTTAAGTGCTGAATAACTTCCCCCCCNTCCCCAACCCCATCTTCCTCACCAGTACCCTTCCTCTCTTTGCAATCCCTCTGCTTTGGTGGAAAGAAGCATAACTCTCACAAACTTGGGTGGTAAAAGCAGATGAAAACTTTGCACTACCATTATGTTCACTACCTACCTTTTCCAGGCCAAGGATAGTTGTGTGAGGTTAAGAAAATGGGGCAAGAAGTGGCTGTGAACAAGCACCCCTGAATTCGTGTGCTTTGTACTGCTGAAGAATCCATGTGTGAGTTCCTGGTGGAACTGGGGAGTTTGTCTGTATTTGGTGGTTGTCTTTTCTGTCCAGGCTGGATGCTCTGCTGGAAGACCAGCTTGCTGTGTGGCAGTAAGAGCAGTGCCTCAGCTTGGCTATGGCACTGGAGTGCCCATGGCACATGCAGATGCACCAGATGCTCTAAAGGTGAGACAAGCTCTCTGTCACACAACTGTCTCCCCAAATGTGAAGAGGGCTGGGGCGCACATATTTTGCCTGTTTCTGTGTGTCAGGTTAAAATTTATGTTTCCTACTGTTGGCTCTGTGCTGATCTCTTAGGCTGCATACAAAGGTATGTAAGACAGTGCAGTGGAAGAGAAGGGATCCCTGCCACCTGAGGAATATGTGTGCTTTCTAGGCTGCAGTAACCTTTAGAGACTGATTCCATGGGTAGAGATCGAGGAGAAAATTTCATGCATTTGGCAGGTTATAGCACAGCTGTATGATCTGGAGAACATCCAGATTTGATGTGAAAGATGAAAAGGAAAGTTTCTCCCTACTTTGTCTGTTCTTATCCTACTGCCAGGTATTTTTGCAGACCTGCAGGGAAACAATAGCCATAGGAGCATCAGTGATGCAGTAACAGCTGCAAAAGCCCAGGACAATGACGGAAGAATCTCACACACACTTTTCTGGATGCTGATCATGGTGTTTGATATATCCAACATGTGGAGTTACAAAAACGTTCAGTTTCCAAAGAGGTTGGACTATTAATGCCAGGTCCCCGTGTACCTGCCTTCTGCCAACCTTGCTGTCTTAGATGTCTTACCAGTGCTTGGTCTATGATTCTTGGGTGTAACAGGGAGTCTTGTTTTCTGAAGAAAATAAACTGTGGTCAAGTCATTACTTGCTCTTGGCCAAATATCCCTGCCATAGGTGGTTTGTCCCATAGTTGTGTTAGCTGGCTTTAAAGCTGGTCCATGTTTTAGGCTGGTGAGCTCCTTTGGGGCTGTTAGGAAATGTACTGGGTGCATTTCACATCCTACCAAATAATGACTTCTCCGTGCCTTGATGATTAGGCTTTCAACAGTGGAATGACTGTACCTCTTCCCTGCTGAAGTAAATGTTTGTACAATCCCTAAATATATGGATATGGCCAGAGGTGCTCAGACAGCAGACTTCCAGCCCTCTCTAAGGCTCTCTCACTGGTTTCCTAGTCCCTTCTTTTTCATTTCTCCTGAGCTCTTCTAAGAGTCTTCAGTTTAGCACAAATTTAGTTTAAAGGGAAAAATAGCCATTGAATGCTTCTCACCTTCATCCTAAGTGGGAAACTTTAGCTGTTGCAGTGCTGTAGATAATTTCTCTGTGGATTCTGTTGCCTGAAACTGCTCATGGGTAAAAAACAGCATTCCTTTTAAACCATTTTCACATCACAGTCCTCACACCTCTCCAAAGCACTGCAAAGCTTCACAGAGTTCCATGTTTAGCAATAGACAGAACAAGCCTGTTGATGTTAGCTGCCACTGTGCAGAGATAACTTGAGAAAAGCATCATCATTCTTTCTCTGTGAGGTCTTTAGTCAACAAACACTTTTGTACTTCGTTTCCTCTTCTATGAACAGCACAAATGTGGATATGCCATGCACATCCGTGAGGGTCAAGCGGCTTCTGTCTTCAGCATGCTTCATAAGACTCAGTAGCATTCCAGCTTATTCTGACAAGATAAATATAGAGTTGCATTTGTGATGGGAGTTTTAAACTCTGTGGTGTGATTTTCAAGGAGATTTGCCTTTAGATGGTCTTACAGATGTTTTGTGCTTCCAGCATTATTGTGAAGTGTCTGCGCTTTTACCCTGGGATAAATGTCACGTCATAACTAACCAGGAAAAAAACTTCAATGCCTCCTTTGAAGAGTTTGTCCTTGCTTCAATATAATTTCTATCTTGTCCTGAATGACATGATGATGTATTATCATGCTACTTTTTCAGAATGGCTAAAATGCTGTTGGAGATGAAAGAAATGTCTGCCCTTTTAATTCCTTATGTGAGAAAGACATTGATACCTTTCCTCTATCTTAAGGCACATGTAGTCAATAATACTGAAAAGGACTGAAGAAATAATGCAGACATGAATTGAGTTCAGTGTTTGAGCTGTGTTTCTTTTGGAAGGATGCTGGAATTTGTCAGCAGACTATCTCTGAATAGCAGTTGCCAGGAAGAATATTTAATAATGCTTCTATGAAAGTTATACTTTGAAACAAATGGGTATAATGTAAGAAGAATCTGTGAAAGTTCTCTCATGTTTCTTTGCTCTTTTTTTCCAACTTGGTCTGCATTAATTTGGTGTCAACAACTTTTCACTGTATTAGAATCTTCATTCTGATAAATAGGGCACTTAGGGTAACAAATTGTTAAAAAAAATTGTTTCATGAAGCAGCAAGACCTGTTTCTAGCTCTTTTTCTTTTCCTGTTTTCTTTTCCTGTGTCAAGAGGCTTCTCATTTTCTCTTAAACAAGTCAGTCTCCTTTTGCAATGGCATATGTCAGTATCCCTTCAAAGCAGTGGAATTTCTGGTCACCATGTGCTTCAAATATACTTTTCCTGAAATATACTTGGGCTACCTGGGTCCCTGCTCTTCCCTGTCTGCAGCTGCACATTTGTGCTGTGTGAAGGGGCATCAAAACACAAACACCAAGTACCTGCTCCATCACAGCCCACATCCCATCACACTAAGGACTGTGTAAGAGCTGAGAAGACTATCTGTTTTAGTCCTATTGGACATGCTTGCTGAGACAGGGACATGCTGCTCTTGCACCCAGACATGTGCCCAACCCTCTTCTTAACTGACCCTGAACTTCACTGAACACTGAGTCCTCCTTCCCTTGACCACCCAAGCTGGAGATATAACAAAAGGGCTGACCCAGTAGGATGACTGCACTGAGGCTGTTTTTGGTTTTAGGTTACAGACCTATGATGTCTTGGGTTAGAGAAAGGGTGTGTAAAAATGAGATAAACCCCAGTAAGACCTTGTTGTCAATGCTTGAAAGCATTTTCTGTATCACTTTCTTTAAATGCTGCCAGCATGCTCCAAAGAAATATTGCAAGCTTGGAAAGATGTGTACATGTGTGCAAGCTATTGTACACTGCAGTGTGTAGACATCTAGTATTTGGGAACTGTTTCATCCCTGTTTTTTTTCCTTTTCCTCTTCCTTTATGTAACCTCAGTTAGTATAGTGTCATTCAAAAAATGCCCATGGAGGGATATGTTGAAGGCTGATATAAGCATGACATAAGCATATCATGTTAATTAGTATTGAGCATAAAATGAAAGGGAAGTGATGGGAAAAATTAATCACCCACATTCAGATACACAAACCCTGACAAGCAGGAGGTAACAGACAGTACTGAAGTTCAGAGATCAGCTCACTAGCTGGTGGGCAGGAACCACCCCTTGGACAGGAGAAACAGGAAGAGAAAAAATGAGGTTATCATGGGTATCAAGGAAAAGAGAAAACTTTGTATGGGGTATTTTTGAGTGTTGTAGGATTGTGTAAGAGATTTTTTCAATGACAATGGGAATGTGTGTTATCTTATCATGAGATGTTCAAGGGAAGGGCCAAAGCAGGAACTGTGAATCCATTATGTTGCATCCTGGAGAACCAGGAGAGGTGAATGGATGGTGTGGGAAGAGTAACACAGGTCGCTGGCCACAGATCTTGTGTGGATGAATCCTGCACTTGGTCACTTGCAGCCTGTGCTGCCTTGGTACTCAACAGCCTCTTCCTATTTTCACCATCTCACTCTCTTCAGGGTGCATTTCTGAGGGTCTAAGTGCCAGAACAGAGACTGAAGGTCTGTCCTGGGTTGCAACCTGGGGCGTAACCAAACTATGTATTCTACTCCCACCTACATTATTCCTGATGAAAGGCTCTTGGTGGGTCCCTTGCAACCGCTTCCCAGTGCACGCCTGACCCCCTCACTGCAAGCTGGGTGTTAGATGAGAGGAAGAGGCAAACCCTGCATGCAGGGTGTTGGAGTCCAGGAAAGCTGGAAAACTTTTCCTGTTGCTTTGAGGGTTCATATTTCCCCCAGAGCACCCCAGGGGAAATCAGCCTTTGACCTGAGCCCCTGGAAAAAGCTCCCTACACTTCTGGACAAATTGAAAGCATCAAGAATGTGAGATGGATGTTGGTTTAGTTTAACATAGGGTGAAGATTTGTAGTTTTAAGTTTTGCTATGCGGGTAAATGGAGACCAAACACGGAGGATTCAGGGCACTGGCTCTGGGTTCTTCTTTCTTCTTCTTCTTCTCCATTTCCTGAGGTCATGTGAACACCGGGTGATTGGTGGAGGGAATTTGATGTAGAAGAAACGTGTTAACAAGAATTAGTAGTTATTGGTACAAAAGACGAAATAGAATACGTAGCAATTGATTATTGGGTGATAAAGTTTTAAAAACCATCTGCTCCCAAGAGCAGCAACCATTGTACTCCTGAAAACAGCAGCGACAGTCAGGCTGAGGCTGTGCTTCTGAAACTGAGATAAGAAAAAATAAACAACCTGAGAAAATGCAACAGAAGTTTAGTCTCTTCCTTTCCTGATATGGGACACTGAAAAAGAAGAAAAATTAGCCGGGCCAGGCGCACAGAGGGTCATGATTTTTTGTCTTCACAAATTGACCCAGCCGTGATAACTACACACAGCCTAAGGGGCGGGTGGGTATCATTTCTGCCCGTGAGATGTCATTCTGGTCATTCTGCTAGTAATGGCTCAG
Source organism: Vireo altiloquus (assembly GCA_013396875.1). Lineage (NCBI taxonomy): Eukaryota > Metazoa > Chordata > Aves > Passeriformes > Vireonidae > Vireo > Vireo altiloquus. Next base: position 113,877 of record VZRF01000186.1, read on the forward strand.
TGGCCCCAGTGGGCAGCTGTAGCAACCTAGGTCATCAAGGACTCCCCAGAATACCCTATGACTCACAGGGTTACATCGTTCCATTGTGAAATTCACACGCTGGGGGAGGTACTGAACCTTCCTGCCTGAGTCTGACCATACATAATCTGGGTGATTTGAGGGCTTGGGACACCACCACCACTGGACAGATCCAGAGGAGGACCTGATCTTCCATAAGAGGACTAGACCTTCCACAGGACCTCTGCTTTTGACAAGATTGCAACCATCACTTCAACAGGACTGCAACCACCGCTTAATTCGACTGCAACCACCACCCTGACCAACAGGGTGCCAGGTTGTACTTTGACTTTGTGGGTTTAAGCCAGTTTTCCTGTATCATTGCATATATTGTAATCTTTCTATTAAATTGTAACTCCAACCCTCCAAATCTCTCAGGGAGTTTGTGTGGGGTTCATTTCTCCCACTGGTTTCTTTTCAAACCTGCACAAGGTCATAGGGGCCCCATGTTTGAAGTGCCATCAGCTGGGGAAGAACAGAAAGCATGCTATCTTTCCTAGAGGAGTTCAGTGGTCTGTGTGTGTTTGTGTGTACCAGTGCTGTGTGCACAAGCAACCTGGTAGTGAACTCAGGCTGGACTTGCTCATGAGGAGGATGATTAAAGACAGTGATTGGGTAACTACACAGGGTTCATGTGAGACCACCATCTCTTCTTAAACAGTCATACAGAACAGTGTGAATCAGCATAGGATAAATGTGTGTCATTTGTGGCAAGTTGTTAGCCCTATGAATGCAAAAGCCAGATCCTGACACTAACAGCCTTTGATTCTCACAAAACCAGTCTCTGTCATGTCCCATAAGACTGAAATATGCAGATTTTCTTCACTGACCTGAAAAGAGCTGACAATGTCTTCAGTGCCTTTATATTTTAGTGGAGGTGAAGGGAAATGACTCTGTGGGTGCATCTGTAAGTGCACTTTATGGGAGCCCATAGGTTAATGTTTTGAGAGAATGATGTTCCTCTGGAGTCAATACCAGAACCAATATTTTCATCAATTATGTGGATGACAGACAAAATGCACTTTATGTCCTTTGTGGGTGACAAATTGGGGATGAAAGCACATTGTTGATACACTGGAGGTATGGTTCCTATTACAAGAACTTTGTAATCTGGAGAAATGAACTGACAGGTCCTCAAGATGTTCAGCAAATGGGAGTGTGAATTTCGGTCTGTGACAGAATAATCACAAGTGTCTTGGTTTGAAAGACAGGTGTCTGCTAAGGAAGGCAGGAACCTCCCTTGGAATGGAAGATGTAACCCCCCTTCCCTCCCAATTATTATAATTTTGAATTTAAGGGGCTTTCAGGCAAAGATATGGGGAATAGGAATAACAGTTCTTTACTAATATATAGTAAATATATATTTAAAACAAGGCAAAAAAACTCTGTCTGTTCAAACTGACAGAGTCAGTCAGATACGACCTGACACCCTGTTAGTCAGGGTAGCAGTAGCAGTCCAATAAGATGGTGGCTGAAGTCCTCCTGAAGTGATGGATGTGGTTCTGTTGGAGCAGTGATCCTGTAGAAATGTCTGGTCTTCCTCAGAAGGTCTAGTGGTGGCTACGTAGCTCTTGTCCTCTGGAAATCCAGTGGGAAAGACCCTCATGGTGTTTGAAATCTCAGTTTATACTCAGGATGGAATGCTTAGTTCCTTCCTCTGGGTGGAGCACCTCACAATGGGATGATGAGTCATGGGCAAGGCACTGATGGGCCCATTAACAGGAGATAGTCCAGGGGTGAGTTATCTGTGAGTTGTGGGCAAGGCACTGATGGGCCCATTAACAGGAGATAGTGCTGAGGGAGGAGGCAGGGAGCACTGCCCCACCTGGCTTCAACAGCTCATGAAGATGGTGATAGACTACATACTTCTGGGCACATCTTACATTGCAACCCAGGACATAATCCACCCCTTATTACCATTTACATAATTTCCAACTCAATATCCCCTTACAGATATATATACATATACGCACAATGAAACCTACACACAGTTCTCACTTAAAATAAGGTCTCCTTGCAGTACACAATGGGTTTCCCCATCTTTCTGCATTACCCACCAAATGTAACCAGGTCCTTCAGCAAAAACAATGCCACGGAAGGGTTTGCCTTTGCCTGAGGAGGGATTAATCCAAACATACCTCTTTCCTAACATACCTCTCATGTGTACCACAGAGACTTTATCTCCATCCACTGTGTGCAAGGGTTCAGATTGGGCAGGACCAGCTCGATTGATGGACCCTCGGGTATTGACCATCCAGGTGGCCTTTGCTAAGTTCACTTCCCAATTTTTGAAGGTCCCTCTGCCAAGTGCTTTCAGGGTAGTCTTAAGCAGTCCTTTGCACTGTTCTACTCTCCTGGCAGCTGGTGCATGATAAGGGATATGGTATATCCATTTGATTCCATGCCCAAGTGCTCATGAGGCCATTCTTGAAATGAGTCCCGTTGTCTGACTCAATTCTCTCAAGGGTGCCGTGTCTCCACAGGACCTGCTTTCCCAGGCCCAGGATGGTGTTCCGGGCAGTAGCACGAGGCACAGGGTGAATCTCCAGCCATCCTGTGGTTGCTTCCACCATGGTGAGCACGTAGTGCTTGCCTTGGCGGGTCTGGGGAAGGGTGATGTAGTCAATCTGCCAGGCTTCCCCATAGCTGTACTTTGACCATCGTCCACCGTACCACAGAGGCTTCACCCGCTTGGCCTGTTTGATTGCAGCGCAGGTCTCGCAGTCATGGATAGCCTGGGAGATGCTGTCCTTTGTGGCAGTAGAGATGGATGCACCACACGTATGGTAATGTAAAGCCGCGAAAGTTTTTTATTATTTTTTGCTACTATTTTTATACTTCTGCACATCTACTGTGACTTATGATTGGCTGCGCAGCAAAACAATGACAGGGCTGTCTACAAAACAATGACTATTCAAATGGCAATACAAATAGCTATACAAGCAATTACCTACATATTATATGCAAGTCTCTTCTTGTACAATCTTGATATTCTATAACAAGAACATCTT
>VZRF01000186.1:117322-139339 GCA_013396875.1 Vireo altiloquus
TAGAGCTTTGGCCACTTCTCTCTTTCGGCGATGTCCAAGGCTAATTGGATGGCTTTGAGTTCAGCAAGTTGGCTGGATCCGCCCTCTCCCTCGGTAGCTTGAGCGACTTGTCGCGTGGGGCTCCATACAGCAGCTTTCCATTTCTGGTTAGCGCCTACAATCCGGCAGGAACCATCGGTGAAAAGAGCATATCGCCTTTCACTCTCCGGTAGCTCGTTGTATGGTGGGGCTTCCTTAGCACGTGTCACTTGCTCTTCTTCTTCTTCAGAAGATAATCCAAAAGCCTCACCTTCAGGCCAGTTTGTTACAATTTCCAGGATCCCAGGGCGATTCAGGTTTCCAATATGGGCACGCTGTGTGATCAGGGCGATCAATCTGCTCCAGGTAGCATCGGTGGCGTGGTGCGTGGAGGGAACCTTTCCCTTGAACATCCACCCCAGCACTGGTAGTCGGGGTGCCAGAAGCAGCTGAGCTTCAGTACCAATGACACACACAGTGATGTCATCAATGTATTGCAGGTGTTCTGGAGCCTCACCCTTTTCCAGTGCAGTCTGGACCAGTCCATGGCAGATGGTGGGACTGTGCTTCCAGTCCTGGGGCAGTCGGTTCCCATTACAAGAACTTCGTAATCTGGAGAAATGAATTGACAGGTCCTCAGGATGTTCAGCAAAGCTGAGTGTGAATTTCTCTCTGTGACGGAACAACCACAGGCAACAACTTGGGCTGGGTTCCAATGGAATAGCGAGGACCTTTGCAAAAAAGAAACCCAGTAATGGACAGCATGATGAACAAGAACCAGAAGTGTTCCCTTGTAGCACTTAGGGATAACCATGTATTGTGTTACATTATGAAAATTGTAGTTAGCTTAAAGAAGAAAGTATTTATTCCCTCTGTTCAGCAGATTTGAGGCCTCATCTGAAATACTATGTAAAATTTTGGGCTCTTCAGTGCAAGTGAAATATTGAGAAACTGGAGTGACTCCAGCAGAAGACAAGGATTAGGTTGAGGAGGTTGGCAGAGAACAAGGTGTCTGTTGAGAGAAGATGGATTTGTTTAGTCCAGAAATGAAATACTAAGAGAGAATCTAATTTTTTGGGTATTGTTTGACAGCCATTTGAACATGATCCAACAGTTCTGCAATAGTGTGGCCAGCAGGACCAGGGCACTGTACTTGCACTGGTGAGGCCATACCTTGAGTCAGTTTTGGGCTCCTCATTACAAGAAGGAGTGTGTCCAGAGAAGGGCAATGGAGCTGATGAAAGATCTGAACACAAACTCTATGAGGAGAGGCTGAGGGAACTAGGGGTATTTAGTCTGGGGAAAAGGAGGCTCAAAGGTAACCTACTTCTCCTCTACAACCACTTGAAAGGAGATTATAGACAGGGGAGAGCTGATCTCTTTTTCCAGGCAGCAAGTGACAGAATGAGAGGAAACAGCCTCCAGTTGCATCAGGGGATGTTTAGGTTGCGTATTAGGAAAAAGGTATTTTCACAGAAGGATTGCCAATCATTGGAACAGGCTGCCTAGGAAGTTGTTGAGTCACCGTCCCTGGAGGTATTTAAAAGAGGCTTAGATGTAGCACTGACGGACATGGTTTAATGGTGATCTTGACAGTATTGGGTGAACAGTTGGACTTAATAATTTTAAAAATGTTTTTCAACCTAAATGATTCTATGATTCTGTGATTCTTATTGCCATCTTAAATTACCCGTTGGAAGGTTACAGTGAAGAAAGAGACAGGTGCAGAGTGAAAGGACAAGGAACAATGGGAACAAGTTGCAGTAAGGGAAATTTTCACTGAATAGTAAAAAAATAAATTTCACCTGAAATCAGGACTGCCCTTGGACAGGGACCAGACTGATGAGTACAATATAACCATGGAGATTTTCAAAATCAGGGCATTGCATTGAAGATCTGCAGAGGTCTCATTCAACATAAATTGTTCTGTGATTCTCTAGGGATTCAACAAATAGAATTTCTTAATTTTTTGCATGCTCATGCCATCATTGCACTGAGGGTGTATGGCTTCCCTGAGTGCTCATAGGTACAGTTAGGGGTCTTCCACACAGGCCATGTGCCCTCCGATGGCACTCTTATTATGTACACAAGAAGGTGCTGGAGAAGACATGGACAGCATCAGCAGTCTTGCAGAGTGACAGAAACTTATTGCATATAAAAATATCTGTAGGTCATCCTTTGAAAACGAAGGAAAACAATTCCTTAGAGATTATTTAACTCCTGAAACAATCCCCAGACACATGTTGGCTTGACATGATTTTTTACTAGGAATCCAACTACACCTGAAAGATATTTTTATAAAATATAATTGCATATAAAATAAAATGCAAAAACTTTGTCACTGATTCATTTCTGAAGATAAGTCTGTACGGTATTCTGGAAGCAGATAACGGGTCAATCATTCCATGCCCTGAGCCAAAATCAGTGTAGAAGCTGTATCATTGTGGCTAGATAAAAACCTGCACAGGGAAGAGTCACCACATAGGCACAGGACATTAACTTAGCCCAAGCAGTTTCAAGCTTCCAGTCAGCACAAAAGCTGCAAATTGACCTCTTTCTGCAGAACTTGATGAAGGTATAACTCATCTCTTATTCCCCAAGCAGGCTCTACAATAACTTGCTGGCAGTATCTGTATGTACTTCTATTCCCTCTATGCATAAACTTAGCCTCTAAAGCTGAGGGATGTGAACCAGTTTATAATACAAACTTTTTTTTGAGATTTTTGTCATCTTTACTCTTTATAGATATTTACTGAAAGCGACATATTGCTAATGAGTCAGGTCTTCTCAGAGAGGAAAGGGTGATGTAAGAAGACTAGGCAAGCAGCTTTTAGGAACTTCTTTTTTATTTGATTGTTTATAAAGGATGCCATTCTTTTATTTCGGTTTCATTGTTTATGGTTACTTGCCATGCTCCTGAGACAGTTTTCAAGTTATAAGTTGCTCACTGCAAGTATTTGATATTAAAGATAAGATTTGATGTGTACTGGTTAATTTGGAGTGGTCACATGTGGGGCACCACATGGCCCTGTTCCTTTTTATTCTCTAAACTGGAAATGTAGAACAAACACTTGCCATTCACACTGAAGCCTCAGTGTATGTTCTTCAATTTTCACATATATCTGCCTGAGTCCTTTTATGTGGCTGCCAAAAAATCGTTTGTTTAAAATATGCAGGGAAAGCAAGCATACAGGTTAATACATACTGAAGTTACTTATTACTAAGGATTGGCAATTCTGGTGTCCTGGCAAATGGAAATGGAGTTTTGAGATTAAGCACTATATGCTGTGCAAGCGTTGGCTGATTCAGCAAAAGGTCCTTCAGGCTGCTGTGAATCATTGAAAAAAATGTATGAAAGAGAATGAACTTCATGCTGGAATAGTTATGAAGCACCATTTCTGAACATCATACGCTTTGGAATAAGTCTGCAGGAAAACTTTCCCATACTATTATATAACATCACTGTACTTTGATTTGATAAAACTTGGGGTCAAATGATGACTTTACTATTAAGGAATGGAAGCCTGAGTTAAGAGAGATTTTAGTTGCTAAGACAACCATCTCACAACAGTGCAGCACTGCAGAAAATAATAACCATTGTTAAATAATGTAATGAAATTAATGATCTTGAGGGAACATGTTTTGTTTTGATGTTTTAAGCTGCTAGGAGAGCAGGTCATTACAAGATACTAAGGTTGGTCAACATATTCTTCTATGACCACCTGTTTTAATTTGTTCGTAACTTTCTTTTTCATATGGAAGAACAATGAGGACCTATCTTTTTTACTTCCTCAGACTGGCTGGCTTGAAATGCTGTTTGGTTTTGGAACAAACATTTGAACTTTCTCTAAAATAAGAGGTGGTATGTAAGGAAGATGAAAACATGTTTATCTTTAAAAAAATTCTTAAATTAACTCTTTGTTTTTTATGCTTGCTTTCCTAACTTAGGTAAGGAATTTGTTGTTCAAGAAGAGATACATATTTTGGTAAAAAAACAAAACCAAACCACTGTTATGTCAAGGTCTTCGTTTCTTTCTGACATGCATCAGGTTGTTCTTAATGGACTGGAAAAGCAGGCTGAATCAGAAAGCTGAAATTCAGTAATGAAAGAGAAATCAAATGCTCAACTACAAGAGAAAAAGACGTCACCCAAAAGCACTGTGGAAAAGGATGAGGAGATGTCAGGGCCTTGGATTAGGTTCTTTAGAATATATTGTTGTGAAAAAGCCACATTTTGTCCTTGAATTTATTAATAGCGTAGTCTGTGAGACAGAAAAGACAAATATTCTGATGTTGGTAAGCCTGTATTACACTAACTCTTGAAGCTGTGTACCAGGCTCTAAGAAGATACAGACAAATTGGAGAGAGGCAAGAGGAAAATGTTAAAAGACTTAAAGAAAACATGAGTTCTGAAGAAAGGCTCGAGTTTGATATAGAAAAAGGAGTAGTTGAACAGGACTTGGTAAATCTTAAAAAGTATAGAAAGGATTGAAGAGGACGATCATCAATTGTTCTTTGTAGCCAAGCAAAGCAGAACAAAAAGTAATTTGTTTAATTTTAGGGACAGAAATACAGGTTGGGTGTTAAAAGACTTTGCATAATTTTGCCATCATTACATGCTGTAATTGAGGCAGTCATTGAACAGGTGTCCTGAGGAAACGGTGGACCCTGACTCACTGGATGCACTCCCATATGGGCAAACCAGAGGAGTATTTGTCAGGGGTCATTTAGATGATGTTTGTTCTGCCGTGGGGCTTGGTCTTCTTATCACTGTGTTACTGTGTGCATTATTTAAACACACCACAACCTTACCAGTGTAGTCTGCCCTTTGAATACTCTATAACACAAATGTTATGAATTTAGGAAAATCAAAATAGCTAGCAGCAAGTGTAGTTTCCCATTCAAATTGTTTTCTCATTTGATATTAACCCATAACTGAGGAACACAAGAAGTCATGATATGTGTAAAAAGCAGCTGTAAAGAGGGTAATCATTTGTGAGTCAGGAAAAAGAGTGAAAAAGAAAAAAGAAATTCCAGCCTGGCTGAGATTTCCAACACCCTCTGGAGTGTCGGGATTGACATGACACACAGCTTGACCACATAACTTACCTGGATCTATAGACAGCAAAGTGTGGGTGCAAATGAGGCCTGAAGAGTAGAAATTCAGGAGTTATAAGTGATAGTGGTATCTTGCTCCCCTAAGAAAAGTGCTATTTTTCTTGTGCTAAGACCTTGACCTGTTCAAATTAGCCCTGCTTTCAACACAAGGCATTGATTTAATTTAATGCTATAAACCTAATGTCTGACGAAGTTAGCTGAAATATTAGCTTTTGTTTTCTGATTTATTTTAATTTACTATCATAATAGTTTTTTCTAAGACATGCTTTTCCTGAGTAGTTTTATTTCTTCCTCTGAAGACTTCTTTAATACAATCTTTCTTCTCAGTCTCTCCCACTAAATTCCTTGTTCATTTCTAATGTCAGCTACTTTTGTAGGATCCACCTACCAAAGCCCACCTATTTGTTAGTCATCTCCCCACCCCACCATCTGCAGGCCATGCCATTCATGGCATCAAATGCCTGCTCACCATATTTCAATTACTCATATCTTCATTTCAAGGTATGGTTTACTTGGGTGCTGTGCTACTTCTTTCTCCTTCCTGCGCACCTCTCCTACTTAAACCCGTTTTTCTTAACCTCAGACTTCAAAATTACAAGCAAAATGTCTGGATGGATAATAAGAGAGATGGTGTAGCAACATGATGTGCAACAACTTTCATCCTTATTTTCTGAGATCCAGGTGTGCCTGTATGGTGATGGCTGACGGTCCTCCTGTTCACAGAAACACAGAATTATAGTATCATCATATCCTGAGTTGGAAGGAACTCACAAGGATCATCGAAGTCCAACTTCTGGCCCTGCATAGGATAGCTCCAACAATTTCACTGTGTGTCTGAGAGAACTGTCCAAACACTTCTCGAACTCCGTCAGGCTTGGTGTTGTGACCCCTTCCCTGGGGAGTCCAATTCAGTGCCCAAACACCCACTGGGTGAAGAACTTCTTATTATACCCAGGCATTGCCCTCACAAGGAAGGTGTAACTGCAATGAGGCCTCCCCTCAGTCTCCTCTTCTCCAGCCTGAACACACAAAGTGACCTCAACTGCTCCTCATATGGCTTCCCCTCAAAGCCCTTCACCATCCTCATGGCCCTCCTTTGGACACCCTCTAACAGCTTTATATCTTTTTTACATTGTGGCACCCAGAACTGCCCCCAGCACTCGAGGTGAGGCTGCTCCAGTGCAGAGCAGAGCAGGACAATCCCCTCCCTTGCTCGGCTGGTGACGCTGTGCCTGATGCACCCCAGGATATGGGTGGCCCATAGGGCCAGGAGGGCCACCAGAGCTCAATTCAACTTGCCATTGACCAGGACCACCTGGTCCTTTTCTATGGCACTGCTCTCCAGCAGCTTTTGAAATTTAATAATTGCTGGCTGTTATTCTTACACCAGCTAATGACCATTTCAGGGCATTATCTCAGTGACATAGATCACAGAATGATAGACTCATAGAATCATTTAGGTTGGAAAAGAACTGTTAAGTCTTTTGAGTCCAATCATTAACATACTGCTGACAAATCTTCCACTAACCATGTTGCTGAGTGCCACATCTACACATTTTTTTAAGTACCTTCAGGGATAGTGACTCAACACTTGCCTGGGCAGCCTTTTCCAACTTGACAAATTTTTGGTGAAGACTTTTTCCTAATATGTCTGCAGTGAACTGGGACACTCAACAGTTTCTGGATCTTGAGATTTTTAGTCATGTTGGACATTTGTTGGGAGATACAGTATTGGCTACAAGTGCTAATAGGATGGAAACTGATCATGTGTAGCCTTTCAGGGATAGGCATGACCAGAACAAGGTAAAGGAAAGCATGACTGTGACCTCCTGAAAACTGAGGCAGATGAATAGTCCAGATGGGCTATAGCTTTTTGATTACTGGGAAGACAGTGCTACTATACTAGATGAGTGGACAGTGAGGTGAATTGAGAGCTGGTGGAAAGGCAGATCCCAGAGGTTCATCATCAGTGGCACAGGGTCTGGTTGGAGGCCTGTCACTGGTGGTGTCCCCAAAGGTTCCATACTGGGCCCAGTGTTATTTAACTTATTCAGCAGCAACATGGATGAAGGGGCAGATGCCTTCTCACCAAGCTTACTGATGACAAAGTTCAGAGGAGTGGCCAATACCCCAGAGGGATGTGCAGCCCTTCAGAAGGACTTGACAGGCTGGAGGGATGAGAAGAGAAGAAACTTCTGAAATTTTACAAAGGCAAATGCAGAGTCCTGCACCTGGGGAGAAATAACCCCAGGCACCATCACAGGCTGGGGGCTGACTGAGGCAGTGTGGTGGTTAAGTGAGTTGTGCACTGCGTCTTGTCCCGGGCTGCATCCTTTACTCGAGGGTCCAGTGCAGCTCCTCAAGCTGCTGGCAGGCACACAGATACACTCATGCAGGTAGGAGCACGTGAACACACTTACACTAGGACAGAGTTCGGCGCTGATCAGAGACAAAGAGACAGGAGGGGGTTCTTGTATGGAAAATCCGCAGTATTTATTCTGCAAGTAATCCCGATTAAAAAGCCAGAGAACAATGAAGGTCCAGGGGTTCTATCCAGGGAGAGGAGCTAATGGGAAGGGGACAAAGCGGAGGAGTAAAGGCGGGGTTAGGGTACACAGTCCAATGGGAGTACAAGGAAGGAGTGGCTGAAAGGGGATACCCCAGGATGTGGGGGTGTTCTACAGCAAAGTAGGTGCAGGGGCTACAAAAGGTTGTGGGGAAAAGCCTTCTCCTCACTATAACCTGGGGGAAGGTTACTTTAAACATCTGAGCTGTCTCCCAGCAGCCTGCTGGTTCAGGGCATGCAGCTTCTCTGGTGGTCCCAGCTCTAGGCTAGGCCACTGCAACAGGTGACCTGCTGGGGAATCCTGGTGGACAACAAGCTGTCCATGAGCCAGCAGTGTGCCTGTGTGGCCAAGAAGGCCAATGGGATCCTGGGGTGCATTAGGAAGAGCATTGCCAGGCAGCTCAGTGAGGTGATCCTGCCCCTCTACTCAGTCTTGGTGAGGCACATCTGGAGTGCTGTGTCCAGTTCTGGGTTCCTCAGGCCAAAAGAATCAAGGAACTCCTGGAGAGGGTCCAACACAGGGCTGGGAAGATGATGAGAGGACTGCAGGATCTCTCTTATGAAGAAAGTCTGAGGGAGCTGAGGTGGGTTCAGCCTGGAGAAGAGATAACTGAGAGGGCACCTTATCAATGTCTCTGAGGGTAATGTCCCTCGAGTCCCAATGTATAGTAGTATCTGAAGGGAGGGTGTCAAGAGAATGGGGCCCGGCTCTCTCTAGTGGTGTCCAGAAACAGAACAAGGAGCAAAGGGCACAAGCAAAACACATGAAGTTTCATTTGGATATGAGGAAAAAATTCTTTATTTTGGGGGTGAGAGAGCACTGTGGAACAGGCTGCCTGGAGAGATTTTAGTCTTCTTCCCTGGATATATTCAAACCCCATCTTGATGTAATCCTGTGCAATATGCTATTAGGATGACCCTGCCTGAGCAGGGAGGTTGGACTACATGACCCCACTGGTGGTCCTGTTAAACCCACACAGGGTTTAACACATTCTGTGATTCTGCTTTAAAAAGACAAAACGTCAAGAAGATAGCAGATACAAAAATTCATGCAATGCAGTGAAAAGAGTGCCAACAGTGGCATGCACAGATGAGTGCCTGTGGCATTAGCCAGACAGGTATACATAGGTGCAGCTGCCAGGAGAATCAGAAGGACCAACTTACCCTCCATTTAATCAATCCACTAACAGTGAGAGAGAGGATAGCAGTGGATTTTGTCTATTTCATGTGATGAGTATGATCATTTTTGCTGGAAAGCAAAGCAGAGGGCCAAACAACCTCTTCTGTCTCACTCCCTGATTCTGTTTTACAGGCTGATCTGAGCCACATGTCCCACTCATGTATTCACTGACTTGCTGGAATCAGAGTCATGCAGGAGCATTCCAGGCAAGCAGCACATTTTACCTGAATGCTGGCTGCTTGCAGGGGCATTGTTCATATTCATGCAAGAGTGGGACCCTGAGGATCAGAAATGAGAATAATTTAGCAGTATGAGAGTTTTGGAAGGACACATGGAGATCCTTCTCTTCTACTGTCTGTGGGAGGGAGGGTGAGCAAAAGGGAGCTTATTTTAAACACCAACTAAGTGATTTTTAGTGACTTCTTTGAAGAAAGAGAAGACACATTTGTTAGTCTTCCTGAGTAATTTAAAGTGACAGAATCTGGTGAGAGACAGCAACATTTTATTAGACATAAAATCCTGAAAAACATCTCACAGTTGTAACCCTGAGACAGAAATAGAGGTGCAAAAATTTTGTAATGTTTTGAGTGGCTTGGTAATATCAGCATACTCAATCCTCTCTTTTCAAAAATATGTCAGCCATCAGTGAAAGGAGTGTGGCGGGTGAGAAGACTGGATCAGGGATGGAGAGGCTTTTCCTGAAGATTCTCCTACAGAGAAAATCCCCTTTACATCTCAGCTTGGAAGAAAATAGAGAAGGGAGGGGATCATTTGTCCATTCCTGTTATTACACCCAAATCAGGAGTCATTTTCCAAACAATTTGTGTACTTACTGAAAACAATACCTGAACCAGATGCTGTCCATAGGGAAACAACATCATGTTTTTAAAAAGGGGACAATGAAACATAGGACCTTACAACCTTAGAAGCACATGGTAAAGAATACCAAGAAATAAGTAATGACAGGGATGCAAAAAGGAGAGCACAAGAACCTTTTCAATATGTCGAGGTTTTAGAAAAATTTAGTCCAAACAACCTGCAAATCTGCTGTATCTACCACACCGTGAGAAACACTGAAAGGCAATTCCATTGTTGCTTCCCACAAGGGCAAAATCTTCTGCAGCATGCTGCAGGGAAAGAAGACTGGTAAGTCAGTGTTTTGCTGTTGCCTTTCAGGGTAGAGATTGAAGTGCCTTGCAGCTGGGTCTCTGGTTGGTAAATGTCAGTAACACAGCCAGGCAGACTGTCAAGCATGAACTCTGAGCTGTTGTTCATGGTAATGGTACCAGCTGCTCTGTGCACACACGTAGTTTGTCAAGAACATGAATCAGGATCTCCGAGGCAGTAGCTTGCAGCTGGCACCATGAGGACCTTAGAGTGAGTTCTTGTCATGTAAGATACCACTATCCAGCCTCTCCTCCACCCATGGGTATAGAATCCAGCCTCTCTGCTCATGGGTCCCTGCTGAATTTTACTCCCATGGTCTTTCTAAGGTATGGGAAGCATGTCACTCTTCCTGACTCAGTAGAGGTACACCCAAGTGAGCTAGTTTTTTGGACAAAAAGTACATATTTTGTGTAGCAAGACCAAGAGTTTCCATAAACACATGCGTGTAGTCCATTTTTGTTGTAAGTTGCATGTTTTATGTAGACTATTCAGGAAAGCAGTGATTATGTGAGCAATATTTGGTGTCAGCTAAATAATGATTACAGATTCCATCTGTGTGCCTTCCATCTCTCTTTTATCTCCTTCATCCGACCTTTGTTTACCAGACAGTGCCCAATTAAAATGCCTGTGTCTCTTCAGGGAAAATTGGAAGCATTTTGGAGTTTGCCTACTCTGTGCAATGAGGAGGAATTGACATTATCTCAGGTCCAGAAATGTTATGCAGGTGTGTTAGTACAACCACTGTTTGAGGACAGCTAGCCTAAGCAAAAAGTAAGATGGATTAACGAATGTGAAGCAGCAAACTAAGGTGTCCTCTGTAGCACTCTTGTCTCAGGTTTCTCCATAAGCTGCTGCACCAATGCTGCATAAGCTCACCCTTGCCTGTGTTTGATGGGAACTGGGTCAGGCCAGTACTGCCAGCCTGAATAATTTTGTTGCAAACTGTGAAGTTTGGGGGTGTTTTCACAGCTTCCTCAGGAAGAATTGGATGGAAAGGTGCCCACAAATCTGCCCTTATTCAAAATCAGTCGCCCTCTGTAGCTGACTGTAAGACAGAGCCAAGTAAAATGGCTACTCTTCTTCACTTATGTCCTGAAGTGTAGCATCCATTTTCAGCTGTGTTGAAGGGATGCCCACAGGAAAAAGACAGCTACTCCAAGCTTAGAGAGGGTGAGATGCTGTGGGGAGCCTAGCATGGAAAAGTAAAAGGGTACAAGTAGTGCAGGAGGGGAGAGACCGCACAGAAAGAGCTGAGTTTGGAAGAAGGGCTAAGTGTAGCANTGAAGGCATAGGAGGGATACTGGTTCTCACAGTGGTGGGAGGAGAAAAGTAAAGAGGAACAAAATGTCTTTCATTCTGTTTGGGAAATCATAATAAAAAGATTTGAAGCAATCATTTAGAGGTTCAGATAAATAGAAATTATGTGCTTTGAAAGTATAGGAATAGAAGATTAAAATTACCCACAGACTGTAATTATAACTCCTGCCCTCTGATCAGACTAATGAGTTTCCAACAGGTATAAAAGTGGCAGCTATTGTAAAAATACTGTTTTAGTCTTACATGTAAAGAGCTGTGCAATTCACACAAGACTTACCAGAAAAATTACTTGATAATTGGATACATGAGGACAAATATGTCTTACGGTAGTTATGGGCTGTTCATTTTCATTCTGTTCTCTTCTTACTGGAGGGAAATTTGAAGCTGGGGCGAAAATGTGGGAGGAACTGGGAACTGTAAAAAAGAAGGAGTGCTTGTTCCAGTGGTTTGGGAGGGTAAGTGGAAGGGAACCCAATTCCATAACCAAGCATCCAGGCTGAGTCACTGCTACTTGCATATCACTTATGTCTGACTTTGGAACTGAACGTATTTCACACTCTTTGGCAGAGGCATAAGGAGGCATAGGCATTTTAGAGGCTAGGGTGAGGATTGTGGTTTGTGTTTTCTCTTCTCTCACTTTCAATCCCACAGTAAACATAATTTCAGATCCACAGTAAGCATAACCCCATAAACATAAGGGTTTCACAGACATATTTTCTCATGTCATAGAGCAATCTGTATAGCTGGCAGTACTGGGGATGCCAAAAGATGACCTTGCTGAAAGCAATGTTTCCAGATTCTTATAGAGGTCAGACATGGGTCCCCTTCTCCCTTCCTTGAGAGTCAGACATAACCCTCTGTTTGGACTACAATACTCTCTGTGCTTCCTGCCTGTTTTCCCCTGTGTTCTGGAGAGGATTCCAGTTCTCCACCTGGGCAGTACACAGCTGCCGAAAGGAGCAGACATGCTGATTTTTGCTGTGTGGACCTGAGTAAAATCCTCCTGCAGGCCACATGAAAGGCAGATGAAGTAAAATTCATCCAGGTACTTGTGCAGTCCAGACTCCTCACAGTGTCCCAGCTCTTCTCTGATTGACAGCTACATAAGATAAATGAGATTTGAACACAGCTTTGCAGGCAGTGCAGAACGTGGGTCATGTGAATTTTCCACCTGAGTGTCTTCCATTATCTCTGTTCAGTCAGGGTAAAAGAGAAAGCAAAACTCTGACATTGCCAGTGTTATGCAGATTGTGTTTTCATAGATTTTACTTTTGAGAGTGGAGTGACTTGCCAAACCTCTGATGTGACATGTGATTTGGAGATAAATTTCCATATGCTGTTTAAACCTTGTCACTATCACAGTTCACTTGTCATTTATACAAGGAATACTCATACCTTAAGTGGAAGTATCAACATGTGGAGTAACTACCTTGTAGGTACTGTCATCTTGCAGATCTCTTGTCCCAATCCACTTTAACTTTGTTGCAGTGTTAGATATAATGTCAGGATTTAACAGCTAACTTGAAGTCTATGAATAGGGACTTATGAAGTTCTCTGATCTGATACTTTTATATAGTAAAAGAAAGCAACTTTAGCTCAGTAATTAAATGCTCAGTGTCTTTGTGTCTCAGCAGCCACATATTAATTTTTCTCACCTTTCTCATTTCACCTTTACCATCTGTTCTGTAAATGTATTTATTATGCCTTGACCTACTTGATCCTTGTTTTGCATTAACATTGATTTGGATATTAAAGAGTCTTTGCCGCTGAATCTGATTTCCATAGTCACATTTTTAACCTTTTCTTGAATGAGGATCTTTGTAACTCTGGGTGTGGCCCAGAGAAGGAGGGTCAGTTGCTTCATCTTAAGTGGAAGAGATAGTCACATAAAGATTGACAGCAACAACCTGAAAGGCCTGTGAAGTATTTGCTAGGTCCTTGCTTTTATGACTACAATGCTGTTGGCATTTCCAGAATTTGTGCCCATTCAGCTACTGAACTTCGAATTTTCTGTTTTGTTTTTTTGATAGCTGATATGAGAAGACTATGCTTTCTGGTCTATTAAAAGGAATGAAGAAAAATTAATATTTCAGCATCTAATTGTAATTGTATACTTACTACTTACAACTATTTTTGTTATTTTTCTTTGGCTTTCCAATCTGGAGGCACAGAAAATATTTTTAACCATAGAATAAAATATGCCCTGAAAGACCATTTCTGACATGCAATTTTATTGTTGCTCTTGCTTTTGTTTCCTGCCTTAGCAAATGTTTTGCACCAGTATTGTCTCCTTTCTGTCTCATAATGCCTAATCAGAATGAGAAGTCTCAAGGGAGAAGAGCACTGTGCTGGGTTGAGGGGCAAACAGGAGTGGGAATATGTGTCACTATTTAACTTTTGGGCTCCTGGGCATCAATGTAGTACAAAAAAAATTGCAATCTAGCTTAGTCTAGCGGGAACACTAAATGACTTCCTGCCCTAAGTCCCTAAATCCCACTGAAAATGGGTTAGATCTGATTTTCTGGCAGTCATGGAACAATTAGGAAGCAGTATGAATGTTAAGACCTTTCATTTTGCTAGTCTAAGGTGCCAAAGACAATTTAAGCTCCTCATGGAAATGGCTCAATTATTTCCTGCCATGTATTTATAGCTAGGTAATTATTAGCAGTGAGTTTTATTTATTTAGATTGCCTGAGCAGAAAGAAGCTTTGTTTACAGGACTGTTGTGGGGAGGTAAAACAGCCACCTGAATACCCTCAGTTAATTCTGCTTGAACACGAAAAGTCTTTGCCCCTGAAGAGGCAAGCGTGTGCACCATTCAGGGGAGAATGTCTCACCACAAAACTGTGTGGTAGGAATAGGCAGTGGAGCACTTTGTGGGATTGCTGTTCTTAAATAGTTACCAAAGGAAGGAGCAGTCCCACTAACCACACCAGAGCTGTGCATAATCCATTTGGCAAAGGAACAAATGGGCAAACTGGGGCAAGGGATATTCCTGGAAGGATGCTTGCTGGGATTGACCTTTACAGGCCAAGGTCAAGTAAAGGATTAAGGATATGAGTCATGTATTCAGCTTTCCAGTGTTTAACCAGCCTCTGTGTACTATGCCTATGTGGGCACAAGATTTCATCTCTGTCAGGCTACAGACCCCTCACCATACTGCCAGTATTCCTCAGTTGCGTTGCATCTTGTCCTGACTGTCTGCTCCCTTTTATGGACAATGACACCATTTCCAGCCTTTTTGCACAAGGATACGCTGGCTAAAACCTGCTGCCATTGTACCCACAAAGACAGGAACTGGATGGGCTTTGCCATCCTAGAGACATGGTGACATGTCTTTGTGTGTTTGGTGAGACGCGGTGGGGAGCCATGTCAGTGGAGCGCCGGCTGTGTCCTGCACAGTGCATCACCACTTGGTGGGATATCTCTCTCTGGGTTACCAGAAGGAAGTGGAAAATGAGGATGTCTGTAGAAGGCAAAATGAGGTGAAACAATAACCAGCAATCCTGAACAGAGGTTGCTGATAGAAATAAAAAGAGCCCATGTGAGTTTTTCTTGTGAGAATCTATGTGGGCCAAAGATGCTAGTGACCCAAGGGATGAAAGGAAAGAGAGTGAGCAAAAGCAATTACAGAAAGTCGCTCTGAAGGTCCTCAGAAGAAAAGGGAGAAATGTATGAAAACTTGGGGTCACATGCAGACTGTGGAAATCCTCAGCTGATTTTAACAGAATGGATCTTTTTTATGTTGCCATGATAGTATTGCTTTGGAGATCACATTACAGAAAGTGAGGCAGTTGTGTGGGAGTCATAAAGTGAGACTTATCAACCTCTGTAAGAGATGAAATGCACAGGAAGGGCAAAATAGCTGGATTTGTCTGTGAAGAAAGCTTAGGAAGCTTAAGGGACTGGGAAAGTCATATCTGTGCCTTGGCACTACCACATGGGTGTGTCCTCTCTCTGCCAAGACCCTTACCACCACAGAGCTGCCTGAGCAGGCAAGTGACGGTCCGTCTCTTTAGGTGCACTGCTTTCACTGGTTCAGGTAGCTTGGGAGTCTGGGATGGGCTGTGTTTGGAGATAATGGGCATACCTATGCAAGCTGGGTGGGTCTGCCTCCCACCTTTCTCTCTGCAGAATGCAAGCCCACCCTTTGCATCCTAGATGTTCCTCAGGGCCTGGTGCTGGGCTCCCTGAGCTCTTGGGAGCTTCATCCCATGTTTTCTGACTCTGACCTTTATCATATCACGAATTTGAAACACCATCATATATGCCCTCTTTATCTTGTAACAATAAGGATGACAAAAGGAAAATTAAGGCAGAGAAAAGCTTCCAGTAAGTCATTAGTTTGCAATCATTACCGATTCAATGATTGTTTCCATGGAGACTGGAGCAAACCAGTGGCTACGAGTGTGCATTCTGCTGGTCCCTGTTTCCACAGAAACATGTACACTGGATTGCCAGAAATTAAGTTGCTCTTGTCCAGCCAAACAAAGGGGCATGATTCAGGAGTAATGAGTTTCTTTCCAATTTTGTGCTCAGATGGTCAGTCACAGAGAGTCAGGGCGTGGCAGAGCATCTGACAGCGATCCTTTTACAGGTGCAGTGAGCTAATCCTAAAGAGCTTTGTTGGCTACAGAGTAGGATTACCAAACCAAAGGCACCACAGAACATTGCAGCCTAGAAAAAAAAAAAAAAAGCAGGTGTGCAGTATGGTCAGTAATTGTTGCTGATTGCTCTGCCACTAGAGACGGTCCCATCATTGCACTTGGGTGCCAATCTCGGAAGGCTGCGAGAGCAGGAGCAGTTGCCTTGTATGCACGCACAACATACATGTGTGCTTGTGAAGGGCGTCCAGCATGGCCACAGGATAAGGATTTCTCAGAGACATACTCTTGTTCTCTTCAGAATCTGGGGACAGAGACTCCATTATTTTCACTGCAGAAGCTTTTGGATGACCAGGCAAATAATCTGCTCAGAGCACTTGTGTTTGCTGCTACAAGAAGTTCTCCCTTTGTATTGGTGTAACTGCTGAAGTTGTCTTGCTGGCTGGTACAAAACCAACCAGCAGACAGTTGGCTAATGTGAGCTTCAAGTTGGATAGTGTACTGTAGTGTACAACATTGTCAAAAACTGAGTTTATTTAGATAGCAGGTTTGACTTAATTTCTTACCAACCCTTATATAAACTGCTTTATATGCAACAGATAGTTACTAGACAAGTTGATCCCTTGTGTGGCTATAAATGTACGACATTTTCTATTCTTTTGTTTGTAGAATTTCTGTCTCTAAAAATTGTTGATTCTATCTAGAAGATGCACATTTTTTATTGCAGTTTTTTGACTTTTCAGACAATCTCTAAGAATAGTGTTCCTGGCACAGCAGGCTGCTAGAGAAGGGCTTCGAAAATGACACCTACTCTAGCTAACAATGGCTTCAGTTGGGGCATCACATCAATTTCATGTTGATCCAGTTGAATTTCTTTAGGAATAAAAAAGGAATAAAAAAGGAATTTATTTTAAGATAGGAAATACGGTTTTAATGTGCTGGATTGTCATTAGTAGCCAGATTAAGGGTTGTTGTGAGATTAAAAAGTATCTCACAAGTCCAACTCTTACCTTCAAAATAATATTTGTAATAATTTTTGGGTCAGGTATTTTTTACTGTATTCCAGAGAAAGACAGATATGAAGGCCAGAAGAGACATCCAGCCCAAACTGCTGCAATGGAGATAATATGCTTTCATCTATTACTGCTGTATATAGGACCATAACCTTGTGGAATAAGCTTTCCTGCCAAGAAAATATTCTTTCTGAATTTGAGCAGAAAAAAAAAATCCACTGCTTTCAGAAATGGCTTGTCCTAATGGTTAATCATCCTTGCTGTAACAAATTGTTCCTTGTTTCTAATTTGTCTGGCATTAACTTCCAGCCAGTGAGTTTATGCATGGCTTTTTTATCCATTTTAAAAATCCCTTTAATATTTGTGATTTTCTCTCTGTGAATCTGCCTGTACTCTGTAATCAAGTCACCCCTCTATCTTCTGAATTTTTTTTGTGATAAGATAAGAAGCTCAGGCTCCTTGAATCACTTATACAATAAGGCTGTCCTGAAACCACAATTTCTTTTCTCATGGAAGTCTCTTCCCATTTTTTTTTTAACATTTCTTTGCAAGTATAAGGAAATCTATTTTTAACATCCCTTTAAAAGCATAGACAAGAGAACAATTTATGGGATTCTGACACTGAATTCATCAGTTCTGTTTAGAAAGCTGGAAAGACCTCAGTGCTAAATCCTGTTCCCTCATTCATACACATGGAAACCCATTTACTCGTTAACTATCATGTTACACTAGGAGCTTATGTGTAATTTTGTCTGTTGTTAGTCCTGAATCTTTTCTGCCTCCTTTCAGCATATAGTTTGCTGATGTGGCTTAGGTTTTAAGCTGGCTGGTGGTACCTGTTTAAATCAGACAACAGCTTATACCTCTTGAGTATCTAAGTGTTGTCATCCAAGCCTCACTCATTTGTCCAGTTTTATGAGGAATTATGGGTGTCTAGACATGGAACTCGCTCACAGAGCTGCTCCTGTGGACTCAGTGTGGTACTGGGTCTGAGTGACCAGGTGCTTCTTGTCATAGTCTGGCTTCAAAGGCTTGGTCTTCCTAGAGGCCTGGCAAAGAAATTAGAATGTGCATAATACATGTGCTCTGTACTAAGGAGTTGTACAGCTGCAGTGCAGGGAGCTGGAAATGCTCTTCACATTGGAGTGGTTACCTTCCCTGGAACCATTACTCATTTATTTGCCTTCCCATGTGTTACTCTGTGCAGCCTTTCATCTTCTGCAAAGAACATTCATTTCTTTAAAAGATATTCATTTTAAGTGGGTGTATTCTATTTTTGACACATCCATTTCATATCATTAGAATATCACCCTGCAGTGCTGGGGTGTATTTATTTATTTATTTTTTAATTTTCAGTTTCTCTCATATCTGCAACCGGCTGTCACTATGGCATCTTTTCTCCACGTGAGTCAGGAGGGGAGCTGATTTCTCAAGTCATCTGTATCTTCCATGTGTCAGCTGTCAGCTGTACACCAACAGGGGTGGAACAAAGTAATCAGCAGCAAATTGCTTTGGGGCTCTGCTGATGGGAGAGGCATGGGTTTCTCCCACACCCCTAGGATGCTGGGAAGCTGAGTGGAACAGCTAACTAAACCCACCGATCTCTAGCTGCTGCAACCTCGGCCACAGCCATAGCTGAGGGCTGAAACTGAAATCGGCTGCCTCTTTCTAGGCTTCCCTTAACCACCTGACTGTCAGGGGATGAATGAGGGTAGGCAACCCCTACCATCGATGCAGAGAGGTATTTGGGTGCCCTTGACCCTAGTGGAAATGGGATACAGTACATAGCTTTCCACAAAAGAAAGTGGGCTGCTCTGTACATTAGAGGTCTTTACCAACCTAAATGTTTCCATGACTCCCACATCACCCTGTGTCTGCTGTGCTCCTGCAGTTGCAAGGGCAAATATAGAGAGGCTCAATTTTCCAGTAAACTTCTTCATAAGGAAAATAACCCTTTCCTTCCTGGGTCTCTGGAATTAACTGCAAAATACCTGACCTGCTGGTTACTGCAGATGGAAATTTGAGGGCAGGGATCAAACTTGTGAGACTATTAATTTTGTTATTGCATTTCCCGGGTGGGCTTTTGTTATTCTGCTGTTAGCTGCCTGAACAAGATTCTGGACTAATCAGTGTTGGCTCCACTTGCTGGCAGCAGTCCTTCTGTTCATAGAAATCCTGATGATATGATGAGCAGAAAAGAAATGTTTTAGAGTCAAAAAAAGGGAAGTGATGGGTACTCTTTGGACCACAACTTAGAATATGAATGAGAGAAGGGAACAGCTAGAGACATTTGTTTACTTTTGTGATGTAAAGTGTTTGAAGTATTTACACAGTAAAAACATAGTAAGAAACCAAAGGATTCCTTCAGCTCCAACAGTTGGACAAATAATTTAAAAAAAAAAAAAGAAAAAAGAAAGGTTAAATAACTTATTATAAATCTATGACCATTTATTGCTGAATGAGTTACTAAGTGCTCTCTGGTGCTTTTCTTTCCCTGTCAGGTTGCTTTATGGCAGCACAGTGATACAAGCAGCAGGCTGTCTGCAGCCAGTTTTGTCTGCGCAGCAGGCAGGACTCTGAGGGATTCCCCGGTAGGAGAGGGCAGTCACTCTGTGGGAGGTCAACAAACTCCTGTTTGATAAATCTTTGCTAGTTTGGAAAGAGCATATCTGGAACAGGCAAGCTGAGGTAACAATTGAAAGAGCAGTGCAAACAGCCTTTAATTTAATTCCTGTTCATAGGATGGCTGATTTGTCTTAGACTGGGAGACAAATAAAACACAGTGAAGCTGACCAGAGCGTGTTGGTCACCCAGGGCCTTCACTTCAGCTCGTTCCAGATTATGCCCACTTTTAAGGCTGTGCTGTTGAGTGCAGAACTGACTTCAGGGCTACATAACTTAGAGTGCATATAGCTCTATCCTACTGCCAGGAGGTCAAGAAAAATGCTAACTCCTGAGTGTAGAATCGTAGAAGACAAGGGGGCTAATGTGTATGTGTCAACCACCAATAGCCAGATAGCTGTGGAGCCAATCATGGATTATTGGTGATAACAGCCAAGAATTGTTGATGTGTGATAACACACTGAGAATTGTTGATGTGTGATAACACACTGAGAAAGAACAGGATGTGGCTGGGGAAGCGGCCAGAAGGAGGTAGGGCAGCACATTTCTGTGACAAACGCCCTTGTTCCAGCTCCTGGAGATGAGCGCAACACAGCACAGCACAAGTGCAGGGATGAGGCTGAGAAGTGGGCATGGATCATCCAAGACTCCTGAAACCCTTCAAGCCTTTTTCAGAAAGGTCTAGAGGAATGGACAATGCGTGATAACAAATTTGCATATGAAGTGAAAAGCATAATTATCTCCAGGATGGGGAAATAAAATGTACTCCCACCACTCCCAGGTGTGTGGGCACCCCCAGGACACTCCAGCTGGTTTGCCACTGGAGCTTGAACTGGTGCTCTCTCTTTCTCTATTCCTTTCATTCTCTCTCCCCTTCCTTAATTTATCCTCTTTCTCTCTTTCCTTTCACCCTACTCCTTTATCCAAAACCCAGTGCTGTGTGCTCACACAGGATATCAAGGCCTAAGTTACACCAATTTCCATGCCAAGAGTGTAATTTCCTAACAGAACTCTTGAAAGCTTTTGTGGACCTCCTGACTTTTGTCATTCCTTTTGAGCATAAGCATTATGAATCTTGCGTGTTCCCTTCCCCTTAAGGGTGGGATGTCACAATGAGATAAACACAGAGCACCCATGAAAATGAGTGTAAATGCTGGCACAAGCTCCAACATCTCTGTATCATCTGGCATACAGTCCCAATCCAGTCGACAAGTTTTGTTGCTTCAGCAATGTGGGAAAGGTCCTCTCATGGCTTATATTTTTAGAAATTTATTAAATAAAGCAAACACAACGATTGGAGACTTAATTTGGCTGCCTGCCCTGGCACAAAGCGAGACACAGCGCTGAGCGCGGCTCAGCTAGTCTGCAGCCAGACAGAGCTTGAAGGGCGTGACACTACATTTTGTATCCCTCAAACCCTGCCTATGACCTCCCCCCCTTAAGGTCAAGATGATTGGCTGGAGTTGAGTCAGTCGTTCCTGTTGGCTCCTCACTTGTTTCCAGTTGTCTTGGGGCATGTTACAGGCTTCATCTTCAACCAATGATCCTCTCACCTTTATCCCTTTATGCTAAAGCCTCGCTCCAACTCCTCCTTTAATAACATCATTGGTCTTCCAGAACTTTCCAACCCTCCTCATCACTAGCATACTTTGATAACCCAAACCATAGCTGCTATCAACTTTACTGATAAACAAAAAACAAGGGATTAACCAAACCAAATCAAAACAGTCCCAAACTCTAATTCCTCTCAACAATTCATTATCCTAGTAAACAGTAATCATCAACACTACACATTAACCATAACTCTCCTTATTAATTAATTTCACCAGATGTAAAAGCCAATTCCAGCAGCCTGGTTTTTGACAATCAAGTTTCATCCTTACTGTGGTAGCAAGAACATGGGATGGTACCTATTTCACACGTGTCATGGGCTGAGAATTGTAATGACAGAGGAAACCTGTGTTCACTTCTCACTGCTCTGAGAGCTGTCAGCTGTCAGTGCTTAACTGCCTTCCCCACTCCAGTGCAGGATGGTGTTTTTTAACACAAGTCTACCTTTGAGGGTAGTTTAATGTACAGAACAGCAAACTGAGTCAGAGACATGAGTACTATCATCATCTGCCAACACCATGGCTGCTTACAGTGGGCAGCAGTGGTGGGAATGTCTTAGCCTAGCACATCCAAAGTCACAGCTTGTTGGGGTTTAGGATTCTTCCTTCTGTTCCTTTCTCTCACAGAATTTTCTCCCATATGTGTTGCTAGGAGACAATAACAACTGGGTACTTAAGAGAGACAAAAGAAGTTGCCACAGCTCAGGGGAGGGGTGCAGCTGGGTACCCTTTCTTTTTACCTGGGGGTTTCTCTGGGAAGGGCAGAGATGCCATGAGATTTGGACTGGGAAAAGGGGGTTGG
>VZRF01000186.1:139632-249974 GCA_013396875.1 Vireo altiloquus
TGTGACAAACGCCCTTGTTCCAGCTCCTGGAGATGAGCGCAACACAGCACAGCACAAGTGCAGGGATGAGGCTGAGAAGTGGGCATGGATCATCCAAGACTCCTGAAACCCTTCAAGCCTTTTTCAGAAAGGTCTAGAGGAATGGACAATGCGTGATAACAAATTTGCATATGAAGTGAAAAGCATAATTATCTCCAGGATGGGGAAATAAAATGTACTCCCACCACTCCCAGGTGTGTGGGCACCCCCAGGACACTCCAGCTGGTTTGCCACTGGAGCTTGAACTGGTGCTCTCTCTTTCTCTATTCCTTTCATTCTCTCTCCCCTTCCTTAATTTATCCTCTTTCTCTCTTTCCTTTCACCCTACTCCTTTATCCAAAACCCAGTGCTGTGTGCTCACACAGGATATCAAGGCCTAAGTTACACCAATTTCCATGCCAAGAGTGTAATTTCCTAACAGAACTCTTGAAAGCTTTTGTGGACCTCCTGACTTTTGTCATTCCTTTTGAGCATAAGCATTATGAATCTTGCGTGTTCCCTTCCCCTTAAGGGTGGGATGTCACAATGAGATAAACACAGAGCACCCATGAAAATGAGTGTAAATGCTGGCACAAGCTCCAACATCTCTGTATCATCTGGCATACAGTCCCAATCCAGTCGACAAGTTTTGTTG
Organism: Vireo altiloquus; assembly: GCA_013396875.1. NCBI lineage: Eukaryota > Metazoa > Chordata > Aves > Passeriformes > Vireonidae > Vireo > Vireo altiloquus. Next base: position 140,306 of record VZRF01000186.1, read on the forward strand.
CTTCAGCAATGTGGGAAAGGTCCTCTCATGGCTTATATTTTTAGAAATTTATTAAATAAAGCAAACACAACGATTGGAGACTTAATTTGGNCCTCTCATGGCTTATATTTTTAGAAATTTATTAAATAAAGCAAACACAACGTTTGGAGACTTAATTTGGCTGCCTGCCCTGGCACAAAGCGAGACACAGCGCTGAGCGCGGCTCAGCTAGTCTGCAGCCAGACAGAGCTTGAAGGGCGTGACACTACATTTTGTATCCCTCAAACCCTGCCTATGACCTCCCCCCCTTAAGGTCAAGATGATTGGCTGGAGTTGAGTCAGTCGTTCCTGTTGGCTCCTCACTTGTTTCCAGTTGTCTTGGGGCATGTTACAGGCTTCATCTTCAACCAATGATCCTCTCACCTTTATCCCTTTATGCTAAAGCCTCGCTCCAACTCCTCCTTTAATAACATCATTGGTCTTCCAGAACTTTCCAACCCTCCTCATCACTAGCATACTTTGATAACCCAAACCATAGCTGCTATCAACTTTACTGATAAACAAAAAACAAGGGATTAACCAAACCAAATCAAAACAGTCCCAAACTCTAATTCCTCTCAACAATTCATTATCCTAGTAAACAGTAATCATCAACACTACACATTAACCATAACTCTCCTTATTAATTAATTTCACCAGATGTAAAAGCCAATTCCAGCAGCCTGGTTTTTGACAATCAAGTTTCATCCTTACTGTGGTAGCAAGAACATGGGATGGTACCTATTTCACACGTGTCATGGGCTGAGAATTGTAATGACAGAGGAAACCTGTGTTCACTTCTCACTGCTCTGAGAGCTGTCAGCTGTCAGTGCTTAACTGCCTTCCCCACTCCAGTGCAGGATGGTGTTTTTTAACACAAGTCTACCTTTGAGGGTAGTTTAATGTACAGAACAGCAAACTGAGTCAGAGACATGAGTACTATCATCATCTGCCAACACCATGGCTGCTTACAGTGGGCAGCAGTGGTGGGAATGTCTTAGCCTAGCACATCCAAAGTCACAGCTTGTTGGGGTTTAGGATTCTTCCTTCTGTTCCTTTCTCTCACAGAATTTTCTCCCATATGTGTTGCTAGGAGACAATAACAACTGGGTACTTAAGAGAGACAAAAGAAGTTGCCACAGCTCAGGGGAGGGGTGCAGCTGGGTACCCTTTCTTTTTACCTGGGGGTTTCTCTGGGAAGGGCAGAGATGCCATGAGATTTGGACTGGGAAAAGGGGGTTGGGTGGAGCCCCTAGCTCTCTTGTTCTCTCAGCATTCGGAGGGGAGAGAGACTGTGGTCATTGTGGGGAGAATTCATTACCACTGCAGGGTTCTGCCTTCTGCTGCCTTTCTTCTATCCTGGGTGGAGCTCAACTCGCAAGTGGCCATTGCACTGGGACCTTATTAACACCCTACCTCACTAAAAGGAGGACTTCTCACCATGAAAAATGAGGTTCACTCTCCTGGTAAAATTAAAAAATTTAATAAAGGACAATATGGAGACAAAGACAATAAAGCAAAATTACAGTGTCGGGTGCTTGGCACTCAGCCAAGAGCACACCTGCTATTGTGGAGACACCCTTTATATACCTTTCCTCTTGCATCAGCCTATTGCATATTCATAAACAATTATGCATATTCAAACTTTCCCCCAAACTAGTTTACATGTTCCAGTAACTTTTTAGCATGGTGCCTCCTTGGGTCTGCCTTTTTAGAGCATGCGTATTCCTTGGCTGTGGTTTTAGTCAGTTTTTATTATCACCTCCAGCTTGGGCTTTGGTCCATGCTTTCTGCAGAAAGTGGCTGCTGATAGTTGGCATGTCACTAGCAGGGGTCTCTATCTTGCATTCATTAGATGTTATCCAACCAAGCAGGCAGTTCAGTTACCACAAGCATAACTATATCAGCTGTTTCACTACTATGTCTAAGTTTAGTTAATAGCAGATATAAAAACTCTATAGCAAAGCTACTTTAACATTAAGTGGCTGCTGATAGTTGGCATGTCACTAGCAGGGGTCTCTATCTTGCATTCATTAGATGTTATCCAACCAAGCAGGCAGTTCAGTTACCACAAGCATAACTATATCAGCTGTTTCACTACTATGTCTAAGTTTAGTTAATAGCAGATATAAAAACTCTATAGCAAAGCTACTTTAACATTATACATATAGCATCCATTTTAATATTTGCAAAAATATTCTAGTATGTATTTATAACAGCCATCTGCTCAGGTGTCTTGGGAGAAACCCCAGCATCCCATTCCCCAAGGGAGCCTCTCTTGGCCAGGCTGGAGCTGCCCAGCCCCCCGCCATTTCTTTGCCACTGCTCTGTTTTTTCTGCTACAGTGCAGCCAAGCACCTCCTGCCTGCCAGGATGTCCCATAGTTCCTGCTACAGCTGCGGAGCTTCTGATATATCTCATCTACAACCCGGGGTTTGGGTCGGTCCCTGCTGTTCCAGCCTGCAGTTCCCAACCCGGGGTTTGGGTCCATCCCTGCTGTTCCAGCCTGCTGTTCCCAGCCCGGGGTTTGGGTCCATCCCTGCTGTTCCAGCCCGCTGTTCCCAGCCCAGGGTTTGGGTCTGTCCCTGCTGTTCGCAGCCCAGGGTTTGGGTCCGTCCCTGCTGTTCCAGCCCGCTGTTCCCAGCCCAGGGTTTGGGTCTGTCCCTGCTGTTCCAGCCCGCTGTTCCCGAGGCCCCTGCCCGGCCCAGGCCCGGCTGCCCCAGGGGTTTGTGCAGCAGCTTCTCGGCGCCATCACCGCGTGAGGGCCGAGCTGGCTCCGAGCGCCCCCTGCAGGCAGAACCATGGCACTGCCCCGCCCCGCGGGAGCCGCCAGCGCCCCCTGCCGGCCGTGAGCGTCCCTCAGCGCAGGGCAAGTGCTTAAAGAGAGGGAAGAGACTGTTCATTGGGTTTTCTGGTTTTTTTCTTTTGTGTGTTGATGTTACCATTGTCACTGTGTTGTTTGTTTGCCTTGTTATGCACATCTATATTAGTAAAGAAGTGTTGTTCCTTTTCTCATATCTTTGCCTGAAAGCCCCTTAATTTCAAAGTTATAATAGTTTGGATGGAGGGAGGTCATATTCTCCATTCCAAGGGAGGTTCTCACCTTCCTTGACAGACACCTGTCTTTCAAACCAAGATGCATCTCTCCCTGTCAAACAGCTGTTTGGAGATCCCTGTTTGCAGATGACGCTTGTGCATGCTTTTCCAGTTATATCTGATATGTGTCACATACAGCAATGAGCTCCATGACTCTGAGTAGGTGTTAGTGGGGAAGCCATGACCCTGTTTGATCTTGGACCCGAAATAAAGCAGTAAGGCAGGGTACATGAGTGCTGCAATAGCATAGAGGATAGAGTGGCGCCATAGGGTATGGAAGCGAGGCTACTCTGCATATAACTGGGGATCTGTGTTCTCTCTAACAGGAGGAAAGGAGAAAGAAAGTCAGGAGGAAACTTGGTGCAGGCCTGGTCCTTTGCTCTTATGTATTTATATGAGGGATGTTCTAGATAAATTGCCAAGGATTACAATGTCTCTGGAGTTTGCAGTAAATTCGGCAGCCAACCCATTAGGTTTACAGAAGAGGATTTAAAGTTATTGTGAAACTTCCCAGGAGATTATGTTATGTATAGGCTTAAGTTCATCTTAGTGTGGAAGCAGGGTACAGCCCTCGAAGGAACACTTTTATTCTTGAATTTTTGATGTGAAAACTTCTCTGGAATAGATCTGCAACTTTCCTGGCTTTAGTATCTCTGTGGTTTTTTTCTTTGTTTAGCATCAGTTCAGGGAAAGCAGTCATAAAAGTCTTGGGTTGTGATTTGTGATTAGTGTTGTTACTATGTGGGAAATGTACTAGTATCCCGACAGAAATAAAATTAGTTATATGATATTATGCAAACTTCATATCTTTGACTTCTTTTCCTTTACAAATTGGTTTTATAAAACTTTGACTTGTGTTGCCTCTCAGGAGAGAGTCTTCTGTAAAAATTACTAAGTGATATGTAATTGTAATCACTTCAGTTACTTCACCAGCAAGTTACTACATTGTTACTTCACTTAAACTCACCAGCAAGGAAATAGTTTACTGTTTCCTTGCAAATATGCCTTTCGATTGTACAAAGTGTCTAGCAGGAGACAAATTCAGACACTAAAAGCTTTTGAGAAGGGATTTTTCTCAAGACACCAGATACTGATCAAAGTTTGGTAGATATTTATCAAGAGATGGTTATTAAAGAATGTTTTCTGTTACAGCAGAGGAAAGAGAAATGCTTTAGTTTATGGAAAGCCAAAGTCATATTACAGAGACTGTAGTACCTTTTACATCTTTGCTGAATACACATGTGAGATAGACATATTTCTAGCACTGATGAACATGCATTGTGATTACCAGGCTGGGAGGGACACTGTCACATAGGACAAAGGAGAAAAATTCATTTTTTGGCAGTTCAAGTGCCAAGAAAACAGGTGGATAAAAGGTGAAGAACATTTCTCTTGTCAGAGGAAGCTGAAGGACTGAGCCGTTGTAGCAAGAGAGTAATTTTCACATTTATGTTGTGTGTTTCCATCAGTATACACTCAGTGAGTGAGACTGGTGCCTCTATATTCTCCTTTTCTGAAGAAGTCTGCTTAGCTTTAATGAATCATTTTATGAGTGCATGTCTCAGCCATGATTAACATGTCCAGGTTCACCTAAGAGATCCTGTCCCCCAGAAGTCCTGTAACACTGTGTTCAGAACTTCAGCAAGGGTTTAGCCTAGACGAGTCAACGAAGCAGAGGCAGCAGGCACCACGGGTGACTGGCTCAGGGCAGTCCTCTCTATCCCTGGGACATCCAAGTTGTTATGATCAGTCTTGCAGAGAGCAGGCTCCCTGCAAGGAGGGAAGCTCTGTTGTGCTAGCTAGAGGCAGAAGAGCAAGGTAAAAACTTCGTTGAGGCAGCCTGTCCCTGAAGTGCCTATCCTTTCTAGCTGGAAAATGGAACAACAGCTCCCAGTCACTCTCTTTGATCCCATCTAGGTGCTCTGCAGCATCGCATCATCCTCATATGCTTTTCTGGAAACATGTTGCCTAGAGTGATGACTTCTTTCTCAGATGTAGCTTTTAGCTGAAATGGGCAGGTTCCAAAAGAGATGCTGTACAGTACATTTTTGAAGTGCAGATGCCGGCTGTGATAATTAAACTGGATGACTACTATCTGCCCTACAGGTAACAAATAATGCCTCATTGCCTAGTACTTGTTTCTTTTTGAATAGCTTCTTGTAAAACTCTGTGGTAGCTATATATAGAGTGGAAAGCAGAGGTTTCCATTATAGATTTCATTTTGCTCCTTAATAACATCATGCAATAGATTTTCCAGACATAGCACTCTCCGGGTTAATTTGTATTTGTTCAGCCTGATGCAGAAAACCTTAAATGCATCTAATAAAAATAATAAATCTAATAAAATACATCCAGGCTGTAGCTTTCTGGGCCACTTTCATGTAAGGCCCATATGTAGCACACAAGTCTAACAGATTCTGGGGAGAACCATCAGTTGTATATTGGGAACAATTAACATTAAGAATGAAAAAATCCCCCTTAATATAAAAATTTTGTTCAGAGATCAAATACATATTAAAGTAAGTATCCACCTATTGCCAGAGGAAGGTCTGGGACTGATTATGTTTTAAGCCTGGGAAAATCCATTCATTAGAGATGACACAATTTTAAAAATACACTTGATTCTCACGCTCATGCACCAGTCAATTTGCAGATACAGGTTTTGAATACGCCAGTGAAAATAGTGTTTTCACAGCCCATCACAATTACAGCCTGTTAATTGGCTGCAGCACCAAGGGATGAGAATTAAGAAAGGGTTTGGGATGTGGAGAAGCATGCACACCAGGGAGAGTGACAGGATACCTGGTGGAATTGGAGAAGGAATTTCTACACTCTAACCCTTTCTCTATTACTTAGGTAAATAGGCCTGGGTTCTAAACAAGGTAAGATTCCTGTCAGGCCACTTCAGTGCATTTCTCAGCAATGTGGTTAACCCCAGATGGCAACTAAGTACCATGTTGCCATTTGTTCACTCCCCTTCCCTGTGGTGGGATGGGGAGGAGAATTGGAAAAAGGTAAGCACCATGGGTTGAGACAAGAACAGTTTATTCAATAAAGTAAAGTAACTCTATAATAGTAACAACAACAACAATAGTAAAGAAAATGGATATAATAAAAAGATAAAGAGGAATAAAACTCAATTTTAAAAAGAGATGCACAGTAAAATTGCTCACCACCCACTGAGGACTGCTTAGTCCATCCCTGAGCAGTAATGGATGCTCTGGCCAACTTCCTTCAGTTTATATAGTGAGCATAAAGTTCTGTGGTATGGAATATCCCTTTGGGCAGTTCAAGTCATCTGTCCTGGCCATTCTCCCTCTCAGCTGTTGCATCCAGAGGTGGAGGTGCAACATTCCAACAGTGAAAGCCACTTGGTGGGGCCAGCACACACACACATGCATACCGTACAGCTCCAAATATGAGTCAATGGCAAGGAGGCAGGAAGGGCCTTTGTAAGGGGTTCTGTGGAGATGTTTATTCCAGCCACGTGCATGGAGTGTCCAAGGACAAAGGCAAAGCATCATGAGAGAGTCCAGGTTTAAGTATGGGGGGAGGTAGGGGCAGAGAGCATCAGGGACCAATCATGTGGGGGCACAAGGGTGGTACACAGGCAGGGATAGGGTATGGGAGCCAAAGGGGAAATAGAGAGAGAATGGCCAAGGGACAAGGGGAAGTGGACCAACCAGGGAAACAGAACTGAGGAACAATAATATAACAGAACAGAGTATCCTGTGGGAGAAGCCTCTTTCTGTCGTTTCATCCACCGCAGCTTGGGGGATGCCTCTTAAAATCTTTTCCTCCATAAGACCCTTATGGTCCCTCGGTTTCTAGGCTCACCACCCACCACACTCAGCTTCTTGTGCAGCTGCTCACTGGAGAGCACATGAAACTGGAGAAGCATTTGATTTAGAGTATGCACTTCTTAATTACAGCTAAAAGATCAGTGTCTCATCAACATTATTCTGTAGTAAATCCAAACCATAGCACTGCACCAGCTACTAGGAAACAAATTAACTATCCCAGTTGAAATCAGGACTCTCAGGAAGCAAGAAACACGGCAATCAATGCATCAGACCTTGTCTGAAAACTGGAAGTGACTGTACAGACAAGGGCCACTGAGTTGGTTTGTGTCTGTTGAAGAATTTGACTCATTATGCCTGTGCTGTACACAGCAGGAACCTCCTCCTTGGCATCGCCTGTCTTCACAGGAGTTTGTAATTAAACTGCCCCTCAGCATTCCGCAACTTTTCAGCAGCATTCGAGGTAGTTCACTGGTTACAGAAAACTGCTTATACAAAAATTATTGATTTTAACTAGATGAGCAAAGACAAGCCGCAGAGTGTGGCTCATCATCCCCAGTCCAATTTGATGGATGTCTTAGGCCAGTTCCACCAATCTTTTCTGGGCTGTGCACCAGTTCTGCAAGTTCACTTGACCTTGGAACCTTAGATGGGCTGATCTCTGATGCAGCACTGCCTGGCTCAGAAACCTCTGATGCCTTTTTGCTGTAGTGTATACACACATAGAAACACACATACACACATGTATGTATATATGTATATCTATATATATATAGATATATGTTTAGAGATACATATGAGTGGCTAGGAGAAGGGAAACAAAACTAGCAGAGTAAACAGGCAGCAAGTCCATGCTAAACTGAGCTACAACTTTGTCAATCTCTTGTTCAGGTCACTGCCCTTTGGACTTGCCAGTACCACTCATCTTACGTTCTTCTGCTGGGCCAAAGGGACCTGTATGTAGTAGTGGATTATTCCCAGAATTTGATTCCTTCTCAAGGTTTTCATTCCCTCCTTCTGCCTTGCCTCATGCAGGATGGCAGAACTTGGCCTATTGATGTGCCTGAGCAATTCCACAAAGGGTGGCACTGCATTGCACTCAAGGGAGGTTTTGCACTGTCAGCCATCGCTCTCCTAGCTCCCAGTGAGGCCTACTCCATGCATGTGACAACAGTAGCATCAGAAGAGATGGTAAGAGTCATTGTTAAAGAAAGGAGAAAGAAAAAAAGGCTTATTCGGCGCCCTATGTCATAGCAGCTGAGTGTCCTCTGTCTCCACTCTCTCACCTTCTGGATGAGTTACATAGGGATCTTTGAACAATGCACAGGGTTCATAAAACAGTAATGTTCCTTCATGAATATTTCAGTAATGTCATGAGATTACACATACCGTGTTTTTTGTTCCACTCTAGCACCAGAAAACGCTTTCCAAAGCTGAGACATCTTCTCATTTCTACTTTTGACAGGTGTAGCCTAGGAAGAGACACTGAGTTTTGGGTTTTTGTGATTTTTGGAAAAGTTTTTTGTTGGGGGAAGAAAGCTCTGGCCTTAAGGAAAAGTTTTTTGTTGGGGGAAGAACGCTCTGACCCTAACATCTCCTGTGCTGTCCATGCAGAATAACTTTCAGTAGCAGGGAGGCCACTGCCATCTCTATCTTTATTGCTGATTTGTATGTCTTGATCATGGCTTAACTCTAGATCTGCCACTTTTCCTGCTGCTTCCATTGACAGTGTTATTACACAGACTTTTCAATATTTTGCCAAGACATCTCTTCTAGCAGTGCATGGCTTCCAAGACCTGGCAAATGTCTATTGCATTTTTGCGAGCACAAATCCATCTCCCTCAATAACCTCTCTCCTAGCCTCTTGTCAGTCACAGGGAAAACAGTTTTGTCTATAAGCATATCATTTTCACTAATCTCAGACTGTTGCTGCTGCTCTTTCTGTCTCAGTTTGGCTGTATATGTGTCAATTCCGTTTGTTACAACATGATGAGGCAAAAATTGGTGCTGCTCAAATACAATGTTCAATTTAAGATTACAGGCTTTGCTAAATATTTTTAAAATGTCCAGGAAAATAAGTGTGTCTTCTCTATGCTATGTTGATAGAGTTTAAAAACTTCCTCACCCACTGTGTGGAGAGAAAACCATACACCATGTTGCTTGAAATTTTTCTCATCTTTCACTTAACTTTTAGACTTTATTTACATAGGTAAATGCATTGACCCCCTTTCTCCAGTTCTTTCCTGTCACTGAGAAAATGTAGTGGCTGCCCGGATAAGTCTGGGTTGCACTGCTTTGACTTTGGTCTACACAACTAATTTTGTGCTTTTCTCTCCCCCTATTCTCTTTTTAAACCGAATGTTGGAATTCCATGGTGCATAATATGAATATTGCCAGTACGATCATAATACACTAGGTAAATTAGTTATTGCACTAAGCTTTTACTAATGTTTTATAAGTTTGTGAGTGAAATGTAATATCCCTGTTTTGGGTCTGGTCGTAATTTCCTCCACTTCATGCATATCTACCCTATAGCCTGTAGGAAGCAGGGTGGGAACCCATCAGGGTGCAGGCAGGTGGTAGATCAGTCTCAGTCCTGCTTGAGCAGGTCTGCTGGAGGGCAACATGCCGTCCCACTGCACCAGACTGCACAGTGACACTCACCATTCCCTTCACAGGACACAGGGTGGAAAACAGAGTCATCACAACCTCACCTGATTCCACCCAGTTATGGTGGAAATAAGTGGCAGTAGAAGAGTATTGCACCTTCATTGATCCTTGAGGCAATCCTGCCAATAAGACCTAATGGGTAGAAACACCGAATCCATAATTTCTGCCCAGGGTACAAAAGCAGAAGTAGGAGTTGCAAACTAAAGATGGGCAAGTGGCTTTGGGCAGGCAGGGAAGGAAGGTGAATATCTACTTTAGCAAGTGAAGGGGTGCCAGTTTACAGCTTAGCACATACTCTTTGCTGATGGCAAACCACAAATCCTCTCCTGCCTATCTCTGTGTCATCAGTGGCCTCAGCTGAAGACACAAGAAAAATAGACAAGGACTTTTAACTGCAATAGAGTCATTTTCCCATACCAGATCTGACTGTATTTTGAAGAAATTTAGTTGAATCAACTGCATAGTGAGCAACGATGGTTGTGGGAAGCGGAGATGCCCATGGTCATTTTGGAAAAAGGTCATTTGGTCCTGGTTTCCTGGTAGGTTTCCCTTCACACACAGACATTTGTGAGAGCTCCAGCTGAGGCCAGCAACAGTGCGGACAGCATGGTGCAATTCTCTCGGGGTGGCCAGGCAGGCACCATAGAGTCTGGTGCTGCTCCTCTGCATTCATGGTCTTCTTCCTTTGCAGCCTCACTGCATGCTGCTGACTCAGCCAGCACGGCAGCCACAGCCTGAAACCTCAGCAGCAGCGTCCCTGTTTACCCATCTCTGCACCTCATCTTTTCCTGGGACAGTGGGGGTTCCAGTTCCAGCATCCTTCTCACAGGTCTTTTGTAAAGAGGCATCCAGCATAACAGAGTTCCACCTTCCCAGGCAGAAACACCAACTATGCATGAGTGAAAATGGTGAAGAGGATTATGTTTTAACTCTTATTAGAAAGGCCAAGCAAGGCCAAGGTTTGTAAAAGACATCAGACTGCTGCTCAGTTCTTGTCAGTTGTTGGCCTTACATGGGTGGAGTCTCAGATGTCAGGTATTTCTGTCAGGTCTATACAGACAGACTCACCACAGCCCATGATCAGGTGCTGTGGCAAAACTAATCAGCCTAGAGGAAGATCTGTTCTAAGAGATAATTTTGGTTTAGGACCCTGGCTCTTTCTCTGTTTTGTGTAAGCTCTGAATTTGTGTTAAATCTCTTAGTGATCCCCCCCCCCTCCTTTTTTTTTTTTTTTCTTAATCTCTCTATGTCTTTCTCTAGGGTATACCTGCATACAGATAAACTATTAAACTCACATTACAGAGCTTGTCTGAAGAAATAAAGGTGGGTTTTGCAGCACAGTAGAGATGGTGGGAAGATACTTTCCAAGTGGTTTAGATGTCAAAGAAAGGCTTATGAATCCAATTTCCTATAATGACATGTAATTTAATAGGGACCCGAGTGATAATTTCAGAAAATGAAAACGAGTGTTAAGCTTATGGCCTGTAGGTACAAATCTGCTCTTTTTAAAATTTTCTCTCTGTTCTGTAACTCAGATTCTGTTTCCTAGTTTCTTTACTATCGTGCGTGTATTTTCTTTCAATTTTATATTGATCCTAAACATTATGGAGCCTTTGCCTTCTTTCTGAACTGGTGGAGGAAAAAATATAGAGGGAGTGAACAACTTAACTAGGGCTGTCCTTAAACACAAGCATTTAAACAAGCACCTAGAGTGAAATAATTCCTGTAACAGGATATGACAGGGCCATGAGATTGCTTCAAACTGTCTACACAAGGAGCCGATGATGGCTCTCTCTGTCTGAGTTCAGACCTCTTGGGAAGGCATGGAGACAGGTAGCCTAGATTTGTGCTGGTGCTGATATAGCAGAAAGGCTTTGGGCTTAGAGCTTTCAACCAGACATCTCAGACATCAGTTATCACTGTCAAGGCCCTTCCAGAGCATTGTTCCTAGTTTTCTCCCTGCATAATAGATACCCCATTCCCTTATTACAAGCCAGGACTGACTGAGATTTCAGACTTACTCTGTCATCCTTGGAATTGCCTGTGCTGCCCTATTCCCCATCACACACACGCTTTCCCTCCTGTTGAAGAAGTACACGGTGGGGGAGGGTAGCGTGAGGACGTATTACATAACTTTGTTCTGCATTTGTGTTGCTAGTGGTTACCTTCTGAAGTCTGGTATTACCATACTCATTTCAAGTCCTCTGACACCTGTACAGTTGAAGTGGAATGAGGCTTTATAGTATTATCAGATTAGTCACAGAGTGCATTTGTAATGCACATAGATTAGTAATTTAAAAGGTAGCTTCAGTTGTCTGGATGGGTCAGGGTCCTCCCTGTAGAAAGAATACCAGCTGCAGCCTTTAAGGTGTCACTAGAATTACACAGCGGGAGTTTCCTGTGTCAAGGTGCTTTTTCCTGAAAGAGCTAGCAAACACCAGCATTTTTCTCAAATGGAGTGAGTCAAATTCAAACGAGCTCTGGCATCTCTCTAAGTGGTCCTTCAAAAGTGACTGTTGAGGATGGAGTAATGCACTTCACTCATAAGAGAGAAACAAGAATATACTTCATCGATATACTGTAGTAAGTTAACAAATTTTAATGGTGAAGTGGCAGTGGTTTAACAAGATTTGATGGTATGGTACACTTGATTATTAATTTCATAGGGACAGGGCTAGACAAAATTGTCAGAAAGATCCTACCACTGAGTCATAAGGTTCAGAAAGGACCCCATTGCTTTCTAAACTTCTCAGAAATGAGTCTAGGTGCACCTGAGTTCAATTCTAGCCCTAGACTTGGTCAACAGTTTATGTCTAAAGGATTATATGAACACAATCAACTCTTTATATTGCTTAGCTAAAATTCCAAAGTTTAGCATGCTGTTAATCACTTATCAAGAATGTGCCAAAGAATCTTTCAGCCTCAAAGAGTGACCTGGAGAGGTGTCTCTGCTCAAGAAGACATCCTGCTGTGCAGCCTGCTGCTGTGCAAGAGAACTCCATGAGACCTGAACTGCCCACTATTTAGAGAGTAAGATGACTAGGGAGACAGGAATGCCTTGACAGCAACAATGTTTCAGCTGGTAGAAACTGTTTTACTGGCATGCTTCATTTCAGTTCCCTTGACCTCACCTTCCCAGTAAACATGTCTCCTGCTCTTTGCAGGGTTCGAGTTCAAGGAAGATTCAATCCCATGCAGAGACCCAAGCCGTAAGTCATCTTTTAGAGGCCAGTCACTGTTTTGACTGCCTGCAGCTGAATTCCCCCATGAGTCCTGCCAGTGAACCACCCTACCAACTTCATTTGGTTGGCATGGCAAGCAGTCAAGGCATGATGCAGCTGAGTTCACCAAGAGTATCTGTAGCACCTTGTTCTCTCTGACGCTTCCTTGCCTTGATGGTCAGCAGGAAGCCATGTATTAGTGATCTACCTCCTTTTCATTGTTTTATGGTGCTATGTCTGGCGTTATGTGCTACTCACTAACGGTGTAGGACATATTCAAATTGTTCAAACTTCTTATTTCTGTTCAACTCCCATCTTTTAGCTAAGTCTGTCTTACTAGGAAACAAGATATTTTCTTTTTATGTTGTGCACCTCAAATTCCATGTTCCTTCATCACATCGCTCTAGTGTTGCTTCTGATCTTATTTTAATAAAAAGTCACTAAATTACTTGAATTATTGCACTGCTTCTTTTCTCTACAGCTTCATTTGCTCTGGATGTGTATGGGAAAGCGTTGGGTTTCTAAGTGGTGATACATCCTGTGTGGAAGAGCTCTGATTCTTCTCATCTGGGTTTCTTAGGTTCTGACTCCTGCAGGAGGTTTGAGAAGAGTTTAAGCACTGCTCAAGACTTGAAGCCTTGTTCTGTGGGTCTACTCAGTGGTCAGTGGTGCTAGGAAACATTTTGTGTGTAGGGTACACCCCATGACTCTGTATCCTTTGCACAGTGCCCCTGTTCATGTGTAATGGAAGCAAAGCTGAGGAAGACCTTTGTAGTCCAGTTAAGTTCCTATTTGCTCTGGTTAGCTGCAAGACCAAGAAAATGGTTGAATGATCTCTCAGTGCTGTTCCCAGAGGGCTTAGGAGGTGTCCAGCATGGCTGCCATCCAAGATATACTGAAGTTGCACTGATTCTGCTGCTTAGAGCGAAATTTCAGGGTCTCTGAGCTGGGTGAAAGTCTTACTGGAGCTGCACAGATTTCACTCCCACTGAAGCTGAAGTTTTCAATGGACTCAGACTGTTAAACTACATTTAAACAGTGTAATTTGCACAAATTTCCCACAGAATAGTTCCATCCAAATTGCCCACATCCACTTGCCAAATTATCCTCCAATTTATCGCACTAATTTGTGACATTTAGATGGTCCAAAGGAACAGAGAATAAAAATTTTCTCTAAGTCTAAAAAAGTCTTATAGTCTAGTCAAATAATGATTATTAGCCTGTTAAATGATGCTAACGCTTATATTTTGAATTATATACAGTTAGTTTTTCCAGTCTATATCTGATTTCACCATCTATGGTGACTTTTTAATATTAAATGCCTGTTACTTACTCTCTTTGCTCCATCTGAAGCTGACATTACTCAAATCGTAAGATTGCTTTCATTTACTGACCAGGAACTGACCTTGGTGAGTTTTAGTAACCTTTTTATAGATCTGGTTGTATTCCTATGGTGGTATTTTTCAAGTCCTCTGCTTTCTTCCCATGCCTGTGCATGTCGATGCTACATTTTTATTCTGGGTTGATAAGTAGTTAGGTAGAATAACTATGTGCTATTGCTATCTGTCTTTCAAAAGTAGAAATAACATTTAGGGTCCTGTCCCTGAGCAGGCTATATAGTTCAGGCACCGAGCTGCCATTCGTGTTTGACAATTTTCTCATTTATCAATATCCGGATTTCTTCTTTCCAGAAGAAATCAATAAAAAACCAATATAGCTATTCTTTTCATGACAGAAATCCTTTTCCTTTATTTGCTTATAGCAATGCTGTGTGAAGCATCCTGAATACCTGTAGTTTTGGGGTCCTTTAAAAATTACTTTTCATGGTATTTGTTACTAATTCAATTCTCTTTTATGCATGGAAACGTTTGTTTTTTAAAAATTAATAGTTCTCTTCTAGTTATTGAAAAAAATGCTCAATATCTCAGTCACTTTATTTTAGATAGATAAACTGTTCTCATTGGTTTCACCTCTTTTCTCCTTTCTTTTTTTGAAATCCCTCCTGAAACAGACTTGTTTTTTTCCTCTTGAAAGCAACTGAGCTACTAGATAACAAAGGTTCACACTTAGGATATTATACTTACTCAAGGTCCATATTTGCAGAGAAGTACTTTTTTTTGTCCCTTTCATTTAACAACGCTGCTTTTCTACGTTTTTTTTTTTAACATAAAGGAATCTTGCAGATTTTATAGGACTTGACTTTGTTATTTTGCTTCTTAATTCAACTGTGTTCAGCTGAATTAGAGAAGAGCCAACAGCATTGCAAGATTGTTTTCTTGAAGATGGAAGTGAAAAGGAACAGTAGATGTTCAATAACTGAAAAGGCTGAGAGAAGAGCCCCACTTAGGACAAAACAGCTACTTCCCAGGAAAGAAAACAGTGCAGGAGCTGCGCAGAAAATGGAAGAATACTGGTTGGGTACAGAGTATGAATTGCTAAAGTCTGCACATCTGGGCAAACCCATGTTCATGTTCAGAGTTGCAGCAGCAAGAAACAGCTGCAGCTTTGTGAAGGACTATTTTGGGACCTTGCTTCCTCAGACAGAGATGGCTGTTTGCCAAAGCATCTCAATCTAAATTCTCCCTTAGACATTTGTGTGAATGATGGGAAAACGCAATTTTCCGGCAAATATATTTTAACTCTTTTTTGTGTAAAAAATTCTACCCTCTGTTCTTACAGCTTCTTTATGTTACAGACCCTCTGGCAAAAGCTTGTGAGGTGTTTTCCCTACCTGGACAGTCCCTTGGGGAAAATGGGTCATCTTCTCAAATAATGCCTTTTCTTTCATGGTAGCTATGGTAACAGTGGCACCTGAGCTCAGACTGACCGGAGGAGCTGCTTGGTAGGTTATGTTGTCTACATGTTTTCAGAATTTTCCCATTCACAAAAACTGTCTGCTTCAGGCTACATGAGGGGTTCTTCTTGTTTTGTTTTGGCTTTACTTGTTTTTGGGGCTTTTTTTCCACATTTTCTGTAGGGGGAATGAAAATCTTCTACTGTCTTTAGTTGAAAAGGGAGCTGAAAATGGCTAGTGATTCTGTTTGAGATATGCATTCACATTAACACTGCAGTAAGTTGTTATGCATCTAAGATAAAAAATTGGCAATTTTTTAAAGGGCAAACTGTTCAAACAAATATAGAATTAGGCTGGATACTCCCCTCAGTGGCACTTCGTAAATAGTTTATTACTTTTGAAGTTTAAAAATACCATATCAGGAGCTGTTAAATGTCCTTGATTTCTCTGCTTTTAGGTATAAGTGAGTAGTTGCACATCAGCCATTCAAAAAGCTCTGATTGATGTGATGTCTAAGACAGTAAGCATCAAAGGGAAGTACTGTGTTTTAAATCACTCTTTCTTCCAACAGCAGAGTTCACCATTGCCTTGAAGGCTCTACTGTCCCTCTGGAAAAGAATTTGTCTTTTTCCGCTTTTCAGTGATTCAGAAATATCAGTTGTTCATATTATATGCTGCAATGTGAAATGTAGCAAATGAAAATTCAGAAGAGGTTGCACAGGTCCTGGGCTAGAACTGCAGTGGGAAGCTGGGTCAATACACAGGTTGCTTTCAGCAGCTCAGGTGTCCTGACTGCTCCGGGTGGGTCCTCCACTAGGCAATTATAGTTCATTCTGAAGCAGAGAGCTGCTTTGCCGTGACTGCAGTGGGAGACCCTCTGGGAGCTGTGCCAGGGCTGCATGCTCCAGGGAGCACTAGTGGGATGGCTCACTGTCTCAGAGATCCCTGCCTTGGCAGGGCAGCCTATAGTACTTTCACCAATCCCTCACAACTTGCCTGACCCTTGCTGTTTTTAGGAGTAATCTTTGCAAAATGATTTGTTTATATCCTGATGAAACTTATTAGTAAGGCTGAGAAATTGTTGTACTATGCAATAACTCAGTAACATTTGCGTTTTCTGTAAAAGCAAATTCTTTCTCTGTAAAACCATTTCAAGGTTGACAACAGGAATGATTGCTGCTGAGAAATTGATAATTTATCATTCTAACCTGTTATAAAGTATTAAGCAAGTGAATTTGCTGTTACCTTAACTCTCTCCCCAATGCATATGGATTATGATTTAGTATATAATAACACTATCAGCATTATTCAAATCATACATTACACTACCATATATTTTGCAAATGTATTCTGTCAATTTTGTGTAGTTATCTCTTGATTTATCTCTCACCCATCCCCCAGTTATCTTTTGTCTATAACCTGCTTATCATAATTATTTGTTTCTAGACTGTCCTCTGAGAGGTGTCACTGCATCCAAGGAGGGCAGCTGTGGGGAGTGCATGTTGATATTTTTGTCTTTTCAAGGGCTGAGGGTGTAAGTGTTCGATTGGGGGCATAGGGGTGGAGTCCACAGCTGTGAGGGTTAGGCACTGATTACCGACACCGGCTGGGCTGTGTGTGCATAGGAAGCCCTGAATGAAGAAGTAACAGGTGATGGGGAAAAGGCTGCATGCCTCTTTTCCCATACTCTAAACCCCCTTACTGTCCTCTCTCCCTCTCTTTGATCCAGAGGGCAGGGCTACTAGAGAGCAGCTGCTTTCCTAAGCCCATCACAGTGATGATGCCCAAAAGCCCTTCCGCTGTTTTTTTTCTACCCATACTCCTCCCTTTCCCCTTCCCTTTGGATAGTCTTCAATACAGGGAATGCTCACAGGCTGTCCGATAGTGAAGGAAGTTCACTCCAGTTCCAGGAGTAATTGGAGAATGGTGTGTATGTCTTTACAAACAAACTCTGTAACTAGGTAACCTGAAAGAACCAATCATGTTCTGGAAGAATGAATATGGGGGTCTTCACAAACATCAAACTGCACAAGTTTGTTACAGAACCCAAAAGAGTTTAAACTTTTAAGCTTTAGGGAAGAGTGTGCAGGCTTAATAGACTTATGAGTACTAACTCCTCTGCCGGGGTGGCTTTCATCTAATTTTAATAATCATACAATGGATTCTATGGGGGGGTACATGTTAAAGGGGGAATATGTATTATGCAGTTCAGGACATCTGTACCTTCCTAGTACTTCAGCCAATTGAGAAAGGAAGAGGGCAACCTGTGGCTGGGAATTTAGGATAAAAAAGGAAGCTGCATGCTCCAAAAAGTCAAGACACCCCACTAGGATATGCCCCAGTGGACTTTCCCTTTATCTGAACAAAGCTGATTCTTGCAGGACTTCTCTGTCTCCTCAGTGGACACTGGCCTTTGGCAGTGTGATTTTCTGCACCATTGACAGGTCATATGAGAAAGCTTCCACTTTCCAGGGACGGCAGGTGGCAAATGGAGTTCATGGGTCACCTCACCCACTGTTAGATGACCGCTCCCTTCAGTGGCAGGCAGCACTGGATGGCTGATTGGGTGTTGGGGGTGTCTGGAGACTGCTGGATGATGGACCAAGGAGGATCATGAAGAGGTCCACAGGGATGGACTACTGAAAATCTCACTGTGGAGTACAATGGTAATTTCAGGGAGTAAGCATGAAAGGATGCTCAGGGAAGGCACTGAAGGAAAGACAAGAACGGATTTCAACAATAGTGATGATGATAATGGAATACCTCCAGACAGTTCTTTGGGGACAATGCTGAGATTCTGAGATAGTTTATGCATTCCCTCACAGGTAACTAAGGAAATAATGGTAGAATATTGTTATTTTATCAGGCCAGAATATGATCTACCAAGAGGATTTAAATGACCCCCTTTTGGGAGAGATGATGTTGGTCTTTGTCAAAATTTTCATAGCATTTAAATTATACTGGGAAAGGATTGGTTGAAAAGGAATGTGGAAAAATATGGTTAAGGCAAGTACCAGCAAGAAAGGAAAGTAGAAAGGAAAAAAGAAGGAGAAGGAGAGAAAGAAAAGAATAAGGATTAGGATGTTTTCCAGTGCCTTCCTCCTCCTTGTCTTCAAAATCTACAAACATTCAGGGCCAGCTGTGGATCCCATATGTCTCCAGCTTCCAGGACCAGTAAAACAAGGAAATAGTGTTCCTATAGCTTCCCTCAGGTACAGCAAGGGGAAAGGATAGGATATCATATCTGTCTCCAGAACTAGAAAGGGAGCCCGGTATAGGACACCAAGGAAGTCCACTGGCTGATGGAAATGGATTGTCAGGGGCTCCCATTATACTAAGGACCCACCAGATTGAGAGGAGGTACACTTCCTAGTAGACACAGTAGCCTCAGTCTACTTTGAATTTTATGCCAAAGTGGGGACAATTGTCAAAAGGATCTTTTGTTGTTCAAGGTGATGTAAAAGATGAGTGAATGCGCCTCATCCAACCACTCCTAGTGGATGTGGGAGATAAATACAAGATGCATGAATTTTCACTCGTTCCAAATTGTGATTGTGACCTATTGGAAAGAGAATTAATGGCTAAACTGGGAATGTAAATCAATATTATAAAAGGTGATACAGAGGCTAATACTGTTGTAACACTGTGTGAATTCTCTTATTAAGCTTATGCTAAAGTGAACCCAGAAGTGTAGGCTGTCCCAGGGGAATTTGGAAAATTAGATATGGAGGCCCTTCAGATTATTTTGAAACAACTTGGACAAATAGTCTATAAGAAGCAATACCCTATTTCAAGAGATGGAAAAAAGGGATTATAGCCTATTCTTGAGTTCTTACTAAAGACAAGTCTTCTGGACCCATGTATGTGTCCCTATAATTCTCCCATCCTGATGGTTAAAAAAACAGATAGAACCTATAGAACGATGCAGGACCTAAGAAGAATAAATGAGATTATTAAACCAAGGTATCCCATGGTCCCAAGTCCTTATACTATCTTTAACCAGATTCCCTCCTGATATCACTATTATTTAGTACTTTATTTAAAGGATGCTTTCTGGGAATGCCAACTTTCAGAGGATAGTAAACAGTATTTTGCCTTTGAGTGGGAACTCAAAGAGGAAGAAGAGAAAATGGTAAAGCAACAATTGACATGGGCAGACCTTCAGCAGGGATATATGGAAACACTGGTCTTATTTGGACTAGCCTCACAAAAAATATTGTAAGAATTTACTCCACTCCCAGGGATTAGGTTACTGCAGCATGTGGGTGTCTTGCTCCTATCAGAAGAACAAGAGGAAGTGGTAGAAGAAGCCACTGTGAAATTGCTTAATTTTATAGCTTAAAAGGGGCTTAGAGTATCTAAAAAGAAAACACAAATGGTGGAGAAAAAGGTTAAATATTTGGGACACATTTTGACTGAAAGCTTGCAATGTATTGGTCCGGAGGGGGTCCAAGGAATTTTAGAAGTATCGTTATCCAGGACTAAAAAGGAGCTGTGGCAATTTTTAGGACTAATAAAGTGTTAGTGTTGCAGAACCTGGACTGAGGACTTTTCTGTTTTAGCCAGACCCTTGCGTGACCTTTTAACACAAGGCAGCCTCAATGTTGTGATATGGACACCGGAAGGAAAGCAGAGTTTCAAAGCATTAAAAAGCAGATTCACTGAGGCTCCAGCCCTTTCCTTTCCAGACAGGGAAAAAGAATTTGAATTGCATGTAGATGTTTAACAGGGTCATGCCAGAGGTATTCTAGTGCAAGAACTCAAAGACAGCTGGTTTATTTTTCCAGAAAGTTGGACCCCGTGGCAAGGGGGTGGCCCCACTCTTTGCAACATTGTGTGGCCACAGCTTTATTGGTAACTGAGACATGACAATCAACATCA
Source organism: Vireo altiloquus (assembly GCA_013396875.1). NCBI lineage: Eukaryota > Metazoa > Chordata > Aves > Passeriformes > Vireonidae > Vireo > Vireo altiloquus. Next base: position 160,786 of record VZRF01000186.1, read on the forward strand.
AAAGGGTCTCTTAATGTTAAGTCTCACATCAAGTTAAGGCTTTGTTGAAGAGCTTCTGAATGGATGACCAGCATTATGTTATTACATATTACATGAAACACATTTAATGGAACAGGAGGATTTAGAATTGAGAAGTGGGGAAGAGTTTAAGCCTTTTGGCCCAGAGAAAGGTTTAACTCAGCTGCAAGTTTAACTACAGCATGATTTCCCACCATTAACGTGGGTCAGCCAGGAATAAGGAAAGGAGTGGCACATGGGCCTGGGCTGCAGGTTTTATCATGGTAGTTGATTTACAGTGAAAATCCCTGTTCAAAATCCCTGTTCTTGGAAAACTAGTCTTGCACTAAAGATAACTCCTAATTCTGGGGGGTCAGTAAGACAGGGATATCTGTTCCATGAATGCTGAGAATGTGTGCTCCCAGGAGACCTCTCATGAGCTCTTTTTCCCATCTGCTAATGCTGGGCATCATGGAATCATAGTATGATTCCCCTGAGATGAAAGGGAGCCACAAGGATCATTGAATCCAGCTCTTCACCCTGCACAGGACAACCCCAAGAACCACACATGTGTCCGAGAGCATTGTCCAAACACTTCGTGAACTCTGTCAGGCTGGTGCTGTGACCCCTTACCTGGGGAGCTGTCAGCGTTACTTGCAAACGGGACAGGGGCCCAGGCAGATGTTCCAGGAGCTTCTTTATTACTTCATTCAGGCATCAGCCTCATGTACACAAGAGATGGTACAGGGCTCACGCTTGCGCTGATGACCCAAAATCTCTTGGTTACAGAACATTCTTAAAAGATTTTTAGCCAATAGCCTGCTTCTAAAGTCTACAGACAATTGTTTTAACCAGTCACTTAAAAGCACACTACACCTGTTACAGACAATACTCTCTTGTATGTCTTGTAATAACAATGCACAATACTCCATTATTAAGCTTAAAACTTCTGTATCTTTGCTAAGCATATTTTCTGCAGCTTCAAGACTTCTCTGAGCCAAACCTAGAAACACTAACCCTTGTTATATTGTCCTTGCTGTCTAGATAATTGTATCTTCTTCTAACTTCAAGCTTTTACAGTTGCAGCTGGACCTAAAATCTTTGCTTTATTTCTGAAACCTGTTTTTCTCACTCAATCTGAAAGCGTTCTCATCTTTTGCATTTCCCACAGGGAGCCTATTCCAGTGCCCAACCACCCTCTGGATGAAGAACCTTTTTCTAATATCCATCTTAAACCTGGCAGAGTTCATATCATTCACTTGGGTCCTGTAACTGGTGACCAAGGAGAAGAGATCAGTGCCTGCCTCTCCTTTTCCCCTCACAAGGAAGTTGTAACTGCAAATAGGATCCCCCTCATTCTCCTCTTCTCCAGCCTAAACACACAAAGTGACCTCAGCTGCTCCCCCTACGGCTTCTCCTCGAGGACCTTCATTATCTTCACTGCCCTCCTTTGGTCACTCTGTAATAGCTTTTTGTCTTTCTTTTATTGTGGCTCTCAGAGCTGCCCCCAGCACTCAAGGTGAGGTCACTCCAGTGCAGAGCAGAGCAGGACAATCCCCTCCCTTGCTCCCTGGTGATGCTGTGCCTGATGCCCCGCAGGACAGGGCTGGCTTACAGCAATGCTAAGGAATGGTTAGCTGCCCAGAGTCATGGGCAGATCCCCACAACTGGAGACGCATTGTGGAGTTGCATATGCCCCACTTGCCGTGGGGTAACAGATCATGGCCAAAATGAGCTCTTTTTCTCTGGTGTTTTTCTCATAGCAATCTCATTTGGGACAAAATATTCATGTTGAGGTTGTAGGGTTGGCAGTAACTGTGATGTGTTGTTACTAGACTCATTCCTGCTTGTGCTGGCCAAAGGGTTAGCTGTTGAGAATATTAGGAGGTTCATGCTCTCCATTTTGTTTATTCAGCTGACATCTCTGAGTAGTATCATTATCAGCCTAAGTACTCAGAGTGGGAGCTGCATTATCTACCACAATCTTCAAACATATCAAAAGAGATTTGGAATGAGATATTTTTAATTAGAAAAGCTGGGAACATATGATAGCCACAAATTAAAACTAATACCCACCATTCTATTTCAGATTTTCCTCTTGTCCAAACCCTCTGAATGGTGCTGTGTGCCCATGGCAGTGGGTGTGTTGTTTAGAATTAGGCTTCGCTTCTTGGCAGGTGATTGCCTCCTTCATGGGGTTGCTGTGCATCAGTGGGGTGCCCTCATTCTCTTTCCGTATGGATGGAGGTGGACGGCAAGATCCCTATCAAAACTGTGCTGCTCTGATGTCTTTGCTGCAGATGCTCTGAAAGTTGCACTGTCTTGCAATGCCTCCAGACACCTTCTGTGAAAGGAATATAAGCACCTATATGACTGAGAACTGCTGTATTTTTCTATGGCTTACTTTATTTTGAAAAGTTACATGACCATAACTATAATTTTCAGGAACACTTTTAAGACCTGAGATTCTTTACTGCCCTTTCCCCTCCCTTCCATTGTCCCTTCAGAATTCAAGAACCTTATTTTATTGTACTGAACAACACATGTTTTGTCTGACTAAGCCATGTCAGTGCTGTGCTGTTTTCCACTCTCTCCTGGCATCTCTGGGGAAAATGGTTTATATAGCACAGTACTCCCAACAACCTACTGTGTTTTACTTCTTTCACAGGGGTGTGCGGTTCTCTGTTTCCTGATGGGATTGCAAGCTGAGGAGGCTTATTTATGATTATTATTAATAATATTATAATATATAATGATATTATGAATATTAATTATTTATTATTATGATTAATACTGATTATTCCCATTACTAGATTTTAGAGGATCCCTCCCACTGATTTGGGGCCAGAATAATTTTTATACATGCTTATTTGGATCAGGGTCGGGGAGAGGACAGCACAATCTCTGGCAGCTAGTGATGCTCTAACCTATACAAATATGTTCAGCTTTGGAAAAGCCTTATCAGTATGCATATCTTTGCTCTGGCCTTTACAGCATTTTTGCTTTTGAGGGAGGTATCAGGTGTGCTTGACTGTTGTAATTGTAATTTAAAAATGAGTTGCACCACTGATTGTTTTGTCAACATAGGAGCTGTAATTAGCCATTGTGCATTTTTTTAGGGCTTTGCAGAAGCTGGAAATTTCTCTGTACTGGTGTGAAAGCTAATCCAGAAAGTGCATACATTATGAAGGGAGTAATTTTTCCTCACAGATGATCTGACCAGGCAGTTTGACATTTCCAGTGGTGATTACATTACTCTATGATAGCTCTGCATTCTGTTTAGAACCCCATGAAAAAGGATTTGTATTAATTTTGCATTAAATTTTGACTATAATTGAATTAAAACAGATTTAAGCTCACAAGATTTACCTATATTAAAAACACCCCTAAGGTAAAGCAAACCAATGAAAGATGTTTAGCCATACCTTGCAGAAAATGGGTTAGTGCATGTTGCCTTTTTTGACTATTAATGACTGATTTCTCATGGTCCTGGGCTTTGGATTGTCCTTTGCATCAGGTATCACCTCTTTGTAGTACCTCACAGTGTGCAAACCAAAGCAGAGCTGAGACACAAGGAAGAAGTGGGCATGTGCTGCCAGGCACAGGGTTAGCACAGAAGGGTGTAGGCAGTCGGTGTACAAGGGCATCCTTTCTGTAGTAGACAACAACATCTCTGTGGACTCTGTATTCCATTGCTTAGCATCATGGGCTTGTGTTTTCTTTAGCAAAAGCAAGAGTGGTTATTTGAACAATTTCTCTCCTTACTTTAGCTGTACTCCTCTCTTCACACTCATCCAAGGTTTTTGTTAATGCAAAACCAAGTATACAGGCTCTGAAATAACTCATAAACTTGCAGATGGTGTCTGATAACCAGAGGTTTCTTGCTGTCAGCCAGGAAAGCCTGAGAACTGATACATCTAGCTGTGATTTTTAATCTGCTAATATAGCCCCCAAATGGGACATCCAATTGGTTTAAAGAAAGTGATTGTTAAAATTATGGTGATATTTGTGTTCTGCTTAAAAAGCATAGGGAGGAGGTCTCACGGCAGATAACATCTATCTTCCATATTCTCAACATTTTTCAAAGAGCTAAAACTTTTTGATTCATCTTAAAATCCACAGAGTTTAATAACATATTCTCATCACAGTGGAACATGAGGGCCTGTTGGCCCTGCATGCTCCTCCTTGATCTGTCTGTAGTGCTTGTTTATCAATTAAGTGGAGGAGTGCCTGTGTAAACACGGAGAATTGTAATGTTAGTTATCTCAGTGTTATTAAAAGACAAAGTTGAGATTTTTGCAGATTCAGATTCTGAAAGCAGAATTATGGCTTAAGTCAACATTTATATTTACTAACTCTAACTCCAAATGTCTTTCACTCTGCTGATGCATCTATGTCAGAATCATCACATTTATTTATATTTTAGCTAAACCTAAGTCATTATTGCCTAATATGGATTGCTTTCCTTGCTGAAAAATTATTTTTTCCCAACTCCAGAACTTGAAAATCTTTCAGAGATATTGAAAAATCATCTAGCATTAGGCTAGGGCTTCGCATGACAAGAAGAGTAATACTGGCTCTTAATGTGGCCGTTCTAATGTCAGTGATGCAGGAGTGAGATCATTAGTGGTCATATTTGTTATTCCAGTCACCTAGCCCTCATTGCCTGCAGAGTGAATATGGTGGCCAAGACTACTGTAATGAGATCCTGGAAAAATAATGGCTTTTTCTGAACACAAGTGTAAAAAGAAATCTCCCTCCTTAAGCTGGGGTAGTGATTCTCCCCTCTTTTCTCAATCATCTCTCCTTTATTTTTTTTGAATATTTGTGTGCTCTGAAGGATGGTGCAGAGGCTGCCTGATGATTCACAATATGTGATTTGTGATCAGACAAAACAGGCATAAGTCAAAGGGGCAAAAGAGTAGACAACTGTAACTTAACTGCGAGTCTGACTAAATCCCTTAGCTCTTTTCCTCACACGATGAGTCTCTCACTCTTGTCAGGAAAGACCTGGCCCTGAAAGAACACCTGTAGTGGAGGAAAGAGATCTGCTTTGCCATACCCACCCACTGGGTTCAGCAGCTCCTATTGTCACATGTAGGTTGCACCAGTGGCAGCTACACCAGTGTATGTGTTGTTGGGTGCCAGACAGTGCCTTGCACAGTAGCTCCCAAAAGTTCTTTTAGTCTCCTGGCTCTTCCAGGATTTTGTCACTGTTCCCATTACAGCCATGTGAGAGGCTGGACTGCACAAGAATGGAGGGACAGGAGCCCTGAATATGCTCATAAGTTGTGCCCAGTATCTTAGATAGCCTATTCCCACAATCTCATTTTGTTCACCCATGGAACAGGAGTTTGTTTAAAGTTTTGTCTGTTTTGTCCCCAGGCTTGTTTGCAGATGATGACAGGATTCTGGAAGACAGAACTTTGTTCTCCTGTCTTCTCCCTGCCGAAAGTTTCTGCTGCATTCATCTGCTTAGAACACATGGTTGATTATGAGTGAAGTTTCCTCTCTAGGCAGGTGATGAGTAGGGGCACAGTGGCTACATGTCCCACTACAGAGGAGCAGTGTTCAGCATGAGATTTGTCAGGTAGTAAAACATTGTAACCCACTGCCTCTGCGCTCTCCTTTTCCCCAGTCTCACTCAAAGGTTTCACTAGCCTGGGGAAGGTTCTTCATTTCCTCATCAGCACATTCAGGTTTCTTGTGAGTATATCCTTCAGTCCGTGGGATCCTTGACTTCCATAGTCTTGTTATTATTGGTACTTTAAGATCACCTTTTTTCTAACAGTTTGTCCCTCTCAATTTCTCTGTCTTTCTGGTCCATTCTGGTCTTCCCTCCACTGTGCTCCATCTTTCTTCTCATTGAAGAAGGCAGAAACAAAAGATCTTCCTATGACACCCATTTATCATTAGAGATTTACGGGAAGGAAATGAAATGAAATGAAAGAAGGCAACCAAGAGAAGGAGGGGAAAATACTACCTCCAAGCAGAATGTGAGAGTGCAGAAAGCCTTGATGGATTTTAGCCTCATTTGAGACACACTGTAGCTGCTGGATGACAAACAAGAATCTCTCTAAGGGTGGAAATTCTCCTTAGGAGAGCAATGCCTTGGGAGACTTTCTTTCAGATATGTTGTTGGTTTCTTGGTACATCCATCTTCATCTTTCTTTGCTGTCTTCTGAACAGTGCAAGAAAGCAAAGGCTTTGTTTCTGACCAGGCTAGAGATCCCCTAAAACTCTATGAGGCAGGTTTTGGAGATTTGTCCAGGATTTTAACAACCTCTCATTTTACCTGGGGAGCAGGAAGGTAATTAAAAGGTACTATCATCGTGTAGTCTGGTGTAGACTTTATTTCTGCTGACTCACCACTGCCAGTTCTCCCCTTCCCCCTGCTCCAAGATATTTTCATGGATAATGAGTGGGCTCCAACAGTTCTAAAAACACAACTGTGACTGCAGCAGAGGAGTATGTTTTCTGGGTACATTGCCACCCACAGGAAATGACAAGAGGTTTTTGTTGCTGGTTTGGGTTTTTTTAAAAAATTTGATTAGAATCATGGTATACCTCTGTAACCAAGACTGAAACAAGTCCCGCGTTTATGTTTGTTGTGTGACTCGTGGTGGCATACAATACACCTAAATCCCCAGACATGTGACTGTGGCTCAGCTCTCTCTGTAAATTTTTGTCCTCTTTTGAGCACTTTTACAATTGCATTATTATCTCTCCCTGAAGCCTGGCTCCCTGTTCTCTGTCATCAAGATTCAATCTTAAAAATAACAATCAGGATATAATGATCTGCAGTTCCTTTGGAGCTATCAAGGTCTGTGAAGCAAGAAACATAGTGTTCATCTCACTCCAGCCTCAGGTGACTGGAAGAAATTGCATATTGCTGAAGGTCATTAGAGGAAAGGAACCGCTCAATTCTGTGTGCATGCAGACCACAGCACAGACAGGACACACTGGAGGGGAGAGGGTGATTCTTCTGGGTGGGTGTCTATGATTTATGAACCTATGCCCTCAGATCGCACTGATCTTACCACCTTGTAGGACCAAGAGAACAGAAGGCTTGGTTCTAGCTTAGACACCAAGTGATTCGTTCTGGAAAGTGCTGTGCATACACAGTGGCATCCAAGCCTAGATGTGAGTACAGATTTGCCCTGAATCCTGTTCCTGTTCCATTCTTGGTCCTGTTTCGAGAAAACTTCTACTTAATCCTCTGATGAAGCAAAGACCTCCAGGCTTTGCATAGATCATTCATGACCTGACCACACCATTCCCTGATGGCAGGATACCATGGCTTCACTGTGACTTTTCCACATAGCAGCCTCCTGCCTGGAAGGAGCAACTCTCTCTCTGTGGCCTCAACATCTCTGAGACCTGCATCTAAAGAGGCATCAAGGCAAGAGCTAAATCTAGGGAACAGAATAAATTTCTCATGTCTGCGTGGGAGAAGGAGAGTCCCTGTTTCTCTTTATCATGGCCAAACAGGAAGCATAAAAACAGGTGTCTTCCTTGGCTAGAGGCTGAAGGATGGGGTCAGGTGTCAGGAATAAATAGTGTCAAGAACAATAACGCATCTTGCCTCTTTCATCAGTTTGTGTATCTACAGGCACCCTGTGGCTCTTCATGCTTAAATCAGGACACAGGCTGTTGCAGAAAGTTCTGAGATGTTTTGTAAAGGATCTGCAGAAAACGAAGAATGCAAATTCCAAAAGAATACGGAAGCACTTAGAGAGCTCAGAAGAGAATGAAGGCCCATGAGGCAAAACATGTATTTGCTCTTTATTACTCAACTGCTGATTTTCCAGTCCTTGACCGTTCCCTGTCCACAGTCTACTCTTAATACGAATGTGATCTACTGGTAGTTGAGTGATGAGTATTTCAAAGATCATGAGTTCTTTGCCAAAAATTCAGGAGATTGTTCAAAATAATGGGATTTAAAAAAAAAAAACAACTATATGTTTTGTTTCTATGATTTTCTTTTTGGTACCTGATTCTGTAGTAACCTCTCATTTTAAAGCTTCTCTCCCTAGAACTTCAAAGATATCTTTCCCTTTGTAAAAGTGTAATTTTTCTCCTGAATTCACTGCCTGGGGTTAGAAAAGAAAAAAAAACAAAAAACCCCAAGCTAAATATAAAATTGTAAAAAAAAAAAAAAAAAATAAATATTCTGATTTAATGACACTGAACTACTGATGACATCAGTGTATAGGTACTGTATGAATATGTATATGTATGTGTATATGTATATGTATATGTACTATGGGTTCAGGGCAATAGTCAGTCATGATCTCAATCTAAAGCAAACACGAAAGGATCTTTTGTAGCATTGGAATTTGGTAGAATACACAAATACCTAACAGGGTTCAATTAGTTTGCAAAATCAAAACAGAAGAACTCTGGCTCTCTTTTTTATAGACCCACCATAAAATACAATACAATTTGGCATCAGTCTTCAAGCATGAAGAATCAGAGCAGAGTCTGGTATGTATGAATGATGTAACAGCACATATATTTTTGAGCACTTAGTACCAGGACGCTTTTGGCAGCATAGGGAAGCTGGAGGGAATAGTACAATTATGGTGGAGTATTACGAAAGGAGATGGATGCAGGCCCTACAGAAGCAGTAGGAAACACTGAAGGCAGAGTTCTCAAAATGTGCATGTAACTCCTTGCTCATGCACAGAAAGAAATGCCTGGCTAAGTCCATTCTCTGTCCAAGTGGAGCTTTAGGAGGTCTTGGATACATGGTGGTTCTTCAAGTCTTCCCTTTCTTCCTTTGCTGCAATAGGTTGTAGGGGCAGAAGAAAGGCCCAGGCAGGAGCCATCTCATCCAGCCCCCAGCCACAGAGAGACAGTACTAGATTTGGGTTCCCCGTTGTGTGGCCATAACATAACAAGGCTGTCTTGCCTGGGGTTATGGTTTCTGAAAACCAGGAACTCATGCTATGGTGAGAGGAGGGAGTTTGCTGCTCAGTGGGGTGGATGCATGCAGGGGCACCCCCTGCCTCAGTACAGGTTGTCCCTATTCACAGAAATAGAAATAATATACTTTCTTCTTTTCCAGTCTCCTTCCTCAGGGCAAAATAAAAGCTGTGCCTCTTATGTACACAAAGATGAGGATTATTTTTGCAAAGCTCCTGCCCCACCTGCAGTGACATTTTTTCAGTCTGTTACAACCCATCTCCAATCTCCTTATTTGTACTAGCTACTTTCAACTAGATTTGGCAGAGGACCAGGGTTTTGGAAGATGTCAAGTAAAAAAAAAATAAAAAGAAGAAAAAAAGGCAACTACGGGTAGAAGAAAGGGGAGAGAGGATCCCTTTGTGTGCCAAGCAAGGGAAAGGCAGCAGCACTGTGAGATCAGCCTCTGCTCAATGCTAGTGGATTTGTACTGCAAACAGCACTGATAGGAGCCAAGCTGCATTCATTCTCCTGTGGGTGGAACCATTTGTATGAAGCAAATAATTGGTGTTTTTTAAACAGATTTTTACTGACTTTTCACATATAGATGGGATGTGCAATTTTTGCTGTCAATCACCCACCAGAAAATCAGAAACTTGTGCTAGAATCAACTCTTTCCAGGAAGACAAAATTTTGGTTGGACTAGGACCTCATTTATCTCCTTCTCATTGTGTGCACTTTGTGTAGTGACAGCACCTTCAAAACAGATGTGTTAACAAATCCTGGGAGCTTAAGCCGGGTGGAATTGAACATATAAGGGTGCAGAACATTTGATTATTGAGTGCTTGGGAATGTCTGTATTTTGTGGCTCTAAAATGCTAGCTGAATAAGCATCATAAGAGATCATAATAGCATTGCATGGGGTTTACACCTAGCACTTTTGTGGCTCTTTCCTGTCTGAGATTTTACTTTTGCAGCTTAGACATTTTAGTACAACAGAGATATCCCATGGAATTGCTTAACTGTGTAATTCCATGCAACTTGGAATTCCATTCCATTCCATTCCATTCCATTCCATTCCATTCCATTCCATTCCATTCCATTCCATTCCATTCCATTCCATTCCATTCCATTCCAACTATGAATTATTAGCATTAGTGCCCAGGAGTACCTAAGACAATACCTCTGTTATGTTAGGCACTGCTGACACGTGTTGTAAGAGACAATCCCTCCTACAGAGGTTTTGCAATCTATATAATAAGTCATGGACTGAGAGGAGAAGGTAGAGGCAAAACTCGAAATTTTTGATTTTTGAGAAATAGAGGAAAGAAATTGAAATAATTTTAATTTTTAAACATTTGAGATTTTGAGGACCTTGTTTTGTCAAAAGAACATGGCATGTTAATTTGGCAATCAGAAATTACTCAGGGAGCATCCATCAAAATTGCTTTTACCCACCATCTTGGTAAGGGAATTTCTTCACACAGGAGGGACCGCTGCCCCAACAGGAGCCATCCCTTGAACGAATGCCAGTGAGGTCAAGGCCAGCTGGTGGTTTAGCCCACAGATAAGCCCAGTCTGGCACATCTCCCACCATCCCCTAGTGATGCCCTTCCCAATTCTGGTGAGCACAGCATATACATGAGCCTCTATGAGTCTCATGGTCAAAATGAGCCATCTTTTGCTGTAAATCTCACTTTGCTGATACTGTATGTTTTGAATGGAGGCTTTTCAGAGCTGGTAGCATTCATCTTTTATTGTGGGAAAGTGTATTTTATCCACTTGTCTTGTACGCAAAATGTCTGTCCTGCTAAAGCTCAAACTTCCATAAAAAATTTACCGTGGAACAGAACTGGGCATTAAAAATGTGAGCTTGCACAGATGGTCCTGTGAGCCCCAGCCAGGCAAGGCTGAGGATGTGGGTATAAGGTTTTGGCAGACAAGCCCTTCCGTCCCTGCTCCTTCTCCCCCTTACCTATATGCAAGCAATTTAGCAAGGCTCGACCTTTATGGAGGAGCTCCTCCAGTCATTATGCATATCAATCCTTTCAGCCTCATTTGCATAAATGACGAGCTGCATGGAAGGGCTGTGTCCCTCCTCCCTCACTGCTGGAAAGGGTTGCTTTAGCATGTTTGCTGAACTGTTGAACTGACAACCATTTTTTTAAGTGATCCTGTTTGTTCATAAGCCTATTAGACTGTGCTATTTTTAATTTTTTAATACGGTGTGTTATATAAAAAAATACAAAAAGCAAAATAAGTTCGTTACCATAGCAGGTAGCCTCTTGGACTTCAATCAGTGAAGCAGATATTAACATGGACAAAGGCTCATTAATTTTAGCAGAGAGACCCTTTCCTTGAAGCTAATAAGTGAGTCATACAGGTACATATTTTTGCAGAAACTAGATATTTTTCCCATCACAGTCAATTGAACTGCCCATATTTTATAGCCGTCTGTCTCCTTAGGGGTGTGTGTGTGAATTGTGTTGTTTAATGTACTTTAAAATCCTAGCTTCAGAAGCAGAAGTAAGGATAAAGGATTTGTTTACACATCAATATTTCCATTAAGGCTGGAAAAAATCTTCTAGGTAGCACAGGACTATTGCCAGATATTGTTGTCATTTAAGGAGCTGGATATAGTTTGCATCATATAAACTACGTACTTGTAACAAAATAACTTTTATCCTGTGATATGGATTTAATTGTGTATCTGAGGCTCTGATCCTCAGAATTCATTAACCATCCCCTCATCTAACCTTCCACATATTAGCTGCTGCCTTATACCTTTGTAGCTGTCCCAGGTTTGGGAGGGGCCTGTGATAAATAAGACTGCCCTGTGGCAAAAGGTAAAATGTTAATGTTCTGTTCTGTGCTTCTTTGCATTTGAGGGGAGCTGCACACCCTGACAGATACCTGATGAACTCTGACCCATGAAGTTGATCAGGGGTCATGAATGGAAAGCACATCTCATATTCCTTACCTTCCTCTTGCTCAAATGTGAGGATTTTTTCTGCTATATCTTTTCTGCTAATACATTTTCTCATCTTCAAAAGTAATAATAACTTTCTGAAGATATGAGTGATCACCAGCATGTATGTCAGCCAGTCTTCAGCTAGAGAATTAATGAGACTATTTAAAACAGGAAAATGCAGGTCTTTGCAAATCTTAGAGCTTGACCCTCTAAGAGGATTTTCGAACTGAAATGTCTGATTTCTCTGGTTTGTCACTGAATAAATAAAGAGCATATTGGATTGTGTCATTCAGTTTCTGCTACTGCTTCTTTCCATCCTTAGACACAAATATGCCTTTTGATGTCATAACACAGCACTTTCTGCTGAAAGGAGAGCAGATGAGCTCGCATGTTTAGGCTAGCAACTCCAAGGCAGCCATGGTCACAGTGGAGCCTTCATGGAGCTGAAGATGACAGACACTAGCAGTACCAATCTGACTATTTATCATTTTGGTCAACAAAAAGCTGGTGAGTGGTATCTGACAGGTTTTTTCTGACAATGTGGAGAATTTGGAATTAGGTCCTCTACTATCAAATTAAAAGGTGTCACAGCGGCATGATGCATATAAAGTCACCCTGCCAATTCATGTTTGTCTTAGACATTTTGACAGTGTTGATTGAGGTTTTTGTTTGTTTCTTTCTTTCTTTTTGGTGCCAGAAGGCTTCTTAGTTCAAGATAGAAAATCAGACAGGTATCACACAAATTGTAAGAGCAAGGATGTTGCTTTGAGGATCTGAAATTCACATTACTTCCACTAAAGGCAACAGTCCTGGTGAGTCAATCAGTGAGAAACAGAAATCATTCTCTGAAATGAAAGCTGTCTTTTTATTTCACTGGTCTTATAATTATTTTTTTTAATGCAGGCACTATCATTCCAGTATTCAAATTACAAATTAGCCTTTGATCTAGATGGATTATGTCAGCAAACAAATGCATTGCAGTCTTATACTTGGTATATTTAGATTAATTAGGTTGTCCTTATTTTAGAGAAAGAACTTCTTTAGGCTAAGAAATGCAATAAAGCCTATTGATTAAATGAACTCACTTATCACATATACATGTGGTTGATAAAAGCCACTTAGTATTTCCTGAGTAGAAAAGAGAATTCAGCATTTTCATGTGGCTTCTATTAGTGTCTTCATTAAACATTAATGTCATTTTCTTCCTTTCCCCTTACTTGTCTAATAAATATACCATTACAGCCATTAATTGCCCAGAGTTAAGTTGTTTAAGTGCTATACGATATGCCAAGTAAATTGTTGGCTCCTAAAGTATTGGTTTTCTGTCTAGCTATCTGGTGTTTTTGCAGTCCCTTGAAACTCCAAATTCAATCATCTCTGCAGCAGCAGAAAGGTAATTGAAACATTAGGCACAGCTCAGTCCCCAAGGGAATGAACAAACAAAAGATAGGCAAGCTTACAGTGGCATTCTACAAAGGTGGGTATATTCCATTTTAGGGGGGAAAAAAATCTTTACTATTGGAATCAAAAAACTACTGCAGTGATAATTCATAATGTTATTGGGGTAGTAGAAATGGAAATCATATTTTCCCTCTTAGTTGCATAAACATGGTGTAATAAAATAGTTTAAGTAGCCTGGCAGGTAGACAGACACAGCTTGTGGGAGCTTTGAAATCCACAGCTCAGGATCATTCCTGATTTGGGGAAATCTGGAAATGTCAGTCCTCTCCTGAGATAATTATTCCTTAAAACCCCCACATTTATTTCAAATAATGCTTAGCCTGTGCAAAGCACTTGCAGATCTTCAAGAAGCATAGTCCCCAACTGAAGGACAAGGTAGATATGTCAATATATATCAAGAAAAGAGGACAAGAGGTGATTCATGTACCAGCCACCTTGAGGCTTTGCAAGAGTAGAGCTGCTGCTGCTATTTAGAAGGGCCCCAAAGTGAGAGAGAGTAGACTCTTTGCGAGCAGGCCTGGACAAAATAAGCCCTGAGCTGCCTTTATAACAGACTTGTAAATAGGAGAATAAGGTGGGGTTAGGCAGTGGAGACTCAGATATGACGAGTAAGTAAATGGAGAATGACAAGGGTCTCAGAAAGTATCTCCAGGAAGAGGGAGTGAGATGGTAATTAGGGAAGCAGCCAAGGGAGTGGACGTGTGAAGGTGATTGCTTTTGGCAAAAGCCAACAGACAAGAAGAGGAAGCTGAGCATAGGATAAACCAAAACCGGGGTAGGTTGGTCACTGAAGGAAGATTTAATGAGATAGTCTTCAAGAGAGAGCAGTAGACAAGAGTGTGGTTTCCAAGCAGAGATGCTAGTTGCCTGCTGACTCCTTCCAAAAGCTGAAGCCCTAAATCTACCTGTTCCCTCTGGCTGAATTTACGATATGGTTTAAAAGTAGTTTAGCAGGATGACTTTTAGTTTCACCTCCAGCTTCTGCTGCAGTGCCATTAGCTCAGTAGAAGCTGTGCAATAGCTACAGATAAGAAACTGAAGTGTTGTGGCTTACAGGTCTCTCTCAGCCAGTGTCACCTGGGGTTGGCCAGGTGACATGGAGCAGCAGTACCTGTTTGGTGTGACATGGAAGCTTCGTTGAAGCAAGCAGAACAGCCTCTTGGCATAGAATTGTCATGAGCTCCTCACAAGATCTCACATTTCCTGGAGACCTCATTGCTGAATGAGAAAACATCATTTTTATATTTGCTTTCTGCTTGGAGACCATTCTGCCTTTGTTGAAGAATGCCTTTGTGTCAGGTGAACTACATATTTGTATGTGCCTCTTGAACACTTCAGAAGACATGGACTCAGTTACACAAAGGCTATGAGCAGTCATGAGTACCTTCTTGGACCAGCCTAATGGATGGGTCCTGGCCTCAACTCGTTTTGGGCAGTAACAGACAAATGGCAGATGTATTATGTCTTCAGACGGATGTTTTGTGATTAGTCTGCCACTTTGGAATTTTACGTTTCTAAGTTAATCCCCAGACTGTACCTCAGCAATTTATGAACAGAGGTTTCGTCTCTGTCCCTCCAGTGGTTTTAGGTCTATGCATTGTGGTTTGTAGAATGATCCCGGTTTTCTGTGCTCTGTGCTTCACTTCCTCCCTTCTGCTTTAAAGAGCATCTGCTCTGGCAAATGACATGTGCCTCAGCAGCACACTACAAAACAGAGCCTGTGAAGAAAATCTGCCCTCATTACACTTTGGGAAGGCCTTTTCCTCTCTCACATTTTGAGGATGTTGTACATTTGCAGCTACTCTTCTGCCCACAAAACACCCAGGATACCCTTCGGTAGACTGATGGCTATGCAGGAAAGAGGAGAACAGTCTCATTACGTCTCTGTCACTGTCTTGGTGTTTATAGGAAGGGTATTGTGCTGAACTACAGGCTATTGCCCTGAAATGTCTCTATGAACCTCCCACTTATTAACTATAAAGTCACTTTTTTTTTTTCAGAAAAAGGAGCAAAAATATTTTTCATTCATTGAAACTACTATCCTCTTTCTACTCCAGTTTATCTCCAGCTAATTATAATTGTGTTGACCAAAATCATCCCTTGGGAAGTAAAGGGCTTGACTTACTTAATTCTCCCATTTTCCACGCAGAAAACCCTTCTGCTTAAGGAGCAGGATCCTCTGCAGGTGACCACTTTCCACTAGTCTTTACTGAGGCATGAGTCAGCTGTTGCACAAAGTCAGCAGGGGCCTTTTCAGCAGCTTCAAACAGCTGCTGGATCAGATGCTGCCTGAGTGCTTGCTGAATAGGAGGGTGCAGGAAGCCTTTTGCTGCCTGTGTTGTCTGGAGCTTGACAAAGCTGAATTTTACAATTTACTCCCTCTCTGCCTTGAAAACTCTTTTCATAGAAAGCTACACTGGGTACCTCCTGTTCACAGTGCACTAGGTACATTTCATTCAGTTTGGCTCTACAGGAAAAATGTTCTGCTGCAGCAGAGTTTGAGCCACACACAACAGAGAAAGCCAGGTGGGAGATGGGTATGAGGGATGCAGTCTGGTGTGGGTGCAGAGGGATGTGACTAGGCTGTTCCCAAAGTCCTGTAAGGAGCAGAGTGCCCAGGCATCATGTCCCTTCCCTACAGTTTGATGACTTCCTTGTCAGGCATGTTGTGCAAGCGGCATTTCACAGAAAATCTTTGCTTGTGATCAGAGGTTTGTGACATCCCTACTCTGTCACCATTAAAGGTCAACCTACCATTTTAATGAAGGTTTTTTCAATCAGTTATAAATATTCAGAAATGACTAAATACTTAAGAATCACTTTTTATTCTTACAAAAATTTCATCTTTGCATTTCCTATGAATAAATTAATGCATGTGGGAACTACAGGGATCTTGTGCCAGGAGATCTCTATCACCGAGTTCTGCTGAACTACAGAGCTGAGTTGAACATTGTCGTGTACATAAATTAGTTTCACATGCAAAAATTGGCAGATGTAACGAATTACTTCTTGAAAAATGCAGCCTAATAAAGCATCGACAACTCCACCGGAATAAGCAGGATCTCCCAAAGCATGTAGCATTTTGACTGTGTGTCTTGAAGCTATTATAATGTAAGTGGAGTAAACATTTGGCCAATATGGAAAATGGGCATATCTCCCACTTATGAACCCTGCTGTGGTTTCTGCATTCACTCGGCAAGGGCTGTGGATTGGTTACCATAGGAACCATGGGGAAATGAAGAAAAAGTAACTATCTGAAACCCAGTTGCATAATTTTACCACTGCAAGACTGTAGTGAGGCACTGGGCACAGACCAGTGGCACTGACCTGACCCTTTGAAGAAGAATAGGGTATCCCTGCCGTTCCTGCAGCAAGGGAAGGCACATGAGGCCTGCACATTGGGCTCTGATGTGGCTGGGCTCTGAAGCCTGTGGTGGAAGACAGAGTTGCAGCAGTGAACACCCAGAATTCCAGAGGCCTCTTCAAACCGGAAGCATTCGGCACAACCCTTCAGAGGCCTCCTGATTTACAGAGCAGTGTTTGAATGATGGGGGGATCGAGCAAGTCATCAAAATTTCCTCTGGATGGGTATGCAAAATGCAGGGGTGTGCAGTCCAAGGACATAGTGGGCCCTAGTGGGCTTGGCTGCTTCATCTTTGTGCTTTTAGTTCATTTCACTTCTCAAAAAGGCAATTGCGTCTGCTCCTCTTCATTTCCTTCTAGTTTACTACATCAGCTGAAAGGGAAAGGCTCAGTTTGTTCTCTCTCTTGGCCTGGGATCACAAAAACAAGTCTTTGCCTCCCTTAGCTTTAGGCCCAAAGGCAGACTGCCAGTGGTGACAGCCTGGTGTGGGGAAGAGACTTTGATGTGTATGATTTGATGGAGCATGTGAGATTCATAAAGCCTGGTCCACAACTGGAAACCATCAACTCCCACTCCCCACTTAGACCTCCACTCTTTCTGACTTTGGAGTCCCAGGGATACTTTTCTCAGCTGCACTCTGCACTATAAGATATGCAATTTCTTGCCCCTTTTAAGCTGAAAAATTATTTGGCACTAAAGTTTCTATTCAAAATTAGCAAATTTCCTCTGCAAAGCACTATCACTGGTCCATCAACTTCTAGTGGCTTTCAAAACATAGCAGTGTACTGTACCTAAAGGCAACACCAGTATTATGGTGAGTTGAGGGAAGAGAAAATTTGCCATCTTCAAAGGTTTCAGAAAGTGATGAAGACCTTGTGGAATGCACACAGCAGCCAGTACAAAGACATATTTGTGAGACACAGGTAATCTCTCCCGCACAAATACAAATATAGAAGAATGGCAAGTTAAATTACTTGCTCTCTTGAGACATCGTAGTATTTTCCAGGGCTGATACTGAATCCATCACAAACCATCTTGGAAGCCTAGTTACAAATATGAATTTCTGGACTTTGTTTACCCACCTTTCTCTGCATGTGATGTAATCTGGGAAGTTTACCACAAACTTGGCATTTATTATGCAGATTGGTCTCAAAGAACAGATGAGAATTGTCTGCTTCTTAGTCTTTGAACATCAGAAAAATCAAGCTGTTTTAAAATCCTGGCTCAAATTTTTAAGATCAAGAAGAGTGACTCGTAATTTTTTTCCATTTCATTTCAGTGGAACATTTCTCTCTGAAGGATTTTAAGAGAGTGGCGATGAATTATAGTTGAAAATAAAATGATGGTGTTTGCTGTCATAGCCATCAAAGAAGACGATCACTGGGAGAACTACTTTGCTAAGATTAGAAAGTAGCTAGGTTTGGCTTTGAGTGCCATATTTCTTTTGTCAACAAAAGCCTATAAATGTGCACTGGAACCTAAAAATGGTTCTGATAAAATCATGTGATCTGTCTATGTCTTCTGCAAATGCCAACAGGTTGGTTCGAATTATATCCAAAAACACAATTCATGTAATCCAGAAATGAGCTAAGTTCTTAGTCTCTTCTACTTCTTCGCTAGGTTGCTGTACTTGACAATGCCATATTAACAGCCTTGAAGTTGTAGACAACTATTTATGAAGGAGGGCAAGTGTTTGGTTGCTTGAGACAAATTAGTTTGAGGAGCTGTTGCCAGGAGCTATGATAGAAACTAAACTCAGTAACTCTGGTATCCCTATAAATTGTGAGTAGGCCTTGCATTTGGTCTGGCTACTGCCAGCAACATTGCAGGACTTGGCTTATTTACTTGCCCTTCTACTTCCACACTCTACCTACATAAAAATCTCTGTGGGAAAAGAGGTGCTTTGGACATGGGAGAAATGGGAGAACTTGGACTGGACACTGAAGCTGCAGGAACTTCCAGCCTGATGGCTGGAAAATGCAGTCCTGATATCCAAGTGGCTGCTTCAGCCTTTCTGCCTGCTCATATGTCTCAACATCCCTGTTATGCATAGATAGCAAGGCACCTTTCCTTGCATCCTATACTTCGCTCCAGCAGAATCTGCGTGACTAATCCTGGATGCATGCCTAGATCTGGAGCTCATCATTATGTGACGAGCCAATTCTGCCCAGCATGTAGCCTGATGCCTAACTATTTGGTGTGGGATCCTAGGCAGCAGAGATTTCTCAAGGGGAAAGGTCTACAAAAGCACTTGTCTGCAGTGAGTGATGAATGTTTCAGGAAATTTAGCGTATCTGACTATATTGCAGCACCTTTTCCACAGTATTTTGGAACTGGTTTGGAGATGGGAGAAAATGGATTTTGCATGTAACATATTTTTGCGTATTACTTATAACTTGCATTGAAACACACGCATTAGGCAACAGCACACATCTGTAGTAGCAGCAGCCTTTGATTGACATGGAGAGTCACAAGAAGGATGTATCACTCAGAAGGGAAAAGAGCAAGCAGAAAGCACTCTGGTTAAATGGAAAAGAGTAGAGGTATATTCACACCAAAAATATTGCTTAAGAAACAGAAATCTAGTTCTTGTAATGCTAATGGAGTGGAAACTAATCTTCTACTTGTGTCTTACCTGCCAGAGTGGAAGCAGGATAAAAGGAAATTTCAAGAGCAAATGGCTGAGGATATCAAGAGCAATAATAAATTATTTGCTGTATATCAGAAATTCAAAGTTTTTAAGACAGTCAGTGTCTGTACTAGACCATTAGAGTGTGAAATGGACAGTCCCATTGCACAGATGCAAAATGATATTTTTGTCTTGGCCTTAAATTTTTCCAAAAGTTTTTGGAAAAGAAGGATTCTCAGTTTATTTTCTGTTACAGATATAGCTGGTAAGCATGAACTATGGAGGCAAAGTTAAAAAAAAACCTCAAGACATTCCTTAGTAATAAGGTACTAAAATTAAGGTAGAATTTATATATACACTAAAAGAAAAAAATTAGGGTAACTAACTACCTGTAGTCCACATATAGGTGTAGCAGTAGCAGAAGATGTTGGAAGAGACCAGAATTGTACAATCTGAGCAGGCAAGATGGATTGACCAGACCTCAATAAAAGCTTCAAGATGAAGATAAGCCTCAGGTTTGCACCCAAATTTTCAGTTTGTTTGCTATTCTATTCCTGACATGTCTGACACAGATAATTTTTTCCCCTGTTTCTCCAAAATGCAGTGTCCATGGGGAAAACTACTTCTTTTTTTTGTCCTTCTCTGGCTGAGCAGGAGTGGTGGCTGCGTCTAACTCAGAGCCCATCAGTATATTCAAGCTGCTTCAGTTGTTTCTTTCACTGTGCACTGCCAGTTTGCAATGCCCTTCCCTAAACTGAAATTCAACTACAATTGGGTGGCTAAATAGTTCTTTTCACTAGGGGCTTTCTGATGTTCTTCATAAGGCTCTCCATGCCTTGCTAATCAAAATCATGGTGTATCATCAGGAAATCTGCCACCTAACTAGTCCTTTCCTTCTTCTAGGTCATTAGAAAGCATGCTGAGGCACAGTGGCCCTGATGCTTCTCCTGACAGCACCTTGCTATTGACTGCTTTCTGTGCTGAAAAATAGCTGGTCTTGTATACTGCTCATTTCCTACCTTTTAACCATGTTTTAATCTATGACAAGACCCATGTACCTCACTTCTACTGCTCTAATAGCCCTGATAAAAGCCTTCAGAAATCCTGAGTAAACATCACTCCTGATGTAACAAGGTCGTTCATCCTGAAGGCTTTGTTTGGGGTTCAGGCACTTTATCTTGCTGAAGCCACAAGAACAAAGGGGGAAGGCAGGGAAGGTAGCAAACATGACAGACGAGAGGAAAGGAATATTGCCTTCTGTGAGATTCTAAGATTGAGGGCTGTAAGATAACCTCCTCTTCACCCTGTGATAGTGATAGGATAAATAAAATAGAAGTACAAGAGAGTAAAACCTCAGACATCAGGTGCACCAGTAAGACCTGCCCAAATGGTCCATTGTGTTTATTTTGCCTGGCCAGAAGGACTCAGTCCTGTGTCCATGTTGTCTGATGTGGGGAAGGTAGCCACCACTGCTGCCCTGGGTGCCCAACCACCCATTTCCTAAGACTGAGCTCACCTTTGCAGGGGTTTGGGGCAGTAGTCATCAGCTGTGGGCTTATCTGCAGAACTAAAGCTGTGATTTGCCCTGCTTCAGGCACCAGCACCTCTGCTGCTTTGCACTGCATTTCCAGAGAGCTTTCATGACCCAGGGAACAGTTCAGCCAAGTAACTATGCCTAGCAAGTGAATACAGCAAGCTGGTATTCACTTAGAAAAGGCTAGTTTCATCTTACTCACATAAAGATGTCACTTGGTGTCTCTGCAAAACTCCTCTCCTCTGCCTGGCTAGTAGGAACAGGATCATTAAAATTTCACAGCCTAGGCCTCAGGATTCCTCACTGTACACTTATCTGGGCTTTTCAGTCCTGAACAAGTAAGTAATCACTTTTCTCCTTATGGACAACTTTCTACATCTTCTTGTTGAATAGCACACTTAGAGATGTACTGTCACTGAGGTGTCCTTGTTAGCCTGTTCTCTGTAGACAGTGGAAGCAATCTGACAGGCAAGAATGGGTAGACTGAGATGGTTGCAGGGTTCCTTAGAGAGTTCCCTTGGGCCTCATTTGTGGCAATAGGAGTCCGAACAGCTTCCGCTCATGTAAAGCAGGCAAGCTGACTCCTCACATCTTCCCCTGGGGTTCAAACCAGGGTCTTCTTACAGATAGCGCTCCACATAGGTGCTATACCAAACAAGTTTGTGAATGAGGTTCTCCTTTCCTCTTTGCCCCATCAGGCCATGAAGAGCTGAATTCCCTATGGAGATGTGATGGACTGATATGGGATTTGTCCTGTGCATGCACTGCCTCAGGTTGCCTTGACAGAGGAGACCATGGATGGCAATGTGAGGGCTTGCCTTGGTGATGTGGTATGACTGCAGTCTGCACTCAGAACTCCATCATGTTGGGAATTCAGGCTCTGGTTTCTGTGTATTTTCTGCTGCTGACTTTTCTTTGACAATTTCTCCCTGCCTAAACTGTGATATCTGCATGAAGTGAGTGACTTTCTCTCTCTCTCTCTCTCTCTCTGTATGTGTGTGTGTGTGTAGGCTTGTAATAGCAAGCAGACAATCAGGTAGCAGATCAGCTGTACATCACGTTGTTGCACAGGGTGTGACGTTCAATGTATGAAGATTTGTAGGCAGAGCTCATAGCTGATGACTTGCACTGATTCTAACGATAAAAAAATTACTTATTGGTGAAAAACAAAAGAAACAGGGAGATTAAAAGTAAAGGAAAATTCAGCTAAATACAAAAAAAAAAACCTTTCAGGAAAGATTGTATCTGTGAGATATCTGTTGTCTAAATTGGCTCTATGCATCACTGTGATGGGACCCAACATTATTCAAGCACAAATGTCAGGAGACAACTTACCATCCAGGGCACGTGAACTATGGCAAAGAATTGCCATGGTCCCACATACACCCCATTAACTGGGCAAGCTGGGGCTGTGCTCTGCATAAGAGACATGGCAGGCCTTCCCCTGGTGCTCTGCTAAGTGATCTGATCCCAATTAAGTCCTTCTGCTCAGAGCTGACCTTGATCCTAGCAGAAGACTAGAGATAAGTGACCAATTCCAGACACTGCCTTTTCTGACCCAACACACTGATTATTGGAAAGACAACTTCAAACATTGTTCTCTTGTGATTTTGTCAAGTGTCAGATATTTGTCTTTCTTTGTAGTCTGTTGAGAAACTTGGCTCATTGCTGTTGTGATTTTGTTTTCTAGAGCTGTACTCTGTATGATTCTCAGTGTTAACCAAGTACGCTTTAGAATTACACTTGGCTTCCCCTTAGGAAAAAGCACAGGAATTGGAAGAGGTTTTTGCATAATGCTGGGTCATACTAGGCAACTTCTCAGCACTTTGTACATTTAGCAGATTCTGAATCCTGATTCTCATGGAGAAAGTAGTAACCATCACAGGTACTAAATGATCCTGTGATTGAAGAGAAAGAATTACCAGTGGGTTGCATGATTCATCTCTACCCTCCCTGCTGAATATATGAGACAAAAATAAAGTGTTTCACAATCATGTATCCTATCCTAATAAAAAATATAAAAAATCAATACTAAAATAGTCATTCTGGGCAAAGTTCCCCTAAAACAGTAGGAGAGCAGTTTCTATTTTTAAATTGATTATCTGTTTTTATTTTTTCTGTAGTACAGGAAACAGCTTCACTTTGCTATAAGAAGGAAAAACCAACCAAATAAGATGAGAGAGAAAAGTAGCTTATCTTTACATTAAACACATCCTGGAGGTTCTTTACTAGCACATAACTGTGTTAACAATTTCTCATCATCACAACTGCTGATGCAAGTACCATGGACTCATTCTGACTCAGAAGATATGGAATGAGGTGACACCAACCTGGACATTCTGCTCCCAATAGAGCAGCCGCTGGAGTATAAATCAGACCTTGGCTCTATTTTAGCTGCAGTTTTTCTCTTTGATATTGATGCTTTTGCTCTGACAGTGTCTGACCTGTAAAAACTAGACCAAACATCAGTGGATTCATAAAAAGGGTGTAAATTGCAAGGCCGATACAATCTCCTGCAGATTGTCTTTAGAACAGGTTTCCCAGGAAACTGAGTTATGCCACTGTCCCGGACTTATACTGCTGACAGGATTAACTTAGTGGGTTGAGGAAACATCCCCCCTACTCTTCTGTGGGCAACCTTTTTGTCAGCCTCAGTGAGGCTGACAGTGAGCTTAACCATGTTTCCAGCACACAAACCTATACAAGCCTGTAAGATGGGCTCCCTACAACTCCATTGCTTTTAAGACATCCAATGCAGACTATCCTTTGGATGAGTCTTCTCCTTTTTAAAGCCTATCATGATGGTGGTCTGAGTTGTGCCTTTAGCTCCATTATTGATCTCACATCAGTGGCTGCCCACCTGTAGATGTGAGCTACATCCGTGCATCCTGTTGTTGCTGTTTGTCCCTGGGAAGGATCATTTTGCTTGAGATTGGACCTCGCTGTCTTTCAGTATACCTCCACTTTCTTTAAGGCTTTCGATTTGGGCCCAGTTCTCCATGGCCACATGACACTATGATCCCGGTACTATAGATAAAATGAAAAAGATGAAAGGAAGTAAAGAGTAGAAAGGGAATGTGTTGGTTTTGACAACGATCCTTTATCAAGTGATGATGCAGCATCCATCAGGGGGACCCCCTTCTGCCTCTGGCTGCGGTTGGCTCCATGCAGGTACAGGTGAGAGCACAGAAGGCAGAACTCTTCATTTCAGTATACTCTATTAGCAGCACCTCCTGCAGTGAGAAAGGGCGGGCTATGGCTCATGTAGGTTTCTGTCTGTGTCATTTGTTCATAGAGCTGTGGGTTTCTGCCATGTGACTGCACCATCCTACTATATCTGAGTTCAGACATCAGTTCTGCAGCACCTGGGAAAACTAAATTCCCCCAAAATGTGAATTTCCCATCTTCTGGTATGTCCCTACTTCATTGCATACATTTTAGTTCAGCAGCTCGGTTCCTTGTGCTATCTTGCACTTTCTCTGAGTTAATTTAATGCAAACAGCCCTTCTGGTGATGTTATGGAAAGTGCCTAGCAAATGAGCTGTACAATGAGAGAGTAAGCCATTATCGGCACTGGTTATAGCATAGCAAAACACTCTAGCTTTACAGTAAGAAGACATTTTAGTTTGTAAGAATTAGAATCAGATAGTTATTCATAGTACTGACAAGCAATTATAATGGTGGTCTTTGGTCTGGGTGGCAGTGATTATCTCCAGGCTCTGGTGTGGATTTTGACATCAATCAATGGGTCACAAAATGCCAGAAAAAAGGTGCCTTTCACTGCCAAGAAGCAAATGCCTTGACTCTCCCAGAACTGTATTGCTGAAGATACATCATCTAGCCATCAGTAGAGAAAATCCCCTGATGGCTGAGACACTCTCTATCATGTTAAATAACCAATGGCAGGACACAAGCCAAATGAGCTGGGAATTTATCAGTTTGTACACAAATTATAATCAAGTGGAAGAAGTGCTTTTGTTGTTTCGTCTTGGAGCGTGTGTCCCTTGATCTGATCTTCCTATGGAAAAAAAGTAAAGGAACTCCTGGGATAATGATAAATACAATGTAGGAAGGAAATATCTTAGCTGATTGGGGGTTGTTTGTGCTTCTCTTTTCCCATCCAGCCTGCAGTGTTATTTTGAGTAGCAGAGTCCAAGATAAACACTGTTTTGGAAACTTGAAACATGGCATTTGTTGTCCTCAGATAAAGGCCTTAGAGCCTTCCTTTGCTTTCTCCTGCTCCAAATGAAGTGCTCTAAAAATACATGGTAGTTTGTTTCCCATTTGTTATTTAACAACCTGATGTGGAGGATGTACTCTGGAATGCAGGAGCACTATTGCTTGAAATACCAGTTCAGAAGGTGGACTCTGCTCCCCTCAGTTGCCAGAGGTCACAGTTCCACTCCCAGGAGATCCCTAGCACTGTGTTACATGACAAGTACAACACAAATGTACATACCTCATGTTTTTCTTGCTTGCATAGCTAGCTGTATTTAAAGCACAACAAAACCAAACTGTTTAACATGGACAGGTCTATTCAGTTTTCATTTTGATTCTGGAACTTGGCTCACTTTGAGAATTTTAATCCTTTTCTAGGAACACCAGTACTGCTGTCAGGAAGACCTTGGACCATCTGATGGTCACCTTATTAATGATGACTTGGAGTGAGCAGAAGGGGTGGAGAGAGGACACATCCTGGATGATGGGGCACCTTCAAGAAGGATTTGACTTGTGAAAAGGAATGAGGGGAATGTATGACATGGCTGCTTAGGTCTAGGTCTGAAAACTAAAAGAGAAATTCATATGGAGGAAGGGCAAGTAGATGTAGTATTTATTCCTTGGAAGGATACACACACAGTCTAAACCTGTTTGGCATATGTGACCCTGAATGGTACTCCTTATAGTAGAACAGCAGTCAAGACGAGCATCTTTTGTCAAATTTTGCCAAATTCTGCCAGCAAGTTACACCTCAGTCATGCGATTTGCTAATAAAAACTAGATAACTCTAACTACCAATGCCACAAAACTAATAGCTTGAACAAAAAATAAAACTTGTCCTATGTGCTCCACACAGCCACCGACCATATCTATTTTGGAGGAGGAGTTGTTATACCACCAGGACACAGCATAATCACACTGAGGGGAGATATGACAGTGTGACTGCTGGGCTTAAGTAGAGGCCACTGTCACTAAAAATCCCAGCAGAACTTTCACATCTATACAGCTTTCAGATACTTCCAATAATGTCCTTTCAATTTCAAGAAATATTGGACCACACCATCTTCTTTTGGTGCTGGTGGAAGAACTGTAGGTGACTGAAGACCTGCACATCTCCTCATCAGTCTTGTAAGCAGAAAAGACTGCTGACATTGAAGGACTACAGTATCTTGTTTGGCGCATCCTTAGCTCCTGCAAGCAGCATTGCTGAGGTCAGCAGGATGGCCTGCATGACCAGCAGTAGCAGAAAAGAGCAGAAATGGATCTCAGCGTGTCCCCAGAGCAAGGCTTGTCTGAAGAGCCTTGCAGTGTCTGCCATACTGTCCTTCTGCAGACAGGCCTGCTCTGGAGCAGCAACCCTATCCTCCTCTAAGGCACGAGACTGTTGCTACAACGCAAGTTCTCTCTGTATTACCTGTGGAAAATCTCTCCTTTTCTTGCCAGCTTTTCACCCATTTGGAAGCATTCAAAGTCTTTTTCTGGACTGATTTTTTTTTGTTTGTTTTTTTGCTTAGTTTTGTTTAGTTTTGTTTTGTTTTGCTTTTTTCTCCGTGTGGCTCTGAGAGCAAGGAAGAGATTTGTAAAAACTTGAGCCTAAGATGCATTTTGTATGCAGGGTTCATGCCTTAAAGGGATTTAACTTGCATATTAGAACTAGATCCTTGCTGTAGCTGGGCATTTTGCACAAGGTCATTGCAAAAGAAATTGCTTCTTTTGTTTCTTAGCAAATGTATGCTGCTCTCCTCAAATAAAATGTTTTTTATTTTATTTAATTTAAGAGAATGGTATAGAAATTCTGTATTCTGATTTTTAATTAATTTAAGAGAAAGGCATAGAAATTCTGTATTTAGACAGGTATACAAATAATACAGTCACAATGCAGTGTACTTCTCTGCTCCCTGCTCATAAGTGACTTCATTTCTAAGAACTATGAAAGGTAAATAGGTGAGGAGTTTTTTCTCAGTTATTACCACAGTGAGGCAATTTTCCTTTTTCCCTCTTCTTTGGTCTATAACTGGATCAGTTATACAATGTAACTTTAATTATCTGAATACAAAATTTATTTCAGATTCTCATGACTCAGATAAACATGAACCTGCTGAGTCTGCAAACACCACAAGGAAAAGCTCAGATACTCTTGGAACTGCTGTGAAAAGGGTTTTGCCTTATTTGTTTGGATTTTTTTTGCTTGGTTTGGTTTGTTTTTTGTTTTCTGTAAGTAGTATTATTGCTGTTGTCATTATCATCATCATAATTGGATTTGTTTGCATTTTTCCCCATCAGCCTGGGAGCCGGAGTGAACCAGAGTTTGGATAACCAAGGTTTTCAAGTACACAGTGATTGGGAGATGGTATTTTTATTGAAGAATGGGCAGCATTCTGCCTCACCTGCCCCTGCAGTAGCAGCTCTACAGAAATCTTCTACTGTGTTTAATGCCTTACATAACAGATTTTTAAAAATTAAAATGTTTGTTACTGGGTCTTCTGCCAGAATCAGCTGTGTTAGTGTAAAGTGGGAGCAGTTTTGTGCCTGGAAAACAGATAGGCTTTCTTGTGTTGTCCCATGCAGCTGTGTTTGTGGTACAGCCCAAAGCATTCAGCGCCAGCAAGCAACAAAACTTACTCTGCCCTGCTGCCTCTAAAAAAGCCTTTCCCAAAGGATTCACTTTAGGGTCAGAGGATACAATGGCAGGTTATTCCAATATTTCTGAGGACATTGAACACATAAAGTTGATATTTCTATTTTCACTGATGCTTACTTCATGAAGTGAGACACAGACCTGAGGTATTCCAGAGAGGCTTTGTATGAACATGTAGGAGTATCAGAGGCAGAAATTTCAAAGCTTTGTACCAGTCAGTGTTTAGTAAGAAGCTTGGGAGACCTCCTGCTTGGCAACACTGCCCTTAAATGGCAGGTGTGTTGTAGGCAAGTGGCATTACCTTCATCAGAAAAAGCTCAGGCAAGTACAGATGCAGTTTTCAACTTAGTAGGCACTACCTGTTTTATGCTTTTATTGTGCATAGAGCTATTATTGCCTCTATGACTTAAAAGAAGTCCTTACTTTGAGAAGTGTGGATGGAGGTGTTATACTGCTTTTGATGCTCTTTCTGCAGGGCTCTTTTATTCTCACTTTAGTGTCTCGACCTTGTCCTAGTGTAACTTTTCTCCCACAGGGATGGATAGGTTATGCTTACTGTCTGAAGAATCATTTGGCTCTAGGATAAGTGATCCAAGATTGTGAGGAAATTTCCTGTTGTTTTTGCATTAATTTTTTTACAGTTGGCTTTGCAATATCTTTTAAAAAATATCCATCTGCATGCACTTAATCTTGGTCTTGTAATGCTTGAACTTGAATGAAAGATGAACAATAGTTTTCCTCCACAATAAAAAAAAGGAAATAAATTTAAGGGTTCAGAATTAACTAACTGTTGCAATTCAAGACTTCAAAATCTTAAAAGACCATTTTTTCCCAGTATCTTTTAGTACAAGAAGAGATACTTTTCACAAATAAAGATATTTGGAAGGAAAACCTTATTACTGAATCTTTCAATGATGATGATGATGATAAAGCAGCAGCATTACTGTCATTCCAGTTCCATTAAAGGGGCTAGGAAACATAACCAAATACCACTTCAGAATGTCACATACATTGTACTTTAGTTTCAGAGTAGAGCATTAATGTTGGTCTGTCATTTGCAATGAAGAAATCTTAGTAATTACTTCTTAATATAGGATCTCAGTGTATATTTGAGACTGTTGATTACATCTCACTGCAATGCAGGACAAACAGATAGAGAAATGAGCATCCGGTGTTTTGTAAGAAATGCATTAATGTTATAGTAATATATCATATATTAATATGTTATCCATCCCCTCCCCTCCCTTCCCCTCCCCTCCCCATTACCTAGTGAAGAAATGAGTACCAGTGTTGTCCTTAAAACCACTAATCACACCTTCCTTTGTTTATGTCAAGGTTAATATTACACTCCCACGAAATATAGCGATTCGAGGGGCGTAAAAACATTTTGGGCAGACTCTAAATAATAAAAATCCTAAAGTCAAAGTCCTATACAGTTTATTGATAATATTTGTTAATTTTTATATAGCCTTTCAGATTCTGTAATGCCCCAGCTTTTGCCAAGTGTTTTGCAAGACTGTAAAGTGCTTGTGCCTGTGGAGCTTCCCTCTGAATTACCTTGTGGCTATTTAGTGCAGCAAGCACGTGCCATATTCTACCAAACACAAGACGGTGTGAAGCTGGGAAAGCAAATAGCAAACTGCTTCAATCCCAATCATTGGGCAGAGAAAAATAGCTATTTACTATCTTTCATCTGAGTGATCTGGTTTCAAGCATTTTGAGATATGTATGGTTACCTTCTTACTGTGCAGGGAACTACCCTGTTAATACCCAAAAATATTTACAGAAACAAAGCATGTTCTTCCCTGTATGAGACAGGAATATATTCTTGTGGCTGTACTTCTTCAAGCACATAGAACATTCCTCCCTTTCTTCCATGATGATGCTTGGTCTGGAATATGTCACTGTGAAGTCTGAACTGCAGGGAAGGAATGGGCAGCCAGCAAGGCACCTACTTCATCATCAAGCCCTAAACTGTGTAATATCAGGCCTCCTTCGTTGCAACTGGGAATTTTCCTCAGCAAAGGTGCAGTGGGTCTGCTGTGATGTTAAGTGTCGCAGATAAGATAGAGCGAATGACAACTGGTAATGGGTTTGGATGCTTGTGTTTATTTAAAAACCACAAAGATTACAGCTTTTACATTTCTTGATATCTTACACAGACATTATTCATTATTTGCTCTTCGGCATTACATTTTTGTGGTCTCACCTGCTCTCCCTGCAGTAAGATTGCTGCTAGCCCAGGATACCTGGGCAGAAAGTCATGTTGCTTAGTGCTGTGCTACCACACAGAACTACCTAGCTTTGGCATCAGCAGCCAAGGACCGTGGTCATCTAACTTCATTTTTCTCCAACTGTCACTCTGACCTCTACTGTCCTCCACCCCTTTCAGGATCTTTCCTCCAACTAGGATCTTTATCTTCCGCCTTCTTAAGCCCCTGTTTTCTTTCCAAGACCACCTCTTTAGGAGAGAAATTCTCTTTTGGCAACAGATCTCTTTCTGGAGACTCTAGCAACTGATTTTCTCAATTCAAAGTGTCCACCTGCAGAAGCACAATGTATGATAAGCCTCCTAACTGGTGGTCCTGTCTGATGGCTCTCTACTCATTGGATAATTTGGAATGTTCCCCTGAACATCCCAGGACAGCTGCTACCAAGTTTAAAACCAGTCTGTCCTGATGGTGGGTAGTAACTCTCAGGCTTCTGCCTCTGTGTTCAAAAGACAAGCTGAAGTCTGTCTTCCACACCCTTACACATACTCAATTATTTGCCACTTGTGATACCATGCTACTACCTGTTCACTTCTGACCCAATGCAGCACAATATCTGACACCCAAATATTGGGCCACCATCTCCTCAAATGGCTTGTTATTGCTGTTGCATGTGAAAAGGCTCTGTGGACCTCTGCTACCACTAGCTATCAGCAGGCAATTAAACTCCAGCATCATCTGGACACATCTCTAGGCACCAAGCCTCATTGCAGGGCTCCTTGAAGCCAAATGCTGCTTTGCTGCTTGCCACCTTCTTGGAAATCTTGCTTAGGTGGGAACTCCAGCTAATACATGGAAGAGCACTGTAGCACAGCAAATATTAGAGGAGCACTGTGCCATGTAACACTGGCAAGTTTATGCTTTCTGTCATGAGACAACACGTGAAACAAGGTGGTGCATTTTGTTTCCTCACACTGCCATCATTTGTCATAACACTATACCCTGGAGAGGCATGGGGGTGAGCAGTGAACAACAAACTGAACCAAAGCCAAGTGCCTTTTCACGCAGTAGAACTAAAGGACTAGATGGGCCCTGAGAAGTTGCCGGAATTGCACCATGCAATGCGTCAGGATCAAATCTAGTTACATTTATACTGACAAAAGTGAGGATGCAGATCTATGCATAATGTGTTCTCAAGGACCCTACATCAACTCCTATTAAGAATATTTTTTCTAGGGTCCAGTAAAAGTTTTCCGCCTGAATTATTAAACCTGTGACTTTTTGTTCTACCCAGCAAGGATAAGAACGGCTTTTTCTCTTTCACTTTGCAAATTATTCTTATGCTTTTTATGAGCTAGCAGAGTGTTTCTGTTCCACTCTCTGCAGGGGTTGCCCAGTCCTCTATTTATGCTGTAGAAGTTGACATGAGTCACAGTGACATTCTGAAAATTTTACTGGTATGAAGATTTTTGGTTCAATGCTTTTTCCAAGTAGTTATTTCTTTAGAAAACTATGGAAGGGATTAACTGCACTATTTTCACAGAACTTACATTTTGGATAAATGTTAATATTAAGCTTTCATTGTCATTGTTCTTCAAAGCAATAAGTCTATGCAATTCCTTTCAGGTAGTTCAATCCCTCCATAAGAATTGCCCAAATATACCTTACTATAGCACAGTAATTCCCTGTAAAGACTCTGCTATTCCAGACAAAGGGCTTGGTTTTTCTGTAGGTGGAAACCATTTTGCAATAGGCTTTCCAATCCATTTCCTCCTGTGGTTGTTCTTTGTGCACATGAAGTGCAGCTTTATCTTAGAGAGTTTGAAATTAAGATTAAATATCCCACTTAAGGACAAGTAAGAGGGATTCATGTTTCTGTAGGTCACCAAAGTTTTGCAACTTTATGTTTCCAAGCATCAACTCCTCCAGGAGACAGCTCTGAAGATTAGTTTTCTCACAATCAGATCAACTAACTTCTCAACATCTCCTTACAAAAAAAAAAGTATACAAAACACCGGTTCAACAGTGGGTTTTCTTCTGCATTGCAGTTGCTGAGCTTTGTCCCTGAGACCTTCCTTATTATAAACCTCAGTTCAAATATTCAGTTTTCCAGTTGGTCTGAAAATAATTAATGGAAGAAAGTAAATGTTGGATCTCTTTCTATTTGAAGTAACATGCTAACTCACAGAACAATTTTCCACCATCCCTGAAAACTGCCAATAAGACCTCAATGACTGTCTTGGAAGCAACTAGGAAAGAACAAGCTATATCTCATAGTCAACCAAAGCATTCAATTTCTACAACAACGTCGCATCTGTGTAGCTCCATCAGTACTAGAACAACTCTGATTTAGGAGTTCTTTTTATTGTGTAAAATATGTTACATGTTGCCATGCTAAGTAGCACTTGAGTCATCATTTGGCAATCTTAATTTCTAGGAAACAGACAAAGGGAAGGTGTTACTCTGCATCAGCCGTTCAAATATATTTTGGCTGCAGACAGTGATGGAGAATTCTAGTGCATTGGATGTATCAACTAGCAACTAATTTGTCATGTGATTAGTAATAATTTTAAGATTTGTTATAATTTTGAATATGTGGCTCTTCCAGGCCCCTGAAAACAATGTGTAGCTCTCCTCTATTTGTTTTGGACAATCTGAGCTAAGATAATATGGGAAGCAGTGAAATAATAACTCACCAATAGAAGTACATTCACCTCTTGTTGAGTTACTCTCTAATGATTTGGTGAGAACATAGTGGGGTGGTCGATGTAGGAGTCTCTGCCTTCAAGGCATGGGCAAGGGGATATCAGGGACATGTTTCCTCTGTCTACGGCTGAGATGATTTCACAGGGTGGATTGTCTTTTTCTCAGTACCTTGCTTCTATATATACCTGATAGCAGCACTCTGACACAAAGGAGGATGAGTAGATAAATAACATCTGGGCCTTGAGCAGGACTATAGACAGGTCTTTAAGAGTTATACATAGAACAATATAATGGAGCAAACATTCTTGAAGAAGTAACAAGCTCCTTGGCTAGTAATATGAGATTGAGAGTTGTGTGTAATACAGTAGATGTAGAATTGTCCTTTCTACTCAGTTTTATCTGGATTATAATTTCACAGCTTGGGTCCTGTACACAGAATCTTAGAATAATAGAATGGTTTAGGTTGGAAGGGGCCTTAAAGACCATCTCATTCCAACCTCCCTGCCATGGGCAGAGACACCTTCCACCAGACCAGGGTTCTCACAGCCCCATCCAATCTGGCCTTGAACACTTACAGGGATGGCGCATCCACAGCTTCCCTAAATAACCTGTTCCAGTGCCTCACCATCCTCACAGCAAAGAAATTTCACCACGTATCTAAAATGTAAAAAGTCCCTCTCTATCTTTGTTGTTGGCTCCCTTCAGGTGCTGAAAGGCCACAATTAGGTCACCCTTGAAGCCTTTTCTTCTCCAGGCTGAATAAACCCAGTTCTCTCAGCCTTTCTTCATGAGAGCTCCTCCATCCCTCTGACCATCTTGGTGGCCTCCTCTGGGCTCACTCCAACAGGTCCATGTCCTTCCTGTGCTGGGACCCCAGGGCTGGATGCAGAGTTCCAGGTGGGGTCTCACCACAGCAGAGCAGAGGGGCAGAATCCCCTCCCAGGCCCTGCTGCCCACACTGCTTTGGATGCAGCCCAGGACACGTTTGGCTCTCTGGGCTGGGAGTGCTCATGGCTGGGTCATGTCCAGCCTCTCATCCACCAGCACCCACAAGGCCTTCTCACAGTGCTGCTCTCCATCTGTTCATCTTCAGCCTAGACTGATACTGGGGGCTGGCATAATGAAAGATAAATAATTGAGTCTACAGAAGAGGTACCAGGGAGATAAGTGATACATGGAACACAGGGGATTTGGGATTCTTGGTTTTGATGTTGGGAAATGAAAAATAATTTTTTAAAAAAGAAAGGAAAAAGAGGGAAGATCAATGTCCTGGATGTTTCTAAGAAAGGGTTAGAGAAATACATGTTGAAGTTGAATTGGTATTCCCAGGAAATAAATTAAATTACCTCCAGAGGCATCTTCAAGCCTTAGATTCCTACAGCACACTTTCATTGAAACTCCATCCTTGAGGAGACTGTGTGGGAGAAGGTTACCTGGGCCAACATTTAAGTTCAACTCCCAAAACCAGACCGTACTGCCCCTGTACCAGCCTCTCCGTCTCATCACAGAAGGACAAACACAAAGAATGACAAAGGCTAACCTTCACACTGACAACATCAAGGACATTGCTTTAATGAAAGCAAAAGACAAATACTAGATTTTGCTCTCATCCAGGTCAATGTCTATTATATTCTCTGTACCTGCTTTCCCACAGACACATAGCTGCAACTAACAGTCCATGTAAACTCCTTGTGCAGGCAGGACTTTGGTCAGCTGAATGAAGCTATCCGTCATACTCCAAAGAGCCAGGCGGTACCGGGTCATGCATACACACCATGAGGATGCTACACCTGGGTCCCCATACAGAGCAGAGATTCCTGTGCAGGGGATGTATTTGTGGACAGGTAGCAAAGCAAGCAGAGTTTTCTCCTTGTGTTGTCTCTTTCAGTAGTGTGTTTAGATGCTATTTTTAATTTGTTTAAACACCGCTTCTGACAGGCTTCCTGGAGGGGATGATGCAGCAGGAAGGTCCCAGAGATGTTACTCTGAATGCTAGGACACCACAACATGAAGGCAGTGTTTTATGATAAGCACATGCCTTTTCCTTTGATCTTCATTGTGACTTCCATTTCAAAGCCTCAAATCAAATAGATAATTGAAATAGTAATTAAAAAGCAGAACCTGGTCCTTCTCACATTTACAGCTGTGCAAATCTGGTGGAATTCCGGTGCAATTATTCCTATTTAATTGCAGTGGAAATGAACTAAGAATTAAGTCTACTGTATCTATGCCTTTTTACATCTGCAAAAAAGCAGTCTAACATTTTCAGGTGTTTTTATGGCTCGATGAAGTCTTTAACAAAACTACAAAATTACAGAAAATGGAAACTGTGAAACCCACAACCAAGTTCCAGAATAGGAGAACATTCCAACATCCAGTGATAAAATTGTGGTTTTCAAGTGGCTGATAAAGGTGCCACTATCATTTAAAATAGGAACACCTGACAGCATAGCATATATATTTTTAAACACATACAATGCCAGTTCTAAGCAAGTTTTGAGGTATAGGAGGGGGAAATAATTTTGCATTTTTACATCAGATTTGTCCAAATTTCTAGGGTTTTAGCCTAATAATTTCTCAGGAGAAAGTATTTGTTGATTATTTGGCAATAGCAGCCAAATTTCTTCCATTTTTTCTTTTTTTACTTTTCTGTCTGTACAGTGGCATGTACATGCATTTCAAATTCTGCTTTTCTGTGCTAGGAAAGATACCCATGGCAGTTTCTACTATAAATAGACAATGACTGTATTTGTCCCTTGTGTGGAGGTGGCAGTTCCTAAACATACATGTGTGCTGTATCTGAACTGTGCAATAAGATTGTCCAAGAACTTAAAAATGAGCAAATACTACAGTTTTGGTTTTTTTCCAATTCAGATTATAATAACTACTATTACTACATTTAATCTTCAGTATGGATTAAAAAAAAAAAAAAGTCAAAGGGAAAATATAATACTTTTGAAATATTTTCCTTGATGTTTAAATTCTGTGCACTTTAACTAGATATCAGTATATTGAAATGAAAATCCAATCAGCTTGTCTCCAAAGACACAGAAGTAACTGGGGACTGCAATGAGAGGGAGCAGCTGGGAAACAAGAAAAACAACATGAGTAAGGATGTTTAAAAAAATTAAATGTGTCATTGCCAACATCTCTGTGATTTTCTTTCTAAGAGCTTAACAGAAGATCATGGCACTTTGGGACCTGGTATAGCAGTGACCTTGGCAGTGTTGGGTTAATAGTTGATGATCTGAAAGGTCTGTTCTAACCTAAATGATTCTATGATTCTATGATTTTATGGACACGTTGAAGTTACACCAGCCTTTTACCCAGATTGTTTGTGTGTTATATCCAAGTAAGAAAAGAGTGGAGGTCTTCAGAAGAACCATCAGTGATTTAATTCAAGGAAAATCTACTTCATGCTTCAGTGCAAGGCAGGCTTAAGGAGGTGGTCAAGGACTTCCCTCCTCTGTTTTCCTAGCATTCAGTCATAGCAATCTCTCAGCAGCTCTTGTTAGTGTCAAAACTCAGACTGCACTTCTCAAGTGCAGACAAAACACAGTTTTCAGGAGAACTAGTGCATGAGGAGACCAAGAGTTCCCTAAGGCTGGTTGAATACTGCAGGGTCAAGGATGAGCAAGGTTCCTCTGCAATCATATGTGTTCACTTTGCTAACAGTCACACACATTAAAGACGACATATTTTTAATTTTCAAACAGAAATCCTGAATCTGATCAACAACACAATTTTTTGCACCAAAAGAGAAACCTCTAATGTGAGATAAATAATAGATGTTAATAAATTATGAAAATGAAATGTTGCCATTTCAATCAACAGTCACAACAGGCACATCTCTATTTTCACAGCAATAATAGGTTTTCATGGTGATATAAGTGGTTTGCTTCAAAGACATGATTGTGCATTTTAAGAGTAGGTAGGTCAGACCTGCAGAGAGCAAGGGAATGGTAAGCCTGAGTCAGAAATGCCTTTTCTTGAGAAGGAAGACTCTGATTTAAAGTCAAAGTAAATGCTGAAGAGAATCTAAATGATTGTGGCAACTTGGCTTTTTTGTCAGGAAAATTATAAAAGAGAAAAGTACTGAAATTGCTAAAGCATATTTACCTGACTGGGAGGTATTTGCCTGCAGACTTGCCATGGAACAGCTCCTACATAAACAAGAGCTCTCCCATCAACGTGTCTATAGCAAGCCCCATACCTATCAAGCAAATAACAAATGTTTCTAACTAGGTGTTGGTACTTGAAAGTAAAAACAAAGCTCACATATTTCCATAAGATTTCTGTCAAGATACTCTTTTTAACTGAAAGATACATTGCAATTTATACTATATCTGCATTTAAACAGGCATAAGGGAAGTTGGTGAGCAGTGCAAGGAATTATAAGACTTGCCATTCTTGTTAAGTGATGCATAGGAGTTTTGTCTTTTGCTCTTGCAAAGATACTGACTCTTTTGTTAAATGATTTTAGTTATTTCAAATGCCTCCAAATCTTTGGTGCCTGTTGTGCCCATTATATATTTATATTGCAAGCTGTTGAGAGATGTGATGAACATCATTCACTAAACACAGATTCTCCCTGCTGACTTGATGATCTTCAGTGGCAGGTAGTTCAGGAAGGAGCATGGTGCTTTGTCTTGTTTTGTGTGTGTTTACAGCCTCTCAGTACACCTATGACTTAAGTTAATTATTAAAACCAGTTCAGCTAAGTACACTGAATTGCCAGTTCTAGTCAAAGCTTTCCAGGAAATGAAAAGCACAGTTGCTAGCCCATTCAAATTCTTGATTTTGTAAAATGCTCTGAGGTGTGGGCATGGCACCCAAAGTGGTGCTTCTGCTGTTAATGAGACACCACCTGCAGAAAGCAGTCGTTCTCAAACTTTGTCCCTGGAAGAATTTTTGGGCAGTTAGTTCTTTATCTGCTCTTGAAAAACCAACCAGCTTTGAATACTGGAGCAAAATACCTTTAGTAAGGTCTCATCCTAACTGATAAATTTAAAATGGAAAGATGGAGCCAGAGGCCCACAAACCCCTCACTGCTTGTTGGGGATCCTGCATTCACTGC
This sequence comes from Vireo altiloquus, assembly GCA_013396875.1. Taxonomy (NCBI): domain Eukaryota; kingdom Metazoa; phylum Chordata; class Aves; order Passeriformes; family Vireonidae; genus Vireo; species Vireo altiloquus. Next base: position 198,498 of record VZRF01000186.1, read on the forward strand.
TCAGGGCCTGCAACATAGGGTCATGCTAAACAAACATAATATACTTTACATACACGGGAAGCATTCTTGGGTGGGATCTCTCACAGGTCGAGGCATTTAGAAAAGGAAGGGATAGCATTTGTTCACTTTTCCTTATACATAGTGCGCTGTCCAGACACACATAGTTTCAGGACACAGCACAACCCATCTTTCTTTCCTTCGAAGAAGGGAAAGACACAAACACCCCCTTGTCCCTTGTATTCTGCCCTCACTCTGCCCAAAAGGGACGTAGCACTCTGCTCTTTTGGAAGGACAAATTAGTAGGGAGGCAAGTTTCTGTCTGAGGCGGCAGTTGCTTAGGGAGCAGCAAATGCAGCAAAACTCTAGCCTTGAGGTTGTGTGGGCTGGTCCTTGCTAGGGATGCAGCAAAAGCAGTGAGTGTCAACACGATTCATGCCCAAACTGACCCTGTGTGTGAATAACATGATGTTATTGCCTTGATACACCAACAGCCCGTTGTTCAAGGTCTCATTGTCAAAGGGCTTTGTGAGGCTGGCCCAGCCCCCTGAAGGGCAGCGCCTTCCACGATATAAAAAAACCTTTGCTTGAGGAGTAGGCAGTCCTTGCAGAGATCAGACATAGCAGTCAAGTGAAGCACTGGGAGCTGGATATCAACCCACCATGCAGAAAGCTAAATACAAAATATTTTTGCTGGACCCAGCTTTCCTACAGTTCTACATTATTGGTGAACAGACATAATTCCTTTTCTGTTTCTGCAATGTGGTCACCTCTGGGGCGTCCTCGAAGGGCTTCAGGCACCTCTGTGGACATGGAACCTCATCAGTCCTTGTGCTGCTGCTGCCATCCCAGTGTAAGCATGGAGGCGTCCCCTGAATACCAGGTGACAAAATTTAAGGATGGTGCCTGTCTGAAATTACATGAATCACAATGTCTCTGCCTGGTGTTTGTTGCCATACATGGCTGTTACTTCAGAGATGTTCCTGCATTGTGACCCAATGTTTAAGTGATGTCCCAATGGACACTTCCCTGTGCCAGTCAGTGTGCAAGGACTCAGATCCCAAATTTGCTTGCAGCTCTTCTTTTATAGAGGCAGATGAGTAAAACGAATGAGGTAGTTTACTTTCCTTCATTTCTTGGCACTTACAAACTCATGCGGTAAAACAAAGGTGCATTTTTCTGAGGCCTGCACATTAGTTTTGTGTGGAAATACACTCTTTCTGCCTTGCTTTGCTGTTGTCAGCAGACTAAATTCAGGGAAGAGTGGGAGCACTTCTTCTTGCTCAAAGTGGGTCAGCTCTGGACATTTTACTGTATTCACAGCAAACTATTCTTACTAGGTCTTTTCAGTTTGTGAAATTCCTGTGTAAGGAAGGCACAGACAAGCACTTTATCTCATAATAACTGGCTTATCCCAAGCCACCTGGGGAGACCAAAAATCGTATAGATGATGTAATTCATGATGGCAGGAGAACATGCAAGAATTATTTACCATCTCTTCCCTATGCATACTTCAGCTTTAGAGGATACATCCTAATAAATCCACATATTCATAAGGTTTTCTAAAGGAATATTTGGTAGTATTGCAGAGTGATGCATGCTAAAACAATTCACTTTGAATGAACAAGTCTGTGAACTGTCTGTAAATATATTAAACCAACTTGTGTATACTAGAAATAGTCCATTATGAGTGGGTATCTTTTTATGTACACAGCTGGGAAAAAAACTGAAAGCCTGATATTTATAGAAGCAGAAGTTCAACACTCACATCTTCAAGCTGAGTTTAGCATATAATTTCAAACAAGGTAAATGGTGATGGGCAGATATTAAGATCCTATGCAGTATCCCATGCAACTCTTTAAACTTCCTGTCTTGTTTTCCCAAGGGAATCAAATGAATGGTTTGAATGACTGAAGGGAAGAGGCTGGTCTCTCCAGAGGACTACTTGGGTAAGCCCCCCACCAGTTCTCTGCATGTTCCCCGTGTAGATGGAAGAAATCCAAAGGGATCCTTGATACCTTTTCCTGTCATGCCTGTGGACAGCAGGACATGTCCATCATATCCACAGCTTACCTTTGGATATGATAATTCATTCTGTGGGGCTGCAGAAGGTGATATGATGCAGTTACAGGGTGGGGAAAATTGTGTTCTTCTGCCACTTGCACACACAGTGGCTTCAGAAACTGCAGCTACAGGTGTGGCAGATGGCTGCTTCCTCAGTGCTTCGTGCTGAGCACTGGGGAGCAGCCATATGAGACTACTGCAGCTCAATGTCAGGGATCTGGAAAGAAAAAATTTCGAAGCTCACTGTTGACAGACAGTCCAGCTTTCCTTGGATTGTCATTGCGACAGCTGTCACTGCTCTAAAATGTGAAGCAAAGTGTAGGGCTTTGCACTGTGACATTAGTGGATAATCTGCCTAGCACAATGTTGATCCCAACCACTTGCGGTGAGGTGGGTTTAAGTATTTGTACTAATTTGAAATCAAACCAGTGGGAGATCACAAGTCAGAATTATAATTTAATAGGGGGAAAAAAATTAAAGAAATAAATAAATGCAGTAGTACAAGAACACTGACAAAAACAGAATACAACCTGACACCCTATGGTGGTAGCAGTCCAAGCAGGGTGGTCTGTTGAAGCAGCGATCCTGTAGCAAAACGGGTCTGAAGATCCAGCAGTAGCTCTTGTCCTCTGGGAGTCCAGCAGGTAAGCACTGCTCTGGTGTTCAGAATCTCAGCTTATATCCAGGATGGAATGCTTGGTTCCTCCCTCTGGGCAGAGCATCTCACAATGGGATGGTGAGTCATGTGATAAGGCCTGATGGGCCATTAAGAGGAGATAGTCCAGAGGGAGTTATCTGTGAGTCATGGGCAAGGCACTGATGGGCCCATTAACAGAAGATAATCCAGAGGCGGGGAGGCAGGGAGCACTGCCTCACCTGGTTTCAACAGTTCATGATGGGGATGGAATATACTTCAACCCAGGACAGTATTAAAGCATGGCATTTACTATCCCTGTGCCCTCACCACTCATCACAGTGTTTAGCTGCAACAACTACAGATGATAAAATTATATACGATTTACCTCTATTTGCGTGATCAACACCAGTAATGACATCTTTATGCTGTTATTCATTCAAATATTTTGAAATGTGCTATACATTACTGCTATATAAAAATTTATCATACAGAAATGAGTTTTTATGGTATGAATTTGTCTACATGGAGAAGAGTGAATGCTCTATGCAATGTCTTCAAAAGAAAGCATTAAAAATTCTTTAGACAGATAAAGATGTCATCTTTTAAAATAGTGACAAATGATGTTATGTGTTTAAAAATATTATTTCTTCACATTTTCTTAATCTTCTGTCATCCCAGATGTATAGCTCACTACCTCTATATAGTACCAAATATCCTTGGGAGACTTTTTTGGAGGATCTACAGGACATTCACAGGTCAGGGTGTGATAGAAAGCTTCCATCAATAGAAAACTATTCAATTCAAAGACTTCTTTCTCACAGTGTTTGGCATGCATTTCTGAACAGGTAAAATGTGTCTTAATGTTAATTAGGAAGCTGCTTTGCTCTCTGAGGTCTGGTACACACTGTTCTAGAGCAATGGCAGAGGATATCCACTCCTTATCATCTAAACCAAACTGCAAAAAGGAAATATAACATCGTCAAGAGCTGACTGTTAGTCAGAAGCAGTGCCAGATGACCTGGAGATCTTCTTCTCTCTCCATGGCTTATATGAGCTAATGTAATTGGAGCTGCCATTCACTGAGTCATGTTTCTGAGCTATGATTCATTTCTCTGTATCCAGTGGTGGCATTAGTGTTGATGCAAACAAAAATTGCCCATGTCTGAAAGCTTTAGACTTTGGATATCTGGTATGAGGGACATTAAATCAAGAACACTATTGAACATCTGTCTTCTCTTCTAGCCAAGAGAATGCAGAAGACTTTTTAGTCCTTAGTCACAAAGGATTTTTAAGTTACCAAAGACCAAATTTTGCACCTCTTTGAGGAATGCTGGATAGTATGTTAACTGTAAGGTTAATGATGTCGCTGCAGAGATAATACAGTAAAAGTGAAATAGCCTTTATAGGAATTGACATCACATTTTTGAAAAACTTTTTTCTTTTTTTTTTTAAGAGTAGAAAGAACATCAAACACACCTTAGAAAACTCCTGAGGCATTTGACTTGTGTGACAGCTCCAAAGACAGGGTGCAACAGCCAGCCATTACTACTGCAGCCAGAAATCAGATTAGACTTTGTAAAAATCTTTCTTTCTACTCAGGAAAAGTCTGGAATTAAGTCAGTTACCTGCAATGAAGAAGACTGCCATGTGGTACAGGTAAGTCCTGGAAAGCAAATTCTTTGTGTGGAAAGGTCTCTTCCCAATGACAGCCCCAGACAGGGGAGTTTTCGCAGCACTGAGAATGTAACCACCAGTCTGTTGATGATATCCATAGGTCAGCCCAGTTGGTTGATTAGCAGTGAAACAGCTGAGAAACACTGTCACAAAGGACGTATCAATACAACAACTAAAATCCTGATGCCAGCTGAGAAGTCAAAAGTCTCATAAGGGATACAATGAACAGTTCATGCCAGTACTGAAGCCGTTTGGACTGTAAAATCTAGGAGTTCCAGAAAAGGAAAGTATAGGGTGGAGCCAACTTTGAAAAAAGCCGTGGAAGGTCTAGCCTAGAGGAATCACAGGTAGCAAATAGTTTCCAGGTCATACAGAGGTGACTTTCCAAGAGGGAAAGTGAAATGGCCATGACCATGGAATGAGGATGGAAATCACCAACCATGAACCAAAGCAGGGAGAAACACTTTCCTTTTTTCCTTTCTAGACCCCACCCTGGGAGGCTGGAAGAAGGAAAATAAATGCAATTTGTCTTGTCTGGAGACAGATGACAGAGGGTTGTCTGACAGGCCAATTCTCCTGACTCTGATTTGAATACAATTGTATGGCTTGGGCACGGTAAGCACAGCTCTCCTTCCTACTACAGCCTAAGTGCCTCCATCCCCTACAGACACCAAGAACAAGCAGTGGCTGCTGGAGAGGATGCAAGCAGCAGCACAGATGAGGGGATGAAGTCTGGATCCACATGGGAGGCTGGCATTTGCAAGCTTTCATTGAGCCCTTCTCTGAAACTGAAGTCTGCATCTCGTTGAGCAGGTATGGCTCTCAGTGTGCATTTCCGAGGGCATAACTGAGACGTCCTGCCAGCACAATGCTCAGCAGCAGCAGCAGCAGGATGCTCTGGGGTAGCTGGAAGTCAGACTGTGAGGATCACAGTATCTCACTGGACTGTCTCTCCTCTGTCATGTAGCAGATAGTTACGCTATTTCTGTGTACCCATTTGTTTTCTAATCCCAGTCTCTGGAGATCTTAGCACTTTCTGAGACTCTATGCCTGCAACAAGAGCGTGGAAAAGTTATGTGTCTCCTTCTTCCCAATCTCATTTACCCCTGCAAGCTGCCTTAAGTGCTTATGGTTTGGAAAACCTTGGCCCATGGGTGTGAAGAAGGAGGAAGCATTAAATACAGCAAGGTTCAGTGAGGTGAACTTGAAGTACTCAGGTGACTTGAAGTAGAAAGGCTGCAAATCTACCCTAATTTAGCTCTCTCACTTTGGTGCATTTAAGGCCCACTCCCACAAGATTTTTGTGGACATATTCTATTTATTGGAAATTGCTGAAAATGGTGAGGTAATATTCCTGACAAAGATCTGCTTCCTTTTGCTAAGAAGACAGTATAATAATGTTACACATCGATACACAGTGTCAAGATTTACTGCTTGAATGTCTATTTCACTTCTGCTTAATCAATAGTGATGTTCACTAAGGACCCCTAGAAATTTGTGCTGAGTCCTAGATGCAGTAATGTTAGTCAGATTGACAACACACAACTTTTGTATGACCCATGGTCTTCATGTGGAATTTGAGAACACATCAGTTTGAGTTCAGCTCCCGGTCAGCTCTCATAAGCTTGAATGTGGGTGAAATTGTATTTTAACAGATGTATTATTTCTGAAAATTTCCTGTCTGTCTGTTTACCCTTATACAAATATGTGCTTTCATCCCCATATGAGGGACAGATTGGTAGAGGCAGTAAACTGTCTGACAAGACTCTTTGCACTTCAAGGAGTTTCCTTAAGGAGAAGGCCATGCCCTCAGCTATTCTAACTCAGTGCCAATCCCCTGCAGTCTAGCTGAGCAGGTCTGGAGGAGGAATGGGTTGAACCCTGCTTGCAGCTAGTCCCAGGCCCGTGATGGTGGTGCTAGCTGTGGACAGGATGGGACAGGTCTGCTGGAGAAGCTGTGTCAGTTTACACCAGCTGGGCATATGGCCCTGGGCCCTCTCTCATCCAATTGACCAGGAAAACACATCTCAGTGTGGAGATAAGCCAGAGACCAGGGGGCTTGTGACATGCAGAATATTCTCTCAACATGAGAGTGTATCCTCTCCCTTTACTCTTTGAGGTAAAAAGCTGATAACCGGGAAGCTTTGTTACTGTGCTACAGGGTCAGCACCCTCCTCTGCTCATCAGTGTCCCTCTGGGAGCAAGGGGAGTTTTCAAAAATGTTTCAGGCTCTGGGAAGCACAGAGAATTCACAGATTTTTTCCCTTTCATCTCCCTAATCGTGCTCCCACTGAAGCTGTCTGGCAGACTGCCTCTGTGCACAGAAGCGGGCAGGACTGCATCTGCTGAGGTGGTCCATCCGCTGTGTGCAGACACTGCTGAGAGAGCAACCTCACCGTGCACCGCACACCGTTTTGGGGGTCAGAAAGTGAGTGTCGCTTACATGCTGGTAGCATGATTTGTTCAAGGTCTCCATACTCTCACAATAACAGCAAATGTGTCTGGAGTTAAAAACAGGAGTGCCTGGTCTAATCCAGTCCAGCATAGCTCTTGTGCCACTGGCTCTCAGCCATGTGAGACTGATAGACAATCTGACCTGCATCCCTGCTCTAACTGAGAAGATGATTTTGGGCATCATATTGTTGGTACAGGAAGATTTTAGCCACGCAGAAAATGTTTCCTCTTTACTTGATATCTTTCCTCTGTGTCTTCGTTTCTCTCTTTAACACAAGACATGAACAATATTTAATTTTTCTCCTTATTATACTCTGCACTGCAAGTCTGGCTTTGCTACCAGTGTTACTATCTGTTACTCTTGGCCAAAACTTAAGGGATATTTTGCAAAGGGAATTTTTCAAAATATGCTTTCCTGTTTTCCACTCTTCTCCCTTGAATGTTTTGAAAATCTCCTGCTCTCCCTTCATAATCCTCTTCCCTGCACCTCAGTGAGCTGGGCTGTTTTTTCTCACAGCAAAGCCCAGACAATGAGTACACAATGGTGAGAACTGGCTGAACAAAAACACTGACTTCAGCTTATGTCAACTGCAGATAGAGTCTGATAAAATGAAGGTGCTTACTGGGTGAGTGGAGCAGCGGGTAGAAATACATGTTTGACATAAGCCTGGCAGCTATCTGTATGTTGAGCTAATCATCTGGGTTGCTGAGCGATGATCATTATTTATCAGAACACCACAATACTGCGAAAAGAGGGTAGTCTGTCATAGTTTGTACATTTCTGTGTGGCCTGCTGAGTGTCACTCTCTGCTTTCTGCTCTGGCAAATTGTCCTGCTGCCTAAAGATGGTGCTGACTCATTTTTTTTTTCTCCTCTAAGTAACACAAAGGAGAGGTGAAGCTTTTTTCCCCCCACCCACTCCTTTTGACCTCTTTGGCCCTTGCTATAGATGGTTTCTTCAGTTGTGCTCTGCAAATACATCTTCACAAACGTGTGGTTACAAAAGAGTATGCTCTCACTCCATCATGCACAGGTTATTTGCATACTGGGATTTCAGGGACTTCCACCCACTAAGTGTTTTTCCATGGCTTACATCTGGATGAAATGAGCTATGGGGAGATGAATAGTTTGTTTTGATATAGCTTAAAAGAGTTCAGTTAATCTTCCTGTAGGGTTTTAAAAGCATTTTTGAATCAATGTAGTGATTTAACTATGCAGCTAATCCCCATGTAATTCTTTGTCAGTTATGAACGTATAAACTTTCTTTATTTAATACAGAAAAAATTTATATTAGCAATATAGGATAATGGATAAGGTATTTTGGTCTGCAGGAGGTACAAATCAGAAGACAGACTGATTTCCACCAGCTAAATTACTTGCTCCATTGACTGTCTCTTTGTAATAGGCTGAGCTGAAGGCTCAAAAGCACAAATTGACAAAACTCAGAAAACAACAAGAAAAAGGGAATGCAAAACCTGACTGGAGATAAAAGGTTTAGGAAAAATTATTCTGATACATTGAGAAAGATCTGAAGTAGATAGAATGTCAATACTTTCCAAGCAGTACAAAGGGGGTGGAGGCAATGACAATGGTGATGACAGGACACAGGGCTAGTGGAGAAAGGCTACTGTCAGTGGACCTGCAGACCACACCAGTGTCCTAGTTCCAGCCAGGATAGGGCTAATTTTTTGCAGTAGATGGGAGGAGGCATGGCTGGGACATGGAGGTTAATCTATACCACCTCACATCATTGCTGGGGCAAATCTTCTGAGAGAAGGGGTTCTGACTGGAGGATAAAATGTGATGAAGGGAGCAGTCTGGCTTCGTCTATTATCAGGGTTTTTTTGCATCTTTTCTTATACCTTTTTTTATTGATATTGTTGCTGTTACTGTTTGTTTTCTTATATCATTGTGGTTTTCAGTAAATAGTTTTTATCTCAACGAGGTTTTAGAGGTAACACTAAAATAGAGAACACAATTCCTAAACCACAACAACAAGTGGCCTTCATACTGTTATCTCAGTTTTCTCATGTTGCCAATGTGGATTTCACCTCTTCTTAGTGCACTGCAAACAGAGAAAAAGGGTGGAGGACAGGCCTTTCCTTCTCCCTTGCTCCCTGCAATATGTCCATGAAGAATGGGGAGAAAACTGTGAAATGTCTGATAGAAACAATTCAAAGGCATGGGCCACAGAGAGAAGATGTAAAAACAAACTCCCTTGTGACCTTTCTCAACAGTAAACCTCCTCTTAGCTTCTGCTCTTCATAACTTTGGCATCGTCTTCTAGTTGCCTCCCTTCTTGCAAAGCTACCTCTCTTCACTTGTTTCAGGCTTATCAGCTACTCACTTTATTTTGTTGGTGGACTTGTTTGTCAGTTTACTTCTTAGTACACATTAGTATGTATATATTTCAGTTGGAGTGAAAAGTCAAAATCCTTTAAGTCACTTTTCTTTTTTTCCCTTTTGTTTCATGGACCTCTCACTTTCCAGTGAAAGTCAGCATTTTTTGTAATTTCACATATTTCAACCAATTCGTAGCTAACTTCAATCTCTTGATGATACAAATCCCCAGTAAATATTCTGGATTTAAAGTGTCTGGTATTTTGGAATTCGGTTTGTCACTTCCAAAAAAAAATGGCTCAGATTGCTCTTCTGAAATTCCTTGAGTTGCCTCACAGGCAGCTCCAGTTGTAGGCTGTCTTCAGGATCCAGAACAGGATTGTCCATTGAGATAATGTGGCTGAAAGTTAACATTCAGAGGAGCATGTGTGAATTATGAATTCAAGATTGAATCTCCCATCACTGGATCACTGAAACAATTGCTCAGCTGTCAGTTTGAAGCCAGAATTGTCATCTCCACTAATGGTTTTCATAGGTAGCCATTCCTGTTGCTTATTTCAGTAAAGTGCTTGGGAAGGTGACATTTGGGTTCTGACAGACATCCCTTTATTTTTCTTGTTTCAAGCTTCAGGATCTGACAGCTCATTTTCAGCCATTAACTGGTCTTGGGTTTCCGTGTGTCCAGATCTTTTATTACCTGAGAAACATAGTTATAGGGTGTTGAGGAAAGCCTCAGTTTTGACATGTTTGCTGGAAGCTGTTATGTTCATTCCAGACCATTAAGTTAGGAATGGTAAACCTAAGGAAAGAAAATAGTTCTGCACCTGCATTTCCAGGTGACACACAATTTTTATATCTGAGAAAATAAAACGAAGCCAAACCAAACCACCCTGCTCTAAAATATTGTAATGGCAGTTAAGGAAAAAGGTAATTTTCTGCACCATACTCCCTACTCCTCAGGAGGAATAAACTCACTTCACTTGGTTGCTCCATTTTTAATTGTCAAACAATAAATACATATATATCTACACTGGCTGTTCTTTAGTAAATTCATTAGTCTACAAAGCAATGCCTAAACAGTAAACCTTAATCATTTATGCATATGAGTAGCACTGACATATTGAAGCCTTCTCTAACACATTTCCTAATGAGCCTCCAAAGCTCTTTTCCCTGGTGCATTTTTCCCAGTTACACTAGCTGTGGAGATCCTGAGCTCATTTGTATTACCTTCCTGAAGAAAGCAATGCACTGAATATATAATAATTTGAATACCTTCTACTATTTTTTCGATTCCAAAGCATGCATTAGGTCAAGTTTTGAGACTATTTTTTTTTTCAATGCTACTGTTTTGTGATTCTCATTGCAGGAAGCAAAAATAATTCAGCAGTTGGTGGAGGCTTCGCAGCCTTAGTAATTCAGCTGACTATTCTGAAAGATGTGGTTTAGCATTCACAGCAATAAATGAATGGATGACTTGCACAGTTGTTATGCTTTTGATTTACACATCAAACTTCGACAGTTTTGTCTTTGAAGTAAGAGTTGTTTGATTTTGGATGGCAGGAAAGATTGGCTGGTTTCACCCATTTGTTGGTTACGTCCTTCTAACAAAACGCATGATGAGATGACTGGTGACCCAGTCCCAGTGAACTATTCTGCATGCCACACGTGTTGTGTCTTTGTGCTTTCCTTTGAATTTGTGTACCATGGACCCAAGGGCATTCTTTTGACACCGGTTGCTCACTGGAAGTTCAAGTAATTTTTCTGACCTATTTTGAGATTGCTAAACTTCATCGTCAACTGAACCTGAAACACCTCACAGTTACAAGTCTTGGCATCATGTTCCTGCTTTTAGAAATCCTTGCAGTAGATTGTAAACACTAGGAACAGAGGGAAGAAAAGTAATTTAAAGACAAATTTGTTTTGAAAAGGGGTGGATGTGACTGGGATTACTTTAGAAAATGAGGAGGCCGGCACAACAGCACTGCAGCAGTAATGCGGTATCAGCTGCCAAACTGTCAGACGTGGTGGCCAGAAAAGTCTTGGATGGCTTTGGATGTCCAGGTCTAATGTTTCTGCACTTTGTACCTGCAAAGGCAGGGAAAATGCTGCTGTTAGACAAAGTGGGAAGATAACCAAAGGAGGGGAAGAAGATGTGGCTACCTTAATGATACCGTCTTTCACTATAATTGCTACCATTTGACCACTTCGCCTTCATGAGGGAGTACTTTGGATAGCAGAGATATTCAGGAGTGTGAGGTGCAATGGGACTCTTCAGTGTCAGACATGATTTCTATTAAAATAGGTGTGAGGGCTTCTATGTACTTTGAGCAATAAACACATGGATATGAAAAACAGGATCTCCTGTATCTCATATCCATAGTTCGTGATTTGTTATGAAGTTCAACTTGTGTTTTCTAATGATGTTCCATGCTCTTTTAAAGATCCACTTGTTCTACAATACTTGTTCTACATGCTCTTTTAAAGATCCCCTGTGTTCTACAGCCTATGGCAGAATAAAACTTCCATGTGGCTGAAGAACATGACACATCTGCTCTGTGTCAGCAGAGGTGCACCTAGAGCAGCTCAGGCCGAGCTCTTGGTGCTGTAGATCAGAAGTTTTCTGATGGGATGGGTAGTCTTTCACCCCTCTGCACAGACTTTTCCATGAAGAGTGCTGACCACCCTGGTTGACCCAATGTTGGTCTGGATTGATTATGGGTTTCAAAGGTCTGAACTCATCTGCAATCTGTTCTTCCTCTTGCAACAGCTTTCCAAACATCAGTGCCTTCTGTTACAGACTGCTATTGTCTATCTCATGTTCCCATCTCTGTGGCTGACACCATGGCCCCTTCTCCATGTCTTATGGCTAAATTATACACATATTCACTGTTGTGCTTTGTGGAATTTTTCAGGTACCTCTGACCTATCCAGGGATCTCAGCTTCTCTTTTCTCCTGCCTTGGACTTGCCTTACCTGTCTGTGTTTTTCATTTCATCACATTTCATCCACAGGCCTTTACTCTGTCCAGCAGAGAACAGTGCAGCCGTACCACATAAATTTTATTACCTAGCCAGCTGAGATACAAGTGTCTCTGCATCAGCAAAGCTGTGGATGAAGTCTGTGTTTCTGCTAAAAGCAGCGAAGTTATGTTTCCAGATATCCATACAGTCCATTATAAAGAATTTTACCTCTTTACTCCTAGATTTTTCTTCACTATTTAATAGCACTGTCACCCAGAAAAATTAATTAGCTTATTCCTGAAAATTTACGAGAGATATGTTTTAAATCTTACTACAGATTCATGAGAAATTTGTGTTCCTATATCTGTTTTGGCATGGAAAAATCTGATCTTAACTCTGTGAGAAACTCTCAGCAGATGGGACTATAGTCAGGCATAGACAACTGGGACAGGACAGAGGAGAAGCTTTGCTCTGGCACATGGATGTTCCAGGTCTGGGTTGGGCTGTATCCTTGGGGAAGCAGCCTGAAGATCCTGCATTGCTGGAGCCTGTGCTGTTTCACTGCTAATGAATAAAGACTTTTATCCCTTGAGTTTGCAATTTTTCCCTTGAGACAGTATCAGCAAGTGGGATTTCAAAAGCACAGGAAATTGCTTTACCCTCCTGCCACTGAAATCACTGAATGTTTTACCCTTGGGATCAGTAGGAGGAGAATTAGGCCCATATTGAGCTCTTCTGAAAATCCCATTCTTTAATGAAAAGAAAAATGGGATGTTGATGGCTATGTTCTAAAACCTCTTCATGAAGATGGAATTTTAAAAGCATGGACAGGTGCTGCAATTGCCTGTGTGACCTGCCATTTCATCCCCAGATGATAGTTTTTCCTTTGTGAATGATACTTTTAATTGCTTGTGAGATACTGTGCCTCATCCAGGGAACATTAATGTGACAGAGCAGAGACTGTGGAAAAACTAGTAATCTACAATAACAGAATTTGGCTATTCTGAAGCTGTCTTTGTGTTGCAGCATGATAACAGAGAAAAAATGGGCCTATGTTGTGATTAACACTGAGACAGACTAATTGTCCTTTTTTTTTTTTTCTCTGTGAATACAGTAGTTAAGTGAGCAGTAGTAGCTCCCATAACAACAGAAAATAATTTTGAAAGAGCATATGTTTCATCTTAAAATATTCTCAAATGAAGCACATATTTACATTAATTGAGAAAACACCGGTCTAGGTGTAACTGTTTGGCTTCATTTCTGCAGAAACATAGGCTAAGCCATTATACATGTTGAAAAATTGATGTCCTATTCTTCTGTTATGAAATGGAACAAAATGAATGACATTCACCCTTTGAGAACCCACTACTCAGGACAGTCAAGGATAATACAGCCCCCACACCCTGAAGTTTTGATGACAGTACCTGCAGAGTGAAAGATACAAAGTCCCATGTTTACACCAATTCATCAGTGTTTTGGGAACCTTCATGCTGAGTTGGAATTTTGCTCTTTTCCCCCTACCTCTGTGGACTTTTTCTTAGCAGTGTGGCCACTTATAGCTCTGTTCAGACTGCCTCTCCTTTCTTCCCTCATCTGCTTAGCTCTCAGTACTGCACACTTTCTTCTGCAGACTGATCTGAGAGTCAGATTTTTGTAACGCATGACTTATGCACCAAGGCTGCATCTGGCACATGTGTAACCCCTTCAGTTGTTGTTTGATCACCTTTTTTCATTTCCAGCTAAAAAGAAATGAGAAGGAAGTTCCACCTCAGTGAAGGTAACCAAGAACTTCCTGATATCTACACAAATTGCATTCACTCTCAGTGAATAGAAGAAAGAGTTAAAATCTTGCACCTGATTTCTGCTTCTTTTTCAGACAGGTGAGCAGCTGCCCTGGAGAAAGGTTCATTAATCCTGGTAACGCTGAAACAAGACTCTGAGTCTTAAATACTCACCTTGACCCATCTCTGGCTGAACCTGGACTCGATTTGGTAGAAGAGGGCATGTGAATCATCTTTGCCTTCTAACTGTGTTTTGAATACATTATGGGTCAAGGCCAGCTCATTAATTTTTCCTGCATGTTCCCATCTTATGCTTAGCCTGAGCTGTCATAAGTCCCTCTCTGTTTGCTTGAAGACAACAAACTAAATCCCCACTGCACAGATATACAAATGCATGAGAGCTGTACAGTGTGGTTAAGATTCAGTGAAAAAAAAATTATTTAGTAACTTGCATAAACTACAACAATTGCTTCCCTCCTGTAATTAGTTACTCCCCCAGGATGCCCCAGTCTATGCCCTAGCTCACTGACACATGGGTAGCAACAGGGGCAGAGTGGGAAAGGGTCATGTAAGAAAAGGCTACACTGTCCATTACAAGAGGTCTGCAGAACTTTTTTGGGAGGGGCAACATCATTTTTGCCAATAACTTCCTGCACTATTCTTGGTTTGTACAACTTATTTCTCTTTAACTCTGCTGCGCCATACCGCCACTACAAGCCAATATCAAAACAAAGAAACATTTTAACAATGTTTTTAAATGTCTGGTCAGGCTGGTGTCTGCTGACCTCAAGATGACAGACAATCCACCTTATGTGTAAGCGCTAATACACCAGCCACTGAGAATCCCAAAGGCTTCTTCCTGGGCTGAACGAGATAAATATAGGCAGGAATAAAAGTCTGTGGCCATTTGTTTCTACACACACATAGTATCGAAAACTTCGACCTCTGGGAACAGGTCACTGTGGTGCTGAGTTTTGACGGACACGAGATTAGCTTGTGAAGATAAGGAGAGCTCAGTCCTCCTTTGGCCTCGGTAGTTCTCTCCCCTTCCCGTTCCCGTTCCCGAGGGAGCAGCAAGTGGCACAAGTGGCACCCTGAGCTGAGCTGTGGTTCTCATTCCCAGCACTCGAGGGCAGTGTTGGTTCACTTTTGCAGTCCCACACCGTTGTTCGCCCGTCTCTCCCAGCCCCACCGGCAAAAGCCCGGCCTCCCCTAGGACGTGCAGTTTTTGGGCTGTTCCGTGTAAAGAAGTCCCACTGCTGTGTTACTCGAGTCTGCCTCTTCAATCTCGTCTTTTGACCCTTGTGGGGATAAATGTGGTGGTTGCACCAGGAGGAACAAAAACTTCTCTCTGTGCGGTGGGGTGTCTTTGAGGACTTTAAATGTTGGCAGGTTTGAAGCAGTTAGATTTGCATGTAACAAAGGCTTTATTATGGAGATCACCTGTGCAGGTGTAACAGGAAATTTTGCAAACACCGATGTTTGTGTTGAAGAGAACAAACGGGAGCAATTACTACACGTTTGGACAACTTAAACCAACCTAAACAGTCTTACTACATTTCCCTGGCTACCATATTATAAGGTAGACTATGTGCATGAGAAAATGACAGCCTTGAAATCTTACAAGTGCCCTTGAAAAGACACTCAGGACCTACGGCACCGTGAATGCCTTCAAGAGCACATTGTGTTTTGCCTTAAACATACCTCAGCACTTTAACAAGGTGTTAACTGCTACAGACTCTCAGCAACAGGAAGTGCTTGTTGCCCTCATTTCATCTGGATGGCCACTCTGCAATCCTTCAGTCTGGCATTCGACATATACAGGCACAACTGGTCAGCTTTCTCCAGTTAGTACTGCACCGTTTAGAGGGGTCTGAAGCAAGCTGTGATACCAAATCTGCTTTCAACTGTCAGAAGGCCAATGGAGATGCTGAATCACCCAATTTTTTGGCTGAAATGTGAACAGTCTCTAGGCAGATGTGTGCAATCTGACTTTCCCCTCATATCCATACCCTGGTCACTTTCTCTGTGCTTGGATATTTGCTTCTATTCATGCATAGATGCAGGTGGACATCTTAGCACTAAGTGGCAAAAACCATTCTCTGGAACATGTCTGCTCAGCATCAGGGACCATGCAATTATTTTGGCCTTTTTTACTTTTCATGAGCCCTGTTTTGCATTTGATACCATCCATGTGGCCTTATGACGTTATACTATGTTAGTTTTATTCTTGGAGATGGAACAAAATCTTTCTAACAGTCAAGGGGGGCATCAGCAAAAGTGGTATCTGATGTATTTATTGATGACTTACCAGCAGGAACCACAGGACCAGACATATGCATCTCTGTTACAGCTAAACTAGGCTGAATGGTCTAACAGATCACAGATCAGTCAGATGTTCATGTGAACTGCAACATGCCAACAAGTTAGCACTATTAGCAGCACTTCACACTGCACTCCTTCCTAAGGGTGTTTAAAAAAATAAGTAAAACTCACAAAATTAAAGTGGAACTGGAGGTTAAAATAAAAATTATAAGGTCAAGCAGACTTGTTGTGTCTTAAATCTTGAAAGCTGAATTTCCAGCCTTCCTAAAAGCTTGAGACTTTTCAATGGTAGGAAAACAGTTGGTATGACTTACTTTAAGTGCAAGTAGAAGCTCTGATATTTTTTCAGGCAAAGATTAAACTTGGGGTTTTTTTCCAATAAATCAAATCCTCAGTCTTGACCACTTCTAAAACCAGAAATGGACAATACCATCTATTAGTCATGGGGTTTGGAAGCATGCTACCCTAGTGGCACCAGTTAAACTGAACCATGAATCCAAAATCTAGTGGTTTTTCACTACTACACGGGAGGAAACATAAGTATTTTTTTCTTCAAAAGAAATCAGGGCTCTACTGTTTTGAATTTCTCAAAAGATTTTGGTTCAGACCTTGTGTATATTACAGCCAATAGACTGACTCCTCATGACTCCAAAGAGTAGGGACAGGGGATGATTTTGTTGTCCTGCTTACCAAAGACTTTTGATTTTTCCTCAGCTGTGGGAATTGCACACAGTTTGGACTTGTTCACATTTTTGAAGGAGCAGGGAGCTGAAGCTGCTTTGCCTGGTGCCTGGCCCAGTGAATAAGCCTTCTTCTGAGTGTTCATCACTTCATGCAGCCCACTCTGTGCAATGATATCATTCCTTCTTTAAAGCACAAAGACACAAAGACTTTTTGCACAAGTTCATGACATTGCTTTTCAGACACTGGAATTGATTTTTACCAGCACTAAGCTACTCCATGGGCTCAAATGAGTAGCAATCTCACTCAGAATGTGTCCGTACTGAGAGTTTTCCTTTCTCCTCAAGGAGCCTTGTCATGCACTCTCTGTCTTCCAGGGGCTTAGGAAGATGTGGCAGATTCAATCCCACTGAATTCAGATGTACTTGTATGTAAGGGGTAGGGCAGGGGGAAGAAGCAGCCTGAGTGGCCTTCAGGGAACTTCAAGTCATGCTGCAACACAGAAAAACTTGCCCAGTATCAGCCCTACTGATGCAAAATCTGGAGGGCCTCCTAGGAGACATGACTCAGTAGACAATGCCACCAAAACAGAAAAGCTTATCAGCTCTCATACTTTTATGTCATACATGTCACTACCCTCAATAATTCTGCTCAGTGTATTGTCCACCAATGAAGTAATTTCCAGGCAATTTGAAGGAGTGCATATGCTATCATACAAGTGGCAGGTGAAGCACTGAAAAGTACATACTACTGTCAACATTTGGAAAAGCTTACTTTTCCTGCAGCAGTTTTGTTGGAAGTATCTATCAAGGAATGCTTAGCTTACCTCACCCAATGAAATGAAATCTCAGAGAAAGCATCTTTCGCAGTAAACATGTTAGGAAATATGCAGAGGAGAAAGGGATGTTCAACCCAAAGGACATACCACCAGCAAAAATGGTGTACGCTATCCTAGGACAGAAAAAGGGCAACAGTGGAAAGGCTTTTGGTCTTGGATGAAAGAACATAGTGGCAGGTGGGACGATGAGATGTTTCTGCACTGTTAAGATGGGACTTGATCCCTCACTGGACAAGCGTGCTACATGTTAGTCTGCAAAACAAGACGCTGGAGATGTCCTGCTAATCTCCTTTCCATTGTTAACCAAGTGATTCAGCACATGGAATGTCCTTGTTGTGCACAAGAACAGTGCCTGGAACACTGAAAGCAATGAAAACCTAGAGACACTGCTTCAGTCCATACAGCTGTGCAGGTTTCCTGATGCAAATGTTATTTCATACATCAGAAAAATATTAGGCAGTGCTCAAGAGGCTTAGCAGCACAATGTGAAATATGGGTGTTTTTTCGGTGGAAATGGCTTTGTTTACAATGAAAACCGGATGGCAGTCCCAGTGCAGTGATAAAGTGTCAGATCTGTGGTGTCACTCAGCCTAGCTGGCAAAGACTGGTAAGGACCCCAGAATCATACCAAGGTGCTTATCAGAGTGCTGCTCCAGCTGTGTCCGGCAGAGGCACACACCACTCCTTCCCTCCACCTCTGCTCATGTGACTTAGAGCAGCTGATTAGGTGAGGGGCAGGCCCATGAGTTAATGCAGTCTCTCAAATACATCACAAGTCATCCACAAGTACATCTATATATCAGATACATCAGGAGATTCACACACGTCATAGTTCAGGTCTTTTAGGCCACATACATCAATTTCACACTCAAGATTAGGGATGCATGTCTGGCCAACATATAGTGACCTAATTCCTGTCCTGTGCAGTTCTGGAGTTTCCACTCTGCCTGAGGACATTTTGGTCCATTTCTTCTTCATTTATTAAGTCAATTTATCATTGCATACTGAGATGCAAGATATGCCTGAGGAAGTCTATGAACTGCTTCCATGGAAACATTCTTCATGTTAGTTGGTGTCATTTCTTGTCTTTCTAATGGTGATGGCTGTGTCACAGCACATAGTGACAATACTCTGGAAATGAGAAAACCACCACTGAGGACAAACAAGAAGTCGAGAGCCATCTTTCTGCTTTTTCCGTAGTCTTGGTAGCAAGTACATTAGAAAACCATCTGTAATACACCATAGGATAAGATCTTTTGATAAGTCACCATAGTACTGCTGCAATAAGTTTGTAAATGTTTTCTTCTGAGTATCCCTCCATTCTAGGCAATTTGTCCCAGGTTGAACAGGGCTGGCCTGTAAGCTCATAAAACTGCATGGAGTTCTTGGACTGCTGGAGATCTCCTTGGACATCCACACAATCTGAATTCCTGCTGGTAATACTGACTGGGGATACCTGCTTGCCCTTTCATCTTAGGTTTTACCTTAGATTATATTTGAATGGTCTTCAACAGATCAGTCTGCTTTAGCTGAAAATTCTACTTCATCAGAACTAAGCAATTCCAACAAAGTTCATTGGGGGAGAAAGGGAAGGCAAAAAAGATACATAAATTTAAAAAAAAAAAAAAAAGTTGAAAATGTGATCTAGTGGAATGTTTCAATGGGAAATCCGCATCCTCTAAAATGACTTTTCCTGCATCAAGATCCATTAGGTATGTTGGTATAAAATTGGCTCTTCCAGAAACAGGCAATAAAGAAACTAATTTCCCAGAGTCTAACTGGAAAATGTAACCATTATTACTTTCACTGCAAGTAAATAAGCAGTCTAAACACAGTTCAACAAAACACAGGGAAAAGTTAGCAATAGTAGGAACTGCAGTGTTATCAGGTAACACTTGAACAGTGGTCAGAATACCAGCTTTACACCTCTAGTCTTGAAGAAGAAAAAGAGCTACAAATATATTTTCTCTGTGTTGAGCAGTGAAAAAAGGTAACCTGATTTTGTTTGTCATAGCAGGCCTCAGTATCAACCTGATTTCATTCCCACCTGCAGTTCAGTATCTTTGCTTAAACAAGAGCACATGCTTTTCTGGGCCTTCCTAATGACTGTGATATCTGTTCTCTACTGAAACTGCACCACATTTCTGGTTCAAATTTATCTCAATTTGGTTTGCAGATTCTGCCCAAGAGACCTCTCTGTCTATGCTACTGCCAGCTCAGAGACCCTGCTATGATCAAATTTCCCATGGATACATTTTGAGCCTGTTGATCAATCTCTCCCTCCCTCTGTGGCCCAGGAGTCTCTTATATTAATGCTTCTCAATTTCTAATTGCTCTGAGATTTCTTGCTTGAAGTCTCTGGAGCTGAATGGCATTCTCCTGGAAATGGCACTTCTTGAACTTGTTCCTGTACTCTTTTCACTTGTACCTTTTTGCACTTCTTAAGAGACACTACGGGTTCTTTTTTGCCCAAGACTGGAAGAGCAATATGAATATTATAATTGTTTCCTTGGGGAAGACTGCCTCTGGAAATCAAGATTGCTTTTTTTATTTGCTATAAAGTTAATAATTTATATTTTTTTGGAGGTAGGGAGGAACACCTTTGGCAAATCTTATTTTATCTGCCACTTCAGCAGATGGGAAATAATCTTCCCCTCATGGTAGAGATTATACGCCATACAAAAGTATTTCTTTTGCACTTAATCCCACCTATAAATGCAGATAAAGTAATATTCCCTAAGATGCAACTTCACTACAATGCATCTGTCATTGAGGATGGTAGAAACACCCGTCTTGTAGTCATGTCTCTTGAGCAAAAATCATGCCTATAACTTTAATGGCAGTGCTTTCTCTTGGGACAGAAGTTGGAATAAAATCCAGAAGGCCACAACTCCTGCTTGTGGAATAACATTGGCTGAGTTTATGTGCCTCAGGCTTGTAAGCACACTACTCGGCTTTGAGGACAATATGGTTTTCACATGCCAGTCTTTTCCATGCAGCAGATAACTTCTCCAGGGCATCCATGACCTTTCAACTTTGTTGACATGACTGATAACTACAGAGAGTCACAGAGAAGTTGTGGATGTCCCATCTCTGTCAGAATTCTCTGTCAGAGGCCAGACTGGATGGGGCTTTGAGCAACCTGGTCTAGCAGAGAGTGTCCCTGCCCATGGTGGGGGAGGTTGAAACAAGATGATCTTTAAGGTCCCTACCAAGCCAAGCCATTCTACGGTTGTGTGAAAATTCAGTCTCTGCACGACAAAGGTGGTGAGCTGTCCCAGTTATTTGGAGCTCTGTTTTTTCCTGACTCAAGGCCATGCCTCCCATACCTGGCCCTTGTGACAAGGTGCCTTCATAGATAACCCTTTATTTGGGTCACTAGTTTCATGCACAAAATAATTGTTTTGCAGATTAATTCCCAACTTCAGAGTCCTTGCATATCTTCTTGTACCTGTCCGGTTTGTGTCAGGCCCTCTCAGGGCACTGCTGACACCAGCAGAAGCATAGACACAGAAGTTGTATTCAGCCACTTTGCTGTGGTGCCCAGTGACAGGACCAGAGACAGCACTGAAACCTGGGAAGTTCCTTCTGAACATCAGGAAAGCCTTATCCACTGTGAGGGTGGCCAAGCACTGGCACAGGTAGCTTAGAGAGATGGAGGCATTTCCCTCCTTGCAGGTATTCATAAACTGCCTAGGAGTTGTCCTTGGCAAGTGGCTCCTGCTAGTCATGCTAAAGCAGTGGGGCTGGACCAGGTGCTCTCCAGAAGTCCCTTCCAATTTCAGCCAGACTGTGATTCTGGATGATTTAGTGTCCCTGAAATCAGTGTTTCTCTTCTGGAAATACTTACCTCTTGACGACTATGTTATAATTATATTATGGAAAATTCTGCCTGAAAGGTTCAGTATTATGAGCACATCACACATGTAACATACATATATATATATTGCTTTGAAGTACATGCTGAATATCATACCAAGTAGAAGACAGAATAGAAACAACTCTAGGTGTTTCATGCTATAAATATATTAATGAAGCAATAATACTGGCCTTAAAATCGATAGAAAATAACCCCTAGCCATTGTCTCTCAAAAGAGCCAATGTCTCTCAAAAGTTATCTTTAGCAAAAAGTTGCAATTTTCTAGTGTTAAATATTTATAGGCATATGGGAATACCAGTGCTGCCCGTCATCAAGATGGCTTTGAAATAAGTTATTTGAGATGGCAAATCTATATGACAGGACTCAGGAAAATGAAATAACTAAATGAGGTGAAGCACATTTAAAAGTGTAGAAAGAATTTATTGCAGCGTGTAACGGAGCTGTCAGGCAGACTAGATCCCTCACTTGTTGTTACTGTTGCTTCACTGCACTTTCATATGACAAGGCTCTGCTTTCTCCGGGGCGACTGACTGCTGTGTCCTGACTGCATTGGATTCTGTAACAAACATCCTTCCCCCCAGTGCAAGAAACAGCTGGGTAGTGGCAGGAAAAGTCTTGAGTCTCAGTTAACTTGAGAGACTTGTCAGAAATGAATGCAACTGTTTAAGTGATCCTGTCAATGGAAGCAGTCTTTTCTAATGCAACAAGAAGATGGAGCAGGCTCCTGGTGCAAATAGGAAGTTGGGCTCTTATTTCATAAACAAGGATCTTCAGGGTTTGGTGAGATGTTGAGTTTTTTTAGCTGTCTAGGGCTGTTGGAATGGCTCGACTATGATGCACAAAACATGAGCTGCCAGTCACCTGTATCACCCAAAGCACCATTTCTCCTTATAGCCATTTGGGACTAACCTACAAAGACTCCAGGACCATAGGGCATGGGAGAAACAGAGATTTCAGTAAACTGTTGGGCTAGTAAGCAAAGGAAAGAGCCACAGTGGCTAGCCATTCACAGTGCATAGACTTTGCTGGTTCTGCAGGACCTGAGGACTGTGCTACTATGCCTTCTGAAGCTTCATCTATCAGGATTAAGTATATGGAAGCAAAGTGTACTCTTGTAACAATGACATTTTTCACTGTTGACAGATCTTGTCACAGAATGGGCTTCCTTGTACTGTAAAGCAGTTGGATACAATGGGGCTAAAGCATAGTGTAAATGCCAAGACAGATTGCAGCAAAACAGACAATTTAGAAAGGGCTGGACCTTGGTAATGCTTAGCTGTGATAGGAAGCAGTGGGGAAGACCCGTAGCTCCTGACTGTTTTCACACCCATCAGTGCCCCTGGGTAGGATGCAGCCAGCTGAGTGCACCCCTCCCCAGTGCAATTGCTATGCTTTGCCTCTGCAGTGGTATTCCACACAAGTGAGCTGGCCCTGCTCCCCAGGGGCAATGCTGCATGGAGCTTGGTTCAGCTTTTCCCCGCAATTCAGCATGGAGCCAAGCATTCAGCCTTGTCTCTGCAGAAACTGCTTGACAGTTGATGCAGGGGAGCAAGGCAGCAGTCTAATGTTTCATTCCATTAAGTATTCACACTTCCCGTGTCTTGCTGTTGCTGTTTCTAAACATGACAGACAATAATGAGAAAACAAAAGCGTTTACATTCTCTCCACTAGCAAAGCAGCACATTCACAACCAACATCAAAGGTGGGTTTAGCGATCATTAGTGCAATACCACACTTCAACATGATCAAAGCAATCAGTGCCCAAACACAATAAAGAAGATGGAGCTCTGATTCAGCTCTTCCATAAAAGGCAATGATAAAGCGATCTGGGGAGAGGGTGAAAGCACAGTAAGTATATAAGGGCACGCAGCTGAGATATTCTTTTACATCAAAACAATTTCTCATTTCATATCCAATTATACCTCTGAGCTGTTGAGCCCAACATTTCTGTCATCTCTGGCTTTCAATTGACATTGCAAATTGTGGAACAGAAAAACCTACCATAAAGTGTGTCTCAGTTGAAATTCCTCCTGAAGTGTGTCACTGCTGATGAATAAATCTTTGAGGGCTGGGATACTTGTGCTGGCCTTACTGATGTTGCCAGCCAGCCTCATTCATGTTTGGGTGAGGGCCTCTTTAGTTACCACCTAGTCAATGAAAATAGCCCTTTTGCTTTACTGTTTAAATCACAGAATCACAGAATGCTCTAGGTCAGAAGGGACTTTAAAGATTGAGTAATTCCATCCCTCCTGCTATGGTCAGCAACACCTTTCAATACACCACATTGCTGAGAGCCTCATCCAAACTGGCCTTACACACTTCCAGGGATGGGACATCCACAGCTTATCTGGGCAACCTTTCCTGTGCCCCACCTCTCTCACAGGAAAGAATTTCTTCCTAATATTTAATCTAAACCTACTCTCTCTCTCTTTGAAGACATTCCCCTTTGTTCTGTCACTACATGCCCTTGTAAAGAGTCCTTCTCCATCTTTCTTGTAGGCTCCCTTTACATGCTGGAAGGTTGCAATTAGGTCACCCCAAAGCATTCTTTTCTCCAGGCTGAACAAACCCAGTTCTCTCAGCCTTTCCTTAGAGGAAAGGTGATCCATTCCTCTTATCAACCTGGTGGCCTCCCAATGTCCTTCCTGTGCTGGGACCCCAGGGCTGGATGCAGAGTTCCAGGTGGGGTCTCACCAGAGCAGAGCAGAGGGGCAGAATCCCCTCCCAGGCCCTGCTGCCCACACTGCTTTGGATGCAGCCCAGGACACATTTGGCTCTCTGGGCTGGGAGTGCCCATGGCTGGGTCATGTCCAGCCTCTCATCCCTCAGCACCCCCAAGGCCTTCTCACAGTGCTGCTCTCCATCTGTTCATCCCCAGCCTGTGCTGGTACCAGGGCCTGCCCTGAACCAAGGTAGAAGGTTCAAAGTAGAAAGCTCTGAGTGCAAGGACAATGGACTTTGCGATGGTGAGTATCCATAGCCAGGATAACAAATGCCACTGAAGGCAAAAATGTAGAGATGACATTAATCAAGGCGCTGCAATGGGCTGATCTTTTTTCTCTTGGACTTGTGCAGCTCAGGCCACATAAGTGCATTTTGAAAATCCCATAGGAAGCCCTCATCTTCTGCCTGCCTGCCTGAGTGCAGCTCTGAAATTCTGAACTCAGCTTTGTCTTAAAACTATTGAAACAGTTTCTTCTACATGAGAGATGCATCATTTCAATGCCTTCTATAGCAGTTACATATTTTCCCTGAATTCATGTTCAAAATTACTGAGGGGGGCTGGGAGCAGAGGCTTTGAGAACTTGTGGTTTGGAGTTTTGGGATGGGAGGGGCTTTGTAGGGTGCAGGTTGGAATAAGAAGACCTCAGATCCTGGAGTCCGGTCCCTAAGTACGTTGGCTGTGACTGCAACTGAGTCTGTCTGTCTTCTCTTGTGTATAGCAAAACCGTGAGAGCATCGTAAGCCTTTCTCTGGAAGATGGATTTTCCACACTCAGAATGGCTTGTAAAGATTGTTTAAAGACATATCTCGGGGGAAGAATACAAACAAAAGACCAGACCCAGGAAAAAGAAAGACATTCAGTGATACTTAGCAAGGCAGGGCACTGGTTTGGAAGCAGCAAAGCAGCAAGGAATATTGGCATGTTGTGTTGACAGCAAATTAAGCCAGTAAGAAAGGGAAGCAACTGAGTCACGTATGTTGAAAGAAGGAAACATAGCAAGTCACAGCAGACACAGGGCAACTCAGTAACAGGGCAGGGATGTTCTGCAGGGGGAGGAAACTATTTGGCTTTGAAGGATGAGATGAGCCGTAAAGTTTGAGGCAGAGATGGACTCAATGTGTTGGCCGCGAGTGTAAAACTGATGCTGATGCTCTCACTCTCACAAAAGCTTCATCAGTGTACACAAGTGAGTTCTTTGTCTGTATCGTGAAATGGCTTCAACTGGATAGCATTCCCATTTTTACTTTATAAATACTCAGTGTCTTCTGAGTAACAGCAACATAAGCATAAGTTCTACCTAGTGGAACATCTTTAAATTAGCCTACCTCCTCTTTCAGAAGTAAAATGGGTTTTCTTTAACAAAAGCTTCAAGGCCACACAACAAGGGGGCACAGTGAGCTCTGGCGCTTCAGCACTGAGTCAAACATGCATGTAATTCCTGAAAAGAGCACAGTATGCAGGTATGGAAGCCTTGGGGGCTGGTTTACACAGCAGTGTAAACCACCAAGCAGAGAGCACAATCAGCAAGCAGAGAGCACTGGGGAGAATTACAGTCTGGCCTGAAAGGTACCTGGGTACTTTTTGCTGCTCTGGTTTTCCACTGTGTGTGGATCCAGGCCAAGCACTGTCTTTGTCCATT
This sequence comes from Vireo altiloquus, assembly GCA_013396875.1. Taxonomy (NCBI): domain Eukaryota; kingdom Metazoa; phylum Chordata; class Aves; order Passeriformes; family Vireonidae; genus Vireo; species Vireo altiloquus. The sequence goes on from VZRF01000186.1 coordinate 224,493, forward strand.
ACTTACTGCTCAGTCCTATTCCCGCTTTTCCCATAACCAGATCAAGTATTCGGTGAGCACTTGGGGTAGAGAAGTGGAGAAGTGGAGAAGTTTGATCTGTAAGGGATAATTACAGCATATAATTGCCATTTTAAGTTGCTCTAGTTTTAAGTTGTTCTAGTTCTTCATTAAAGACAGTGTCTCCTTTCCAGACTTTCCTGTAGAAAAGTGACTCTCTCCTTGGAACATTGCCTGCCAGTGTCAGGTAGTGTGTCCTTCCAGAAAATACTCTGCTCACATTATTCATTAGGAATTGTCGGCTTAATTATGTTATCTTCTGCAGGTAATACTCAGTTAATATTTTTTCAATTACCACCTCAGACAGCCCCTCTGCATTTGTGGCATGGTGGAATTGTGCCTAGGACTTGATTTCTAAGCAAAACAGTAATATGTCCCCATCTTGATCAGCCCCACCACCTTTTATGCTCAGATCCTGCACCCAGGCCAAGACTATATAGAGAAAATTCCTGTCTCCTTGCTGCAAGTGGAGAGGAAGAGATGAAGCACTGGCACAAGAGTGCCTCTTCTTTCTCTTCCTGAATTTCCAGTGTAGCAGAGGCCAAGTGCATTGGATTTTTGCTGCAGAACAGTGAACCAATACAACAGACAATAAAGGACCAGCAATTACCCATTTTCCAAGAAGTGGCTGTTCACCAGCTGCTGTCTGTTTATGAATTTACCTAAAGCTACCTTCAAATTCAAACTTTGTGTGTAGTCTGTTCTCTGCCCAGAAGAAATATAGAAAGTTTCCCTTTCTGCCAACCATTTTTGTGAATCTAACTGTTATATGAAAAGAGTTGCAATAGCTATGGGACAGATCACCCTTGAAAAGGATGTATATACAGAAGAAACATTTGGTATGGTGCTACAAATATAATAAAGGGGCATATATCTCAGGGCTAAGCTCACACATGATTCCATGTTTCTTATGTTGATGCAATCACAAATTGGTCCTGCCCCTCAACAGCAAGGGAATTTGAATAGTATAGGCAGTTTTACACAGCAAGGGTGTGCAGAGCTGGGTTTCAATCTTATATTTGTGTAATACCTGAGGTAGTGTGACTGCTGCTGTCAGTGTTCTGAGACAGTGCATAAAGCCTTGAGGGAACCATTTCAACCTACACATTTTCCCAAGCAGGCTTTCACATCCTCTTTGAGCACCAGGTTATTTAAATATACTGTTGCTAATTTACATTGATAGACAGAGATATAATGCACCCAAAACTATCTCACATAGGCTGAATCCCTGTGCTGCAAGCACCCTCATGGCCAGAGCTGACACTGTAACCCAGCTCTAAGTACACGGCTGTATATACTGTGGGAAAAGGCATGTCCAGCGCCATCTCTGTCTTTCCCACTTGCCTTTCTGGTCTCCCTCATCTAGGGAGACTCCAGCCTGACAGTGGAAGTATGTCTGTCTGTCCTCTGAGGAACAGCTGGAGGGAGCGGCCTGGCCTTGGCACACAGGGTTGGAGTACGGATGTGCACATGTGCCGTCTCCGTGTGGATGGTGGGGAGAAGGCCACATGGAAGTGTGTGTGGGTGGGATGCAAAGCACACCCATGTGCCAAGCAGCCCCACCACAAGGGAAAAATGTGCATAAGCAGTAGTGGTTCTGCTGGAGAAGGAGAATGCTTTCCCCACAGAAGAAACAAGCACCAGCTGGGAGTTCCTGGGAGGCAGATGCACCGTGATGGAAGGGTGACACCACCAACAGCAATTGTGCATTATCTTCCAGAGCAGTGGTTTATTTGAAACCTGTTTCCAACTGACCTGACAAATTTATTTCCAAAGCAACAACAGATGGCAGCAGACAGATGGCTCAGTAATTTCAAAGCCTTCCAGAGAAAGGAAGTGTCACTATAAGCCTGCACTATCTTAATATTATGAAAGAATAGGATCTTAACATCTGCATTAGCTGAAAATAGTGTTAGAACACATGTTTTAGGCTGGATTTTTGCAGTTATTCTCATGGTTTCCATTGGCATAGCTCCATAATTCTCAAACCTTCCCTTTATCTCAAAATGGCATTTTAAGCCAACATTTAAATGACTTACTTCATGACTAAGATGTTTTCTCTGCATCGTTTGGTTCAACCACATTGTTTCTTGATGCTTCAGTTTCTTGTTTGCCAAACACAGATAGAAATACTGTACTGATCCTGTGCTCTTAGACAGCAGACTCCTTGACAGAGTATTCTCCCATATTTCCACATGCTCCTTATTTTTTTTTTCACTGGTGCTGGACTCTCCTTTGCTGGAACCTTACCCTGTGCTTAGAGGGCTGTATTCTTTTGCTACTAACTGATGAGTAAGGGGGCTTCAATTTTGACTGCTTTTTAAAAAATGTTATTTATGCTAAGGGTTTTCTTTTCTTTGTTGCAATTTTACTGCTGCCTGTCCCATCCCAAAACTCAACTCTTTTGATAGTTTTTCTTTTTTCATTTTCCCCTTCTCTTAGATATTTTACTGCTGCAGTTTTTTGAAAGAATTGTTTGTCCTCCCTTCTGCATCCTCATCACATGACAGAAGGCCTGTTAAATGCTAGAACCAATAATTAAAACATAAGAACTGACCTCTTCTTTCTGAAGCCAAGTTGCATACATTCTCAGCTCTGACCTGTCCTCCAGAGTACAAGTGACATCCTCATCTTCTGAGAAGGTAATCAAACATAATCAAAAGGAATCAAAGGGATGACTCTGTCTTGCCATCTGGTGCATACCCATTAAGCAGAATCAGGAGACAGAGTCTTGTGGCACAGCATAATTGATCTTTGGAGAGATGAAGCCATGGGCAGGGATAAGTTTCTTATTTCTCTCACTTGAGACATATCACAGCTCAACCCAGTGGAGTTATATCCTCATGAAGTTTGTATAACTGCAAGGAGCACCAGATCGATTTTCCTTGTTCCAGGAAGCCCAGTCCCTCTGTATCATCGTGGTTGTACTTCAGGGATTATAAAGCAGATGGCTATCCTGAATTTCCCTTTCTCCCTTGCTAGCGAGAGCAAGTTTGGCCACTTGGACCTGTCAGCATTACAGAGAAGGTAAGGCCTGGTGGTGATGGGGCTACATCGAGCTCAAGCCCAGAACTCCATGAGGGTTTCAAAATTAGGAAGGGTAGAGGTGATAGCATGGGGGTACTGTGCAGTCAGAAGGAAAGGTAAAAGTGTATATAAATGGACATGAAAAGGTCCTCACTGTCATCGAGAAGAAGATGACCCTGGATGCAGACGGAGAAAGGTCTTGTAGGAATATGTAAGTGAGGGAGAAAAGAACCAGTCGTTAGTATGAAGCCCATGAGCAGTGACATAATCTTAACACAGCAAAGGATAAGCTGAGGAGCAAAAAATGTCAATGCTGTTGAAACTAGCATGCAACTAACGAACTCCAGCAGCTACCACAGGGCTATCCGCTGTTCACTCTTCAGAAAGCCCTTGGTGTTAGGTGTTGCAATACAGGCCTCCTGGACACAGAAGGTCAGATCACCCTGAAATGGAGCACAGCTAGTGAAGATTGGTCTGGCACACCTGTGACACAAAGGAGCAGAGGTGCATTAGGGTGTAAATTACAAGGCACTGCAGGCCTCCCAGAATGTGGAAGGGGTTGTATTTGTCTTTTGAGACACACAGGTCTGGGAAAACTCTTGGTTCTGCTCGCTGCTGCAGAGAGAATATACAAGCTTAGAAGACAGGAAATGCTGGAAACAATGTCATTTCATTCCCAGCTTTTACCAAAATGTTCTTACTGTCCTGTTGCCTCTTGGTTTTTTTCTCATCAGGTCTGAGTCAGTAAGAGCTATCCTGCTTACAGAATGTATCCTAAGATCAAACAGGATCTGGGGACTGATTATGTTTCTCTAGAAGAGATCTGGGCTCAGGCCTACCATTGCTCATCCAAATCAAAATTTTCATCCTCGGTTGGTAGCTAGATTATGTGGGTGGGTTTCCACTAGAGAGCAAGAGTGTCTCCTATACAAATGAGTCTGCTTTGCCAGTCGAAGGAAGGACTTTTAAAAAAGCATATGAGTAACCATGGGGATTGGCACCCAATCTGCTGCCGTAAATGGAAAAGACACCAATCCTTCAGTGGACATAAATCCAAACCTAAAAGTACAAGGACTGAAATCGCTGTTTCTGGACTAGGAGAAGGCTGGGGAAAAACATAGCAGTCTTACTTCAGTGCTTTATGCCAGCGCTGCATAAATTGCAGTCTCAGCTCCAGCAAATGTTCATCTGTCTCTACACTGAGAAAAGCTGAGAAAGCTGAGAAAATAGAGAATTAACTGCTGGGTCCATCAGAAGGATCCTGAGTAAAATAGAGACATCCGCAAATGTTCAATAAACCCAAATGTGGACTGTTGATACAAATATAGCTTCCACCATTAGAAATAAAGTGGGGGAGCCCAGTCACTGCTTCAAGAACTTTAGCAAAAATGATGCAAATGAAACCAGGTTATTTTTCAAAAAGTATGTTATTGACTTGTTCCCTGAAAATTACATTTCCTGCAGAAGACTACCTCCAGCCAGAAGTCTTTCCTCAGCAGACAGGAAGCAGGCGCTGGTCTCAGCAGGCACCTGGCTGTGAGGATAATTGAATAGTACAGCAGAGCAGGTTTGGGACTCATTGACACTCATGGACTTTAAAATGAGATTACACAGTTCTTGAAATAAATCAGCTATATTCTAGCCTCTAAGAAAAATGCTATTGCTGGATGAAACTCTTCTGGGTTTGTAACAGCAGTAAAATAGAGCAAACATAATCTCTGCTGCTCAGTGTGGTATTCACCAGTCTTGACCACGTGCTTGGAGGTCTTGTGATCACCACAGGTGAGAAAGGGAATTAATTTATGTCATGTGACAGTCATGTTCTCTTGTTAAAGCTTCCTAAGAGAGGCTTTAAAGTTTCCAGGTTCAAGACAGAAAGTCAGACAAGAGCTGGACTTGAGAAGATACTTTTCTGTACTTGCAGAAGTTTCCAGTGGTCCTGCTCACAGCCAAATGAGACATGAGGTTTTTCCAGTCAATAAAGGTGACTTGTTGGTCATAAAATGCTGTTTTCTGTGTTTGCCCAGAACTTGCCATCAGTCTTGCTGCCTTTTATTTCTGATAAGCTAGGATCACATAACTCACTGGAAAAGGAATAGCATGGTAGATGATGGGGAATTTTTATGGTACATTTTGAGGTAAATTAAACACACATTTTTGTTTAAATATAAAAGAAAAACTTAATGAACAGTACCCTGGGCAGAGTCCTACAGCAAGTCCTACCACGTAGAACAAGAGGTTCTACGTGGACTCTGCAAAGCTGCATCACAAATAGGTTTTTTATATACACTCTCAGCAGCACTGATCCCAAGAGAGGCTGCATGGGACATCTCAGCCCAGCTGTGAGTCTATTCCCCATCCCAGCTCTGCTGTCCAAAGGTGTCCCCCAAGCTTGGGCTCTTCTTGGATCCCATTCTGTGATGGCTACAAGACAGTGCTGAGGCTGTTGTTTATCTCATCACAAAGGGAAACTACACTCCCTTCATTAAATCCTTCTGCCTCTGCCATTCCTGCTTCCAGTCAGATTAACACCTTCTTCCATATGGGCCTTCTTGCCCTCCATGCCACATCATACTTTGGTCACAAATTTCCACTACAGTTACAAGTAGATTTTCTCCTTCTGAGATCAAACTGGCTGATGAAGGGAGCTTTTTAATCTCTTAAAAAACAATCCTGAGGGGTGTTTTAAGTAGGGGGACAGAGACTCTGACCTGGTTTTTTTGTCAGGGGAAGAGCCAATGTATACTTTTGTCTTAGGTTACAATGTAAGATGTAATCAAAAGTATGTATTCTATTACCAGCTGTTAAAACCAGGTGGGGCAGTGTTCTTTACCTCTTCCATGACACATCCCCCATTAACAGGGCTATCTTCTGTTAATGGGCTATCCAGCCTCACTGCATGACTCATGAAATTACATCATCCCATGGGAGATGCTCCGCCCAGGGGGAGGAGCCAAGCCTTCCTACCTGGATATAATCTGAGGTTTGGAACACCACAGATGGCCCTTATGTATTGGGTTCCCAGAAGACAAGACCACTGAACCTTCAGGTGAAGACCAGACCCTTTTGTACAGGATCACTGCTTCGACAGAACCACTTCGTCTGGACTGCTACCACCACCCTGGCTAACACGGTTGTATCCTGACTCTGTCAGTGTTCTTGTACTACTGCATTTATTTTAATTTTCCTATTATATTATAATTCCGACTTGTGATCTCTCACTGATTTGTTTTCAAACTAGTTACAACTTACTTTGCCCAGTACTGTTGGAGAGATGGTCTGCAGCCATTCACAATTTTAGGCCTGGTTGAGAAAAGGGAATCTGAGGCCAGGCTGTTGGAATTGCTTGAGAGGCACTAGAACACATCATATGGGAATCAGCTCATGCACAGACAGGCTGTGACATACCATGTACCCCCACCTCTGACCTCTGTGGTATAAAATAGCACTGACAGAAGCCTCAGGGAGGCTGTGTGAATTGCCCAAGGACCAGTGTCTGAGCCAAAAATGGTGCCCTAGTCCCCTGGGACACCCTACAGTACTAGCCTTCCCACTATCCTTAAACTGGCTTTTCTGTGCTTAAACAGTATGCATGTTCCCATCCCCCTGTAATTAATTAGCAAGAAAGAATTTATTCTCTGAGAAAAAAAAAAATCTTTTTCAGCCTTCTGCGTGTTTAGACAACTATGAATCTCTTGAATAAATTGATACAATAACTATGCTGAACTTTTACATCATCATGGAAAATAACCATTACAGTTTTTAGGTGTGTGTGTCTATTGACTAACACTTTCTCAGGGAAGATAAGAGATGTCAGCTCTGAATGGGCACTGGAGTTCCAGGAAGTGAGAAACAGGGCTGAAAGTGTCTTGCTGGCACCACTCATTTCTCTACCACATTGCAGGGAAGATGATATCTTGTGCTGCCTGGGGCTGTAATCTCTTTCCCTCCTAGGCAGGGGCTATGCTGCCCACGGTGCCTCCAGGCCAGGAACTGATCTGAAAAGCAGTGGGTTTGAAGGGCCCAGGACGGAGCCCTGCCCACGCAGTGATCCCTGTGGCACACGGAGGACAGCAGCCATTACATGCTGTTTTCCTCTTCATGGCTGGGCTGATTTCAAAGCTGCTGCATCTTCATCCTTTCAACAGTGTGGTGTCCCTGTGTCGGCACAGGTGTGCTGTGCTCTCACGCCAGTCACCAGTTTCTGGGACTGCTGAACTCTGGCTCTGCAGGCTCAGTGTCTGTTGCACTAACCAGAATAAAAACATCAGTGAAACCGGTGGTGCCATCTACTGGGAATCGAGATTTTTACAGACAAGAACAAGAACTGATGTAATGCCATCAGCTAGACTCTCTCCAGGCCTTATCTGACACTTTTGCTGCAAGATGTTTATGGAGAGCCCACTGGCATCATTGAAACTCAGAATCTAAATCTGTCTGTTCAGAAATTTCTGTGGGGCATCTCCCTCCCACAAATTACTAGTGTAAGAGCACATGGAATGGCCAAGAAGAAATGCTTCCAGCTTTTGGACCTAGGAGAAAATGTTCATGCTGCTGTGGTAAAGTGGAGATTAAATGCCCTGCAGCTGTGACAGACAGATGTGCTTTGTTTTGGGGGTCTGATAGGAGAGGAAAGCATTGAGTTTTCAAAAGAGTCTTGGCGTGATTCTCTCTTCTGCTTTTGCTGAAGCTGTTCCCCAAAAACTTTGATAGAACAACCTTATAAAACAGGATATAATTTTGTCCCTAACCTCTTCCTCAGTACCTACAGTATGCAAAAACTAGAGAGTTCTGAGGCCTGGAGAGAGATCTTTTGCAGGGCCCTTTTCTACACACCTATATTAGTGGATTTGGCCATAGTTTTGGTTATGAAATAGAATGTTTAGACTGCTCAGCAACTCCCATGTCATTTGGAGCAGCAATTTCTCTTTACTGTTCAATAAAACTCCTTGCTCATAATACTCATAGCGAAACACCAAGTCAGGTTTTGCTGCAGTGTGCTGTCATTTTGTCAGATATCAAAGTAGGGAGAAGCCATCAATAAGCCATTTACTGCTGGCCTAAGACTGTCCACATTTCATTCAGTGGGAGTTTCACCTTTGATTTCTGCGGAGAAATTCTCATGAATTAGAAAATCCCTTCTGAACTGCAACTTTCTCTCCTTGTAATGTTTGAAGCCATCCTCCCTGTCTCCATGTATTGCTAACAGATATTGTCTAACAAGCAAAATAACAATTATTTGCTAATATTTTAAATGCTGTCTCCAGCAGTTATTTAAAATGAGCTATTTGCTGTATTAGAACTGCAGGTGCCTGTTTTGCTTTCTACAAAAAGACACAATTCATCATCTTGGCCTAGTCACAGAAATTCATCAGTGCTTTAACGCCCTGAAAAACAGACTTGAGACATTTTCAGAGCAACAGTTCAACACATGGTTTGGATCCTGACTTGGACTTAAAGGCAGATACAGCATGGATGCATGTAGGTTCACTCCAAATCCTAATTAGCAAATTTCTCTTCAAGTTAAACAGAGTTAATGAAGAGACTTGAGAGCAGCCTTTTCCAATGTGCTCTGCTGTGAGCTAGGATGGGCAGACTTTGCCAGAACAGGACTTTGAAGCTGGCTTTCCTCACTGATGGGCTTCTTTTTAGAGAGGGATCATTTGTCCTTTTGCTCTCTGTTTTGCAGGTCTTGCTAGGCTTTTTTATTTTTTTTAGTTCAACTGGTCTATCCTTGACATTCTAGTATGTGCCCAGAATAGGAACTGTCTTGTGTTTGGATAGAAAAAAACCCAACAATGACTCCAAGAGGTTTTAATTCTTTCTGAGACAAGCCCAGATAAAAACTGAGCAGCCCCCTGGTCTGTAAATTTTTATTTTCTTTTTTATGTATAGGTGAGACAAAAGCCCTTTCAAAAGCTCTAACCTCAAAATCCCAGCCTGAAATACTAGTGTTCCTGGGAGAAGCCAAAAGCACCTGTAGGGAAATTGCCTTTGGATCTCTCATGCTTCTGCTTGTGCTGTATGGCTGTTCTGAGAAATTCAGGGGGTTTTATACCTGAGACTGGTTTTCTTTAAATACTGAAAGGAGACCTGTAGCTTCCCCCTTAGAAGCACTCAGATACATACTCCCACGTGGAAAAACACCCTTAATGTTCTCTGTTTCTTAATCCTTGGCTTTGAGATGGTTTCTGTGTATTCTTAAAAGGAAGAACTCTGAAAAATCTTTATTTGGAAAATAAATATAATGCTACCAGCCTTAGGAAGTGGAAATATAGTGCTCTTCTGAAAATCAAGGGAGAAGGAACAGAGATGAGTGAAAGTTAAGAGGTTGAGAAGTCTGGGAAGAGCAAGTGGGGACAGGACACTTAAAATTATTTCCTGGTTAACCATGTTGAAGGGCCTGTGTGTGACAAAACCTCTTTAGGTAGAATTTTAAGTATAAACATGTCTGAATAATACATGTGTTTTCTTTCAAGAGGATAAGTAGTCTCAGGGAAAAAAAAGTTGTTTTTTTTTGTCTGCTAGAAGTGGTTTCTTTTCACACTCTGAGGCCTGATGCCATTCTTGTTTATGCAGCTTTCACATACATGAAAATGGTTTCACCAGTTCTAACAGCTTTGCTCTTGTTAGACATGCACCCATGTCCAGCATTCCAGCCAAAGAACTGTAAAAAGATTTAGAGGGGAGGAGCAGAAGTAAACTCAGTGGTGGACAAGAATGTCCCCACAAGCTTCAGAGCTGGAGCTTAAAGCAATGTAAAGCATATGTCACATGCCTTGCCCTAGAAGCCAGTGACCTCAGAAACTCCAGTTTATACACCTTCACCCTTCATCTGCTAAAAGGAAAGGGAAAAGATTGTCACGGTACATTAACATGAAGGTTATGCGCGAGAGGCTCAAGGGAGATTTATAACCTAGAAGCTTTCTTTACAAGTAGTCCTTGAAATAGTGGTTTGGGAGGGGGGAAATCAAACTTTCCTCTAGTACCAGATGGAATAATCAGCTTAGATTTTTTTCTCTTCTTTTTGTGATCCAATGAGAGTAGAGCTAGTCTTGGCTGAGCTGCCTCACAGAGGCAGTGGTAATATTGACACTGGTTTGTTCCTATATATCCCTGGAGTATTTGGGGAGCAGGAGGGAATGTTGTCTCCTCCTTCCCTCCTGTGAGGAGCAACTTTTTCTAAAATTTGCTAGGGGGGAGTGGCTCTGTTCTGAAAAACATGATATGGGGTATTAGGAGCAAAGAAGAGACTTCTGCTGCTTTCAGGTGCTTTTGGCACAAGAACATAATCCAGCCCAGTTCAGGCTGAATTTTGCCTGCATGCTGAAGCCCCGCCAGTGTGGCCAGCAACATCGCTTTTCAGCAGCAACTTGGTTATCAGCATGTGCTAACAAAGACCTTGTGCTCTGACTCCAATGAATGATTAACTCTGTGTCCCTGGCAGCCATGTGGACCATATGCCTTCGCAGGCTAGTGCTGCCTGCTCTGGGAGCACAGTATGCATTTCCCTTACCTCTCCTGACTCTGCCTGAGATGTGACTTTTGTGCTGCTTTCAAGAAGGCTTTTGCTAAACGTGGCCTCATTGAAGAGTGAGGTTTGCTCCACCACCCATGGGGGTCACCAGGAGCCACAGAAACCTTCACATTTGGTGACACAAGGGCTGTCAAGCAGAGAGCTGAGTGAGCGCATGACCCTCTGTTTCAACAATGTGCTTTGTCATGGCAAATGATGTCACAGGCAGTGCACACACTCCCTCCTGCTTGTGACTTTGAGTGACATCTGTACTCTCTTTGACAGTCAAGACTTCTCTGGAACAGGCTTACTGCTGGCAAAACTTTGGGGAACATGTGGTGAGGAGAGAGTACAACAACAACAACAACATGAATGCTATATTTGAGTCACACAGAAAAGGACATGCAGGGCTTGAGTGATCCCAGAAGCAGTAACATAATACACACCTCGGAAGTGTTCCGCTTTCAGTGGGTGACTCACTCTACTGGATATGGCACAACAGAGGGGAAGGGAGGCTGCTGACATGTATCTGATTTCCTTCCCCAGGTATGCTTTCCTGTAACCAAAAACACCATTCAGCAAGCCTGTGTGAAGCTGTGTCAGGCTAGCAACATTTCCATGCGGTGCCTGAAAATTATGCTTTGACTTCTAGTATGTTTGCACAGTAAGTATTTGCATAATGTAAGAGAAAGTGGGGAGATGCCAGCCTAAATCTTTCCCTGCCCCTTCTTCTGCACATGATATGTTTTGGTATAGCCACACATAGTCCTGCCCATTCCCCAGACAGCCATGCTCAGAGCACTCTAGGGACCCTGGGATGTCATTTCTTGTAGGACTGAGAGAGTTAGCCACCTTGGAAACTGGAATGCAGGTTAGCAGCATTATAGGACACATTTGTGAATATTGTGTTCAAGTGACAAACAAGCCATGCTCCAAATGCAGTGGCTTATGTCCTCCTTCGGCTGTGAAGATGCCTGATTGTGAAACTCCACCTTCATGTGAAGCTCCTCATCTTCCACTGGCTGCTTGGTCCTGGCAGCTCTCCCCATGCACCAGTGTCTCTGCCACTTTCCTCATCTTCAGGGCAGCTGGTGGTCCTTCATGCCCTCCAGTGAGGCTGGGAGCTAGGGGGAAGTAGAGACAGCTGTAAGGATGCAGTAACTCCCTCTTGTAACTGCAAAAGGGCTTCCAAGGATCTTTCCTGTCCTCTTTCTTTGGAAGTGAGAGCAGCCTGCCTGTCTCTGCACACCCAGCTCTTGACAATGTGCTGACTGCACTGTGAAGGGCCCAGGTCCCTGATTTGTCCCATGCTTCCTTCCTGCAGCTACTACCACCTGCCAGCACCTTTGTCTTCTGGAGAAGAGTTTCTTGTGTGCAGTTTATGTCTTAAACACAGCAAACCAGGTGCTTGCTCTTGTTCCCTTGCCCTCTCTATGTGGGGTTGAACAGCCTAGTTGGTCGTAGGAGTCCTGATCAACTCTGTGATATGAGACTGCAATATCACAGGGCGAGGTTCCCAGCTCTGCCACAGCAAAGCACTGGCACCCATGTCTAGATTTTCAGCATGTGAAAACTCTCGTTGGCTACTCTGCATATTTAAGGACTGCATGGATCCAGGGCCAAATCCAGGAAAGGCCAAAGGGCTATCTGTGCTTTTCAGATACAACAGATAAAATGTAATGTAAAATGCATAAATTTATTTACAGAAATGTCCATTTCCATTTCTGGAATAACAGTGCCACACTTGCAGACCCATTCATGCCATCAACCTTTTGCTGCCAGGTACAATAACTTGGAAGCAGGTCTATTTTAACTCTTACTGTGAAGGTGACACTCCTCAGACACTAAACCCTACTCTGTAGAGGTCTGCAGAAGTGGCATAAGATGGAAGGACCTGAGCGAATAATTCTGTAGGGATGCATTGTCCTGAGGCTTGTCAACCTCGCGTGGAGGTGAATAGGTAACAGGTAAAAAGCCCAGAGTTCTTGGTGATAACCAGTTTTCAAAGAACAGGCTGTGATAAGAGCTGGGAACATGAAGAAAACTGCGAAAACTCATTTCATCAAGTACTCAAAATCATAGAAAAGAAAATGCACCTGTATTTATTTTCTGTTTGATATTTTCAGGTCTATTCCATGATTTTTCAGGAACGAGAATGATGGCACAGATATTGTCCGTGCTAAGCTGAAGACTTTGGTGCTGCCAGGCTGATGTTTGTCACACCTCAGCTACAGCCCCAACTGTAGCTGTAGCTGGCCCACATAGCCCCATGGATAAGCTCCTCAACAGGCTGGCTGAACCTCCCCACTGAAAGAACAGGCCAGTTAAGCAGCTGTGATTTTGATTTCAAACACAGCTCTCAGTATTGGCTGACAGTCGAAAGTGCCTTTTGAACAGCTAAAACAGTTTCACATGCTTAAGCAATCGCTTTAGGAATCTTCCTTTCATGGGAGCAACACCTGCAATGCAGACAGCTGCAAAATCCCACCATCCTTGCTGAGGTGGGACCTGCTTGGGTTTGCATAGGAGCCTGCTGCTCTGGCTGACCAAAAGTAAAATGCATAAATTTATTTACAGAGGATGGAGGAATTTCTTTCTTTTTTGCAACATCTGTGAATGATCAGCATCAGGATTCTGTCTGATTGCTGGATAGCTAGCAAATCCAAGTTGAAACATCTGTGCATCAGATATGCATCATTGCTGATCCAGCTGCAAAACACATCAGATGTCAGTTGATTGATTTGAGCTTGACAGGACTAGATAACCAAGTAGTAGGAAAAGAGAAACTACATGGCACAGTGAAACTTGTTCCCCCTGCCCCTCCTGCTTTTCAGCTCTGTATTTTAGTTCCACTCTTTATGATTTTGCAACTGTTTTTCTTACATGTTGCAGTTATTGGGTTGAAAATAGACAGGAGAATGAAAGCCCACATCTCAAAAATGTGGGAACACATCTGTCCTTGGCAAAAATAATTGTATCTGTGACTGCCATCACCAAAACCATAAATGAAACATGTAATGAAATCTTCCAGAAACTTCTTTGAGATCTCAGTGGGAATACTGGGGTGGCATGCAGGTTCTACAACATGGATTTTAATTTTTTTGGATGTCTTTTAGTTTTTAAATCACATTGATCCAAATGCAGTTGTGACACTAGAGACTGCACTTTGAAGCTGGAGTCCTATTTTCTATCTTCCTAATCCCTGATTGCATTTACGCTGGTCACAACCATTCCTCATTGCTTCATACTGCACACTTCCTGCAGCACATGCACATGCACATGCAGATATTGCTCTTCTGTCTGCTTCTTTATTGACCTCTGGAAGTCCAGGCATGATTAAGAAGACTCTCATGCTTAGTCTTTTAATGTGGTGTGCAAGGGGATGTCTCCTGGCTTATGACTGTGTATCTGTGACAGCAACTATGGTATCCCTCAATATGCAAAACAGGCCTAGACCTGGGGCTTATATTGCCCTTCCAGCAACTAGTGAAGGATTCAGCCTTTATCATTGGAGTAGCAGGTCTCCAAACAGTTTCTGAGAGGAGAAAATGAAAATCTTACTCACCCTGCATTGCATCATCATGGGAAGTGATAGCAGCATGTTGCTCTGAGGTTTTCAGGCAGGTGCGACCACCCAGAGGTGACACAGGCAGCAGGTACAAAGCTAGAAAGTGACAGCTTTATACAGATGTCTTTCTGACTCTAACTGCTGTTGATGTGCCACATCTGGATAGCCAGCAACCAAATCCTCTGCTGAGATGATGTCATGCTCTAGTTTTCCATGCTGCTCTGAGAGCAATGGGTGTAGAGTGTTTCTGTGCAGGCAGTACTGGTAAAACCCTGTTCCTGAGACAGAGAGAGATGAAGGCTTGCTTTAGCAGCCTTGTGGGACTCTGTAGCTATTATAGCTCACAGAGAGGATCTGCCACACAGTTTAAATCACAGCCATCAGCCTGTTAAATGATCTTCCCTCTGCAACTCAAGGGTAGCTTGTTAGCACTGTAGTTCAAACTTCCCAGTATGACTGTGATGGCTGGGTAAGTGCTTTGCAGACTGTCTTTTAATCCTGGCAGGAGCAGAGCAGTCATTGAGCAGCTGGCTGGCCTAGCAGATGAATCCCCTCTTCTGCAGGCCTCCCCTGTGTAAGATTACAGATGTCTATATGAAAAAGGAAATCTTCTCCTTGAAGGCTGTGGCCCAGGTATTTTGCATGAGCTGTTCTATTTGTATCATGCCATCTGGAGGAAAGGTCTTTCTGTGTAAAAAGAAACCAGCAGAAAATTACAAATGGGGAGGAAATCATGGATCTCATAACTGTATATAAACACCTGAAGATGCTGAGTAATGGGACCAGAGGCAATGGGCACAAACTGAAACAGAGGAGGTTTTCTCTGACCACCAGGAAACATTTTGTTACCGTGAGGGTGACCAAGAACTGGTGCAGATTGACCAGAGAAGTGGTGGATTTCTGTCCTTGGAGATACTCAAAAGTCATCCAGACTCAGTCCTGGGCGGCTGGCTCTAAGTGGCTTTGCTGGACCTTGGCAGGGATTCTGTGACAGTGAGTGAGGCTATCTCTCCAGACCAGCCTAATGTGAGCATGGTCTTCACCCAGGTACTGGGAGCAGAGTCCACCAACTCAGTGGCACATGGCAGTGAAATACTTTAGCCATGATAATGTGTTAGTAGCAGTGCTTGCTCTTGTGCAGCTTCTCTCTGTTGCAGACACAGAAGCAACAAGTACTCAAATTTCACAACCATGGGAAAATGAGGCCCTGGAAAGTTGATATGGGGTCGTTTAGGTCTAAGACAGTTCCAGAAGCCAACACACTAGGCAATACCACTTATTGCGTGACGTGGTTAAGCAATGTTCTCCTAGTGAATAAAAAAAGCAACACATTTCAGCTTTTTCTCCTACAAAATCTCTGTGACGTTCCCTTTTGCTTCTGTCCTTTATGCCTGGGGGCAGTTTAACTGGTAACTGAAAAAAGTGAGATTGCTGAAAATGTGCCCTGCTCAGATCTAATAAATCACGTAAAAGTGGAAGAGGAACAGAACTGGAAATGTCTCTGAATAATCGGATGAAAAGCCTTTTACAATCTACTAAACTTGAAACACAGGCAAAGATTTGGTCAGTTTTTTTTCAGAACTAAGTAATTCTGTGGTATAAATTAAATAAAAAGCCAGCAAGAACATTTCTCTTCCACTATGTGGGGGAAATATGCTCCAGATGCTTGCAGTCTGTTGGTAACAAGCAGCAGTATGATGGACTGGATGGATTTTGAAATTATGCCTCTAACTGATCTAAAGAAAAAGTAATGATAAAATGTCCAGCAACTGGCTAGATGGAAATAACAAATGGAATGTTGCAACCCAGGCCTCAGTGATGGCTCTTACTGTCCATCATTTGGGGCAATTTTCAGAGACCAGATCCAAAACCAGCCCTAATGCTGAGTGATTTATTCTATCAAGGTACTGGTAGACATGGGGAAAAATGTTCAGTGACTCCCGGGTCTAAAACCTGAACCATGGTTCTGAGTGTGCAGCACTGGAAATGCAGAAGAGCAACATTACTGCTGAGATAGTTTGCTGTCTGTGGATATCAGCCTTGACTCCCTGAGAGCTTTAGAGATCTTTGCCAGCACCAATAATCTTCTCTTGAGGAAGAACATGGGCATTGGGAAAAACAGTGCAAAGTATTTAAGACATGAAGTTTCTGAAGCTCATACAAAAGTGAATTTGGTCTCAGAGCACCAGCTATGTGAGATATGAATACCATTTTGCAGAGGGGTTCACCCTTCTGATGTTACAGCAGAGTTAGTTTGGAATTCTGGTGCCAGTATGAACCTAGCCTGTACATAATAAGTGGCAAAGTAAGACCCTGAGATCCTATGCTTTCACTATGTTTTTCACTTACTGAGTAGTTTAAGATAACTGTGTCCACATTTAGTGGAGGTTTTATGGCTAGAAGACAAGCAAATGTGCACATGGATTGATGTGGTGACTTGGCCTGAAGAAAAGCCCTCTTACTGCTGAGCAGACTACAGCAGCATGGATGTCCCATTTCTCCAGTGGCTTCTGTGGCAGTTGACTCCTGCTGGACTCACCTGTGCTATTCAGACTTGCAAAGGTGCAGCCACAGTTTTTCGTGAGACTGAAAACTTTTTTGTACAATAGTTATCACATATAACTATATGTTATATATGTGTTATATAGTTATATATAACTATATGTTATATAGTTATATAGTTATATATAGTTATATAATCAGCAATTTTTTTTTCTATTAAAAATGTCAGTTCTAAACTCTTGGTTTTGCTTACGCCAGATAGTGATTGTGACAGTGGCTGCCACAGATGTATCAAGAGGCTTGATTACAATGATTCATTTTGGGACACTTTTCATCCTCACTCAGGAAGGCTCCAGGACCCTGTCCACTCCAACAGTGCAGGGATCACAGGGACAGATCCGGGAGCAGCACAGCTGCTTTAGCACAGGGATACATGGCCACACCACACAACCTTGTCCCTGCTGTATGGAGTTGTGCAACTCTACCAGCCTTTGCACTAGCTTTGTTATCTCAGCACAATACCACATGTTTATTTGACATTCATCCCACAGTCTGTCAAGGACCCTCAACCCCTGTATACTTCCAAGCAAACTTGAACACCTGGCTGTCGAACTGTACTCCTCAACTTTTCCGAAAACACAAACTGTAAAAATATGATCCATTCTTTCACAGGATGTCTTCTATTGGTTAGAGGGAGGTGACCAATCCCAAAAGCTGGTTAGACACTTCTGACACAGCAGGCATCTTGCAAATATTCATTCTCCCAGCTTTTCACTATATGCAACAAGATCTACCTATGGAGGTGTGTGAGAACAAATGGGCAGGAAAAATTATTGTGAAAATGCTTCTGGAGACCAGACCCTATTCTGGAGTGTCAAGCACAGCCTTAAAGTTTGGAGACAAGGGGCAAACCCACACTAGGTCTCCATCTCTCCATTGCAAATTTTCCTGAAGGGAATCAAGAGAGCGCAGTCCTGTGGAAATCTGCTGGAACCTGTCAATAAACTGACCTCTGGGTGGGTGCTGGTGAGCAAAAAGGGTGCATTAAAGCCAGATGGATTCGAATCCCAAGCAAGGAGTGACAAGGTGTAATTGTGACTCGTGATGGGGAGAATCTCAGGAAGTGGGGTGTAAATTACCTGGTTTCCTCCACTAGTCTAGCCAAGAATTTAACACCCTTGTTTGCTTAGGAGAGGTCCTAAGGGCCTAAGGGTGTCTGTAAGGGCCTCCACACTTCTGCTGTCCCATGCAAATGTGCTGAAAAAGCACTTTTAAGCAAGTGTCATGAATAAGCACTGGCCCAGGCTCCCCAGGAAAAAAATAGTCAGTCCTCCAGTCTTTACTAGAGGTCTCTCTGTAATTTATGGGTGCCTGGAGGCATACTTTTTGAGGAAGTGCTATCTCCTCCTTTCACTTAGGATTACAGCCTGAAGGCCATTTTTAGAACTGAGAGGGACATGTTCTGTGCCAGCACAGGAAGAACATGTCCTGGCACACTGCATCTAATCATGGTCACCACTATAGGCATATCAGCTGGTCCTGATGAGCAACTGGAGGGAGTTTTCTGGCAGGATGACATTTTGCACAGCCACAGAATTGCTACCACAGAGCTCTATTCATTAAGTGATGATGATTTTTAAAAGTATCCATTATCTTAGATGGAAAGATTGACTTGATGTAAGCTTACTGTAAGGAAAATCCCTTTCATCTATAACTGATGCTCTAGTATCCATTTCCATTTAGTCAGCCTGCAGCTAAACCCTATCAGTGCATAGTCACTTCAGGGTGCCCCACACCTGGGACTAGTGATTTTGCTGTGTGTGCAATGCATTGAGCCCAAAATCACCAGCCCTGCCAGGTATGAGGTGTCATTCTGGCAGCAGTGCCAAGCACAATGAAGGAGCAGGAGGTTGGGAAAAAGAAATCATTACCAGCAGAGCACCTTGAGGGTATGCTACATGCAAACAGGCAAAAAAATTCTCCTTTCCTAGACAGGGCCAGGAAAGCAATCTTGTAGGTGATGTAAAAGATTTAATAAGGCAAGGCAAAGACAGGAGGTGCAGCAGATGCAGCAAGGCTGCTGAGCTGGTGTGCAGAGTGGTCAGGGGGTAAAACAGGTGGTGAACAAAGCCAAGCTCTGGCACCACAGGTTTTGTGACATGCAGAAAGATTCTTGCACCCTAGTCCCAAAACACAGAATGAATATGTGGGCTCTCTCCCCTTTTGTCACCAGGAAGAGAGATTCTGCTAGAGTGCATTTGTCTGGATTCTCATCCAGGAAAAAGCCATACACAGGCTGGTGTAGGGAACTATCCAAGCTGGTTTCCTCCTCCAGACTGTAAACAGCTTTCAGAGGCCCAGCCTAGCAGTAATGAAAATTTTGTTCAATTTTAACAATTAACTCACTGTCAAACATTTGGAGAAACAACACAGCCTCTTCCTGCCTTAACTTCCTCATCTATCTGTTCTTTTGACTTGACAATGACCAGGATACATCCTACAGGACTTGGTATTCATCCAGCTATGTTTTAATAAACTTTTAGACAGGAAATGCAATTGTCTTTGATGCCACTTCTCCCCCAAATCTTCATATCTTTAGGACACAGTCTCTGTATTGTTGATGTTAAAACATTTTCTGTCTACTTCAGTTGTATGATTGCCATTCCAGCTCATTGCTGCATCTGTGCAGAGCCAGACTGACACATCTAGATATTGATTAGTCTTGCTTGATTGTCCTATGGCTTGATAATAGAAGGACGCACAATCAAGGAGACGTCAGAGGAAAGAAAGATCCCTTAACTGGATTTAAAATGCTATCTGTAACTTTTTTCAATCCCCTATATTGAAGTGTTTGGCAATTATAAATCAGTAAAATAGGACCAGGAAGTTAAGAGTCCAGAAAATAACAGTTCCTCCTTATTTCTTGTAGTAGAACCAGTCAAGTTTCCTGTGATGAACGCAGATGATTTTATTTGAGCATATGGTCCTCTTGACTTCTGTGCAGAGCTGTGAGAGCTGGTTTGTAATGGCACTGGATGCTTGGTACCACTCTGCACTCTTTGTGTGGAGTCTAGATGTTGCCCTGCTACTGGGCTGTGATGCTGGCAGCTATGGAGCAGAAGGACCCAAAGACAGATGGTTCATAATGACTAACAGATCTTGAGGCCTGAAGGCTTCCGCAGTGGGGAGAATCTCATTAAGATGGATCAGGGGAAAGAGACAATCCTAGGAAAAGTATGGTGCTATGCTTCAAGATGAAGCCATAGAAATAATGCCATCTTCTGGTCAGAATGTCTTTATGGCTCAGAAGAAGAGAGGCAAAGAATGATACAGCCCAAATCCCTTTATCTGCAGAGAAAGAGGACTGGAGTCAATGCTGAATGCTGTTTAAAACCCTGTCTGCACAGTATTTCGTGCGGATCCCACCTGAGCATGGGTGTGCTCTTGGGCTGCAACCCTGTGCAGTCTGGCCTGGGAAAGTAGCTCTGACCCTTTGTGTGCAGATTCAAGAAGGCAGATATGATGAGCCTGTGGGCTTCAGGTACTGATAAAAGCTGACCCCATGGCCTGGGCAGAACAAAGGTGTAGCAGCTAGCTTGGCTGCTTCACAGATACAGGGATGAAGGGACCTGGGAGATTCATAGAAGTCCTGCTTTGGATCTTGCATTTTCTAGAGATGGGTTAAATGTCCCTGTCTGTCTGAACGAAGACTAGAATTAGAAGGCCTCATGAAGCATTTCATGAAGGCCTCATGAAATGTCAAAGCTAATTCTAGCGAATGCCTCTGAAGCTTAAAAAATGAGGCTTTGGTTTAAAATAATTGCAGGTAGTTACAGTAATTAAGTAGGAGTCCTGTCCACAACTGGAAGGCAAATAAACAAGATGGAGTAACTTCAGTGCATGTGCCTGGGGTCTGGGAAAGAATGGGTTGTCCTGCTAATGGTTTGGTACACATGGCTCAGTACTAGGTCTTTAGCCTTCACATGGTGAGGAGATATCCTTAGGAAGGAACTGTCTCCTCAGGAACTTCCTTCCTAAATGTTTATACATGTATTCAGTATTAAACACATAGACCAATGGAGGGTTCAGCTTCTTTTGCTTGTTTTGGTTTGGGTTTGTTTTCTGCACAACAGAGTGCTTGACCAGATTTCAGCCTCTAGTGGAGATCTGGTTCAGCTCTGGTAGAGTCCATCCGCTTCAAGTTAGACATGCTTCCAAGAGCCTTCCTGGTTCGGAGGAACATGGTCCTGCTGCTTTCATGTCCCTGGCAACTCACTTACTTGAAAGACATCACAATAATGAAAAATTTTGTTTTATATTATCATGGTGGGTGCAGAGGAGGTAATTTGGCCTGTCTTGGTGGCACATCTTTAACACGGGATTTAGGGAGTAATCCTATGGTCACCAAAATCCTGGACAGAGCTGTCCGTGGAGAGACTGCAAATCACATCCAGACTGGCTAAGAAAATTAGACAGCATTTCCAGCAGAAATGTTCATGGTGCCTGAAATTTTGGACAAAGTTTCAGCTCCTCAAGATCACCTACTTGGCAAAGTGAGGTGCAACAGCCGTGACTGAAGTTATTAGTCTCTTCCCAATCCCAAAATGCTGTTTCAGCAAATAAATTCAGCATTAAGAATTGTCAAGCTAGAGTTGTGCCATTTCTTGGAAAAAGTAGAAAGCACATTTATTGGCTCTTTTAAATATATCTTCTTTAATACTGATGAAGAACTGTAAGCATTTTCTTCAGTATTTAGTGGGGAGAAAGAAAATTCCCAGTTGACAGAAAGCAAAGCAAGTGCTGACTAAAAGAGAATTACCCATGAAAACAGAGCTAGAATAAAAACTTAATTTCAGCTCTGCTACACTTGGTGGGCTGACAAGTAACAAGAATCTTTACAGTCAAGTAAAGGATAATCATATCCAGCTATGCGGTCTCTTGAGAGAGCTCAAGGCTAACCTAGAATTGCATGGAACTTTCTCAGTATGCAGTTTCTTTAATTTTCCTGGGACATTTTGCAGTTAGTGAAGCAAACTATCTATGTAAATCTTCACAAGATCTGAGCTTTAAACGCCTTGATGGCCATTAGCTGTGCAAGCCTGTATAGCAAATAACCCAGCAGGATAAGCAGTGGCTCGTCGCTGAGCAAGGACACATTCAAGTGCTTCTCAGAAGGCAGGTCTGAAGGGGTTGGAAAATACATGGCAGGTTTGTGGTGCCACGAATGTCTGACCTGACCTTCACCACCCCAAAGAAAAATTCCACCCCACTGAAGTCAGTGTCCTGAAAAACCCCCAAAATTGGTTGCCCTTGTGCTGGAGCTTCATTCCCAGGATGCACACTGTGGCTCTGTTACTGCCTTAGTAAATTCAGGGAGCATTCATCATCTATTTATCTGGTTAAAAAAAAAAAATAAAAAGGCACCTTACATACTGTTAAGGCAACATTTTGTAACAATGTTGCTTACATTGTGTCTTCAACTCTGACATGCTTGCTTATATTTTTTAGAGCAAAACTAGGAGAAAATAAATGTTATCTCTTGGAAAACTCCTCTTTGTGGAAAATCCTTAGTTGCTAAAAATGAGGATAGCTTTTCTCTCCTAAAGACATTCTAAAAAAAAAAGAAGCTACTTTAATGGATAAACTGAATTCAATGCACATCTACATGGTTTAGATTTCCTTCAGTTGTTCCAAAGCAAAGCTGTCCTGATATTTCCTAGAAGACATCAGAAATATACCTATGTATACTAAAGATTTTACAAATTTTGGAGCCTTCCTGAGGGGCCCAGTCTTTCCAGCTGCTTCCCAGATGGATGCTTATGTGCACAGGACTAGGGTTCACCTGAGTTTTCAGGACTGATTTCTCCTGCATCTTTCCTCCAACCCAGTGAAGGGCTTGAAAAGGAAGTGCAAAGAGAAAAGGATTGTTGCATCCCTCCTTTCCAAGGCCTAAGCAGCTCTTTTGCTGCCAGTAGGGGTGAGAGCCATATATAGGCTAGCAGTGGGGCTACAGTTCCCACAGAGAGAGAGGGACTAAATCCCTGTTTACTGAATTTAATAACATTATGCATTAATCACATTCATTTTTTACAATCCTTTGCATTTTTTTCCTCCAAACATTGTTAGTTACTAACTAACTCCAAGACACACTCTTACAAAAATACTTTCAGACTGGAGGAAGTGGTTTGAAAACTGTCATTTAACTCCTTCCAGCCCGGCTTCAAATGATCCTCTCCTTTATTTCAAAAGTGCTGGGGCCTAGTACAATTCAGAGCTCCCCATTATGGTCATGTACTTTCTCTTCACCTCCTTTCAAGTCTAAGAGATTTATTTTTGTTTAGCTTTCTCTCTCCATTCAAATTGAGATTACTATTAAGATGCGTTTTGGAGAACAGAATTCCACTCTTTTCTCTTTATTTTTGGCTTTTGGCTAACTATGCTTGATAATTATATGTAACCACTTCACTTTGTAATATATTCTCCATATTTCCCTTCCAGCTGACCTAACACTTTCATACAGTAACATACTACAAAGTTCACTAACCCTTTTTTATCTGGAGGCATAATTGGGACTGTGTTCATGAATCTCTGAAGTCCACATCAATCCTTCTAAGCAAACTTCCTTTCAAATGCAGATAGAGTACCTTCTTTCAAATTGATGAAGAAAGCTCCTTTGCTCCTTTATTATGTGCTTTATGATATCTGTTTCATAATTTTAAATGGTGAGAAATACCCATGCTTAATTTTCATGGTCTTTAAAATCTGTTTTGAATTCATGTTCAACAGTGGGTAAATCAGAGCTGACCTGCCTGTTAAAGGACTGTGAATATAATTCTGTCCTGAACTCTGTGGAAACCTCTTTTGTGGCAGCTTCTTTCACTCAAGGTTCACTGAGTTTGTCTGTATGAGGTTGCTTTCTTTCCCACTGCAGGTTAGTGTTAGGTAACAAAGGCACATGCATAACCTGGAGGTCTCTCAGGCATGTGTGTGCTGTGTCTCATGGACATGGAAGCACGCCATCGCAGTCAGCACGTGCAGGAGTTTTGGAGTGTGATGCCCTGCAGATCTGCCACCAGTAACACCCACTTGAGGAGACTTGCACCACTGACAGCCTCTCAGCCATTTCCACATAAATGCTCTTACAGCCTGGGAAACTAACTGAAGTTAAGCATCAGCCGACGGGGAAAAAAAAAATAAACAAAAAACAAAAAAAAACCCCAAAACCTGCTTTTACACAGCCCAAGGGGTCACCTCTTGGCCCCACCTGTAGGTGGGATGTGAGCATGACAGCTGCTTCAACTAGCTCCTCAAACTCTGCTGCTCTAAGAGACAGCTCCCTCAGTTACCTTGAATTAAGTACCCGCTAGGCAACTCAGGCCACAGACTCTCCATGGTCTAAGATCTCGATCCAGAAAAGCACTTAAGTGTGTGCTTGTGTACCCTTTCTATACAATGTTCATAAGCACATGCTTAGATGTAAGGACATTTTGAAGTCCTATTGAAATAATTTTGCAAAGGACTGGGATAAACAAATCCTGGCCATTCTGCAGAGGGAAATTTATTAAATAAAAATGTTGGCTTTATCTCTTAGGTTTCTGCTAATATAGTTAGGGTGTGGCTTTCTACTGAAATGTCGCAGTGCAAGTAAAAATTACTTTGGAAGTCTCTTTAAGACACTGCCTTTGTCTTTTCTCATTCCCTATTTTTTATTAGTGATTCACCACAAAGAATGCATTTCCCACCAATTCAAAAATGAGGCCAAGTAGCATGTTAATTTGCATTGCCTGTAGGCCTGTAAGCTGTGTTTCAGAAAGCACTGTAATGTATTTTGCTACTATAAAACAAAAAGCAGACCAAATGGTCACACAGAAGATACCTAATCAGTCTGCCAGCACATCTCTCTGTCATGAAAACTATATTCTTTTTCTCTATAGGTTGGTCAGGGTATTGTATGAATGCTATCTGGCTTTCATGCCCGGGCATACATATGACCAAATGTGTGTCTGGCTTATTGCATTCCAGGGCAAAGAAAATGTTGTTGCAATGTTTTACACTGGGCTGCTAACAGTGTTCGGAAAAGCTGCTTAACTATCTGTGACTAGTGGGAAAAGTCACTATTTGAAGCCCCAGTGTTGAATCAGGGTTCTTTTTTTTTGGGGGGGGTGGGGAGGTGAGAATGATGAAGAAAGAGGTACTATCTGCACTTCTTGCTCTGATTGTTATAGGAGTACCTGAATGGCTGGCAAAATGCTAGTAGTATTTTTCTCTGCTGTAAAAAAAAAATGTAATAATAAAATAGTTAGGGGCAACAACTACTATTCATTGCATAAATGCCGTATCCTTGGTCATATAATGCTCTTTGCTCTAAATCATTGGCATGACCTGACAAAAGAAGATGCACTTCATGTATTACCCTAGTATAATTCTCCTCATCAAAATCTAGAATATTCAGAAATACTGTAATGTACATAAAAGGAGGCAAAACAATTAAGGGTTCTGGTTCTGCCTACTTTCTTCTGGAGGCAGTTAATTTGCACCAAAAAAACAGACAAAACTAAAGAATGGCATCTTTTCTTTCTTTGAGCTGATGGGAAGTTTGCCATTTACTCTGAACCAGAATTTAACCTTGGGGACAGATATCTGGATGTCTGGGGTAGAAAAAGATGTGTTTAGAAGTAAGAATATGGCAAAGCTAAAGAGAGAGCGACTGAGTCGGCAAACAACCAGAAACACTTGTCTTGTGTTGCTTTGTGCATTGTATTTCCAGATACACAGCTTTGGAAGGAATGATCCACATTAATAAAGAAACTAT
>VZRF01000186.1:251558-305551 GCA_013396875.1 Vireo altiloquus
AAAAAAAAACCAACACCAAACCCAAAAAGCAAAAAAAACTAACAGGGAGGGGGAAAAAAAAAGGCGAAAGAAGTAAAGTTAGGGGGGGAAAAAAAAAAAATAAGTAAACCGGGAGGGGCGGAAGCAGGGAAAGGTGTGGGGGCACAACAGAAACTGCAGGCTGCGCGCAACGCGGGGATGGTGCGCCCCGGCGGGCTCTGCCTCCTCCTGCTCCTGCTGCTGCTGCTGCTGCAGGGCTCCCTCCTCCTGCTGGCCACAGCCCGGCACGGCCGCGCCGCCGCCTGCCCGCTCCGCAGAAAGGTAAGTGCCGCCCGGGGTGCCCTGCTGCCCGGGGTGCGCTCCTGCCCGGGGTGCGCTGCTGCCCGGGGTGCGCTGCTGCCCGGGGTGCCCTGCTGCCCGGGGTGCGCTGCCGTCCGCCCCGCCCCGCCCCGCCGGCAGCGCGGGTCTGGTCCCCTCGGGGTGCGGTGACGGGAGGGGGCGGTGTGCGGGGCTCAGCCGCGATTCAGTCCCTCTCGGGCGGGCGCGGTTCGCGGAGCTCGGGCGGCAAGCGCTCGGCAGCAGCACTGTAGCTTCCCGGGACTGTGCGGCAGGGTGCGGGGACCGTCCGTGGGTGCTCATGGAAGAGCGTGCCGGGAGAGGAGGACCCCGGCGTGAACCTCGGCAGGATCTTTTGCCTGCGCTGAGTAGGAGCTCCGCCGGTCGCCCGAAGACAGGCTGGCGGGGACTGACTTGCAGCCACCATCCCACGCAAGGGCACCGCCTGGTCCCACTGCTCAACGCCGAGCGTGCTGGAAGAGGTTCGGAGCAGCAAATGGCCATTTGAAGTGAAAACGCAGTTACGTGTTATGTTAGGTTTTGCTCGTTTCCTAAACTTAGCAGCTTGACTGCAGTAGCCAGGAGCAGCATGCTCTGACTTAGCTCCGGTGGGTGGTTTGCACAGCAGAGGATCCGTGCTGCAAGTAAGGGGTGATGTTATGGCCAGTGTCAAGCATGTGTACAGGGTGTCTGTCCTTTCTGTGAAAAGTCAGGAAAAGTAGTTCTTGATGAAGCTTCTGAGATAAAATTACCAAAAATCATGTAGGAAGAGCCTTCTTGACTTAGTGTTAACAGGCCATCTGTGCTGTCTCTTGGCATCTGCTTGGACCTGATGAGCTTCTGGGATATGTGTAGCACCACTGCAGCTTTCCTCCCAGACAGGTTTAACTCCACCAGCACAGTTCTTAAGAAAGCTGGAAGCCCTTAGAAGTAAGTGCAGGCCTGCTGCACTAGGTAGGTGCCAAAGCCACAGCAGGCTCACTGCAGGGTAGGTGTGAGAAAGTTTTGCAAGTGAAGAAGGTCTGCTCTTGTGCCTTCACTCCTCTCTTTCACCTGCTCATGCACCTACATGTAGCCCTTGGTCTTAAGGCCTTTCTGCGTGTAGGATCATGCTGGTTCCCCAGGATATCTTCTCCTAGGATTTAGACGTTATGGAGTCAGCCATATGCCAAGCTGCATTTGCTTCACTGGAGACGTCTACCTGAGCTTGAGTTAAACAGAGCTTAGCTCTACCTTGTGGGGTGGTGTCTTTACAATTTGCTTGGAACCAGTTTGTTAACTGGCTTTGTAGGTGGCCAGCTGAGATACTGCCATAAAGCCAGGTCAAGCCTTTGGAGTTTTTTGCCATAAAGCCAGGCCACGCCCCTTCTCCTTGAGGGTGTGAGGTGCAAAACCTGTGGGCTGGTATGACACGACTGCAAGGAGCTAGTGAGAGGGAGGACAAAGAGGACAGCTCCTGAGAGCCAGAGCAGAAGTCATACTTGTGGAAATGGATAACCTCACAGATTGGGTGGGACATGCCCGAAGTTTTTCTCAGGAACAATTGATTGGACTTTTGCCAGTTACTAGCAAGACTAGAGGTGAAATGTGTTAATGATAGGTCATTATCTGCTGATTACTCTGTCATTAAAATGTGAGACCACCTGTAGTTCTGGAATTGGCAGGCCGTTTCCTAGGGTCATTAGGACAGTGGTGGTAACCACACTGTCTAGGAATGGCAGCGTCTGCCTTATTTACAAAGCTGTTAAGTTTATCCTTATGAATATTAACATTAGCTCCGTAGGAAAAACACACCATCTAGTTCCTGCATCACCACGGATGACTTTTTAACATACTTTAGTTCTTTATAGGATTCCTTTTCTTACCTTTCTTAGACAGGTTTAACTTTCTTCTTTTTGTCAGGTTGCCTAAAGTCTCTGCCGTGAAAGAAATATGTGTGTTGTTGCCTGAAGAGAGAAACTGCTATTTTAAGAAGTGAACTTAAAACACTTCAGAGGGCTTTCTCATCATCATTCCAAATTATACTTAAAGCTACAACCAACAGTGTGCCTCGTCATTCTAGAAAATAAGAAAGACATAGAAAACAGTTAATTTAAAAAGAAGAATGCTGGAATATATTTGGGTTGTGTTCCAGATACTAAGTAATGTGGTCTGGTACTGCTTTCTTTTTGCTTAACGTTGGAGTGTATTGGAAAAATCAAAGCCAGAATTCAGGGATTAATTGTGGAATGCTTGTAGTTGTAGTTGGATAGTATTTTATGATGTGTTGTTCCTGATAGAGGGCCAATTAATTTATATGGCTACTTTTCCCTATATATTCCCTTCAGCAGAGCAAGTCATCTGTCTGTTCTTAACCTGTGGCTCTTTATTTAAAAACTTTATTTTCCATTTCTGGCACATTGAATGGGGTTTTTTTAGTAGCTGTAGTCAGTGCATTGTTTATCCCCAAGTGAGTTCTGCTTTAAGTCATAAGCAGAGTTGGAGAGTGTCAGTAATGCAGGTGGGCAAAAGTTCAAGAGAAATACTATTAAAAATGTGGCTGGCATTTTTGTGTGCATTACCATAGTTGCATGAGCATGTAACATGGTGAGTAAAATCTTTGCCTCAGTTGGGTATAAAGGAACATGGCAAGATATGACACCAGGATAGATAAGAGAAAAGGGAGAAAGCCATATAGGGAGGGTTATAGGGCTGCCTGCCTGAGTGAAATAGTGCATGCCATGTGCTTTGGCTTCTCTAGCGAGCAAAAAAAATAAGGCACGAGAATACTGTGGATTGAGAAACAGTGCAGTTCTGGGCGCAGGTTTGGAAGATGTGGCTGGGAGGCCAAGTGGTGCATGTTATGGCTCCTGAAAGACAGTGAAGCCACAGAGGGCACCTACCTGCACAGTGAGTTAAACACTTTGTGCTTTGAAATGTATAATCTACATAGATGAGACAGAAAAGGAAGGAAGCAGAACTCATGTAAAAGGAAGCAGACCAAGTGTAGGTTGTCCGTGTCTGGAGTTCCCATCCAGTTCCTCAGTCTCTGGACAGCAGTTTTCCTTTCCGTCTGAGCCTTCATTCCCCATATTACCACAACCTTCCGTCTTTACTTTTTTGTTTAGCTTTTTATACTCCCATGCTCTTCTAGATGTTTGGAGTGCTGT
Source organism: Vireo altiloquus (assembly GCA_013396875.1). Taxonomy (NCBI): domain Eukaryota; kingdom Metazoa; phylum Chordata; class Aves; order Passeriformes; family Vireonidae; genus Vireo; species Vireo altiloquus. The sequence goes on from VZRF01000186.1 coordinate 255,023, forward strand.
CACTAGATGAATTCTTTGTTCCTCCTGGTGTTTTTCTGAATTGTTCTGTAGATGTTTGCCAATTTTACTCTTGTTAGTACGTCATTCAGTCCAATTTGAGCTAGTTTCTCTGAAAAAAAATAAAAATACGACACTTTCTCTGATCTTCTTTGGCACTTCTTTTCCAGAAGAATCATTGCTGCCTTGCTTGAAGTGATGCATGGTATCTGACGAATTCAGTATTATTTGTGTATTTGAAGACTACAGGTTGCATCCTGTAATGGATCTATAAATAGTGCTGGAAAAGCAAGCTGTTTGGGCTAGTTAAAATGAACAAAATCTTAGGCCTGGGGTTTTTTAATCAAAAAGAAGGAGCCTCATCTCCCAAGGAAATACCCTTGGTAAAGGCACCATGCCTTTCCAGTGTTTTTGCAATGGCTGACACTGTTGTCCTGTCGTGTTGGGGAAGTGTTGTCTGTCCTTACGTGTCCCCATTGCACCTCAGTGAACACAGGAGTTTGTCCCCTGCGCAGCCTTGGTTTAAGAGGCTTTCTGAGTCCCATGGTAGGGAGTGGATCCCACGAGTTCTAGTGTGTTCTCCGTGACAGTGTCAGCTTTTTCACCTGGGGAGGTAAGGGAGAGGAGAAGGCACCATGCCATAGTGCTGAGCATTCAGAAGTACCTTGATCTGAGGATTCTTCCTTGGTGTGGCAGCAAGTTAGGAGACCTGCATTCTCTTGTGATACTGTCGCTCTTTCCCCTTGTTCAGGGTTTTTCCTATGATGAGTAATGCATTGAGTACCACCTGTAAATTGTAGAGTGGAGACACAAATATGCATCTATGCATCTTGATCTGTTCATGAACCTTTTAGTTGTTATGCTGCTGGAACTGAAATTCCTCAAGCTGTACAGCCCAGCTGCCATAAGCCTTCAGGGCAACACTTTGATTGTAACTTGTTTGTTTTAAAACACCTTTTTTTGTTGCAACAGCTGTGTTAAAGGATCCTACTGCAAAGGATTGGAAGGAAAAATTGGCTTGTAGCACTTTTATCTACTGCATGCTCTCAGGGAAGTGAGGTGCCACAGTTATGGTGTATGGTGTGATGTTGAACAAGCCTCGGCACTGCTCCTGTGCTGTTTCACGGCCACCTAGAGCGCTGTTTAACAGCTTCCCTTTTACGGTATTGGGGCGAGATTATAGCCTTGCTTTTCCCTCTCTGAAGCTGCACTGAAACATGGGAGAGCTCCAGGAGGTGGTCAGGGAGGTGAGAGTGCCCGAAGGTGCAGCAGGGGAAGACAGACCTGCTCAGGCACACGCAGGGCTTTGCGCTTTCCCCTCTGGCACAGAGTGGTAACAGGCTGTTTGCAGAGGTCTGGCATAGGGGCAGAGCAGTGCTGGACTTCAGTCTCCACTTCTGAAGCAAAAGGAGATGCCAAAGGAGTGTGAGGCACTAGCATGTCCGGAACACCTGTAGTGCCACCTTTTTGAGAGAGAGTGAGCTTTGTGAACTCTCCTTGTACCATAACTTGGTGATGATTACAACTGCTTGTACCCAGAACCCTATTCTGCATAGTCCAGGAAGTTTCCAGTCAGTGGTGGGAAACTGAGGTTTTTCTGTCCTCTTATGCTGGCTCCAAGCTTTCTGTGAAGAAAGGTCTGAATGGTGCTTGGGGTGATTTCCCAAATTCCAGACTACTTTTGACATGCAAGTGCCAACCAGAGGGGTCAGCAACTCTGCTTTGTAACATCTGTATCGAGAGCTGTATGAAAATTTTTGCTATGTCTCAGCCTGCTTTCTCCTGCCTGTGGTCTTTAAAGGAAGAATTTATGTACTCTGTTCCTGGTGGTCTGCTTCATTTCTTTGGAGGTACCACTGGTAGCTGGCAGCGTTACTCTGCTTTCAGTATCCGATTATGAATGTTGGAGGGATAAGCAGAGAAAGAAAAAAAAGTATAATGCCAAATGCCTTTCTAGCTGGGCTGCATGTAATAGTCCAGAGCAGCACTGATGATCACTGGTTAAAGCCTGGTACCAGTCATCTGGGTTTGAGCCTTCTTGCTGGGTTTATTGAGGAGCTGAATTAAAATTTTAAGCTGGCTGGTGACCACTTGTTCTGTATAATTCCTTGCAGCCATAGCTGGTTTGTACTCCCACATACATGATCAGACTTGCATGAAGAGAAGGAGTATTGACTGCCTAACCTCATGCCTGTCCCAGGTGCCTCCTCTGTCTTTATACTTGCAGTAGATAGAAAGCAGCACTTCTGGTCCTTTTTTCTTGCTACCTGACTACTGCTTCCAGTTATCTCACCACAGTGGCATGTCCTTTCGTTTTCCCCTTCTGACTTAGGTCAGGGAAGAATCCTGTCACATTTCCCCTCGTTTTACTTTGCATATTCATTCTCCACTATTCTTCACAGGTTAGATTTTTAGATTTCTTCTATGTTAGATTTTTATTCATCTGTTGCCCTGTATCTTTTGTACCCCCTGATGTTCTTCATGTTTGTTCTCCCTTCTTCCCATGGTCTTCAGGAGAGTTCTTATGCTCTGTAATTCAGCCGTGCATTCCAAGACTGTTCTATAGGATACGGAGTTGTAGAATGATGTTGCCAGGCTCTGAAGTATCCTTCGACTTGTGATATGTTGCAGAACAGTCTGAAGAGCCCTTTGGAATATATTTGGTTTGTACAATGCTTTTGGGCACATGGTGTGATTCTTGGGGGTCTCCCATGCAGCCCCAGGAGTTGGACTTCAATGATCCCCATGTGTCCCTTTCAGCTCAGGATATTCTATATTCTGTAGTCTGTGCAGGTAAAGTGGACTGGTGGTAGCACTTTGCTGAAGTGCTGCCTGATCTCTGGCCTGGTTTTGATGTACAGGGCTGCTGGAGAAGGTTGTCTGGGATGAGCCATTGCAGAGCAGTCTTTAAGATTAACCTTTATGACCCTGAGTCTTTAGTGTCAGAAATTTATGGGCGATGTGCTTCCAGTAAATTCCTCCAAGAAGCCTGTTCTGCCTTTGGCAGTCAGGAAGGCTTCTTAGATCAGCACACATGCACAGTGAGTGAGGTTAGAGTTATCTGCTGGCTCAAGACTGACCAGATGTTTGAGTGCATCTGGAAGCCTGTTCTCTTACTTAGACATGCAAAGGCTACCTCTTCCTGTCTGTGCAGACAGACACCGTTTGTGTCCATTGCTCCAGTAAGTACTGCTGCAGCAGTGGGGTGCTGTGGGTGATGAAGGTTGTGCCTGCTGCTACTGCAAAGTGAGTTGGAAGGATTCAAGAAGGATCCATATTGTCCCATCTGCTCTTCTGTTGGAACACTACAACTGTGTATTAAGGTATCCCAGGTGATGCTGTGAGGTACATTTTCCAGCAGAACAAATTTAAATCTGATTCTGACTTCCTGATGGTTGTGGATTTTGAGAGATTTTAAAAGCTAATTAAAAAAAAAGAAGCTTTTTTTTCTTTCTTTGTGTTTACAAGTGTGTATTCCGAAACCACGGGCCAAGTTTGGCCTGCAGAAGTTTTTCCCTTATTTTCCAAGGAATTGCATGCTCTTCTCTGCTACTCAAGAAAGAGTACTGGGCTGTGGGGCATCTTGACTGTGTGTTTGTGTTCCACGTGCAAAACTTTATTTCTACCTGCTCCAGTAAGTCTGCCTGCCAGCCTTGTTTTGTGTTACTTGTTTTCTTGGTGTCTTGCTGTTGTGGTTTAACCCCAGCTGTCAGCCACGCACCACACTCATTATACCCCCATCCCATGGGATGTGAGAGAGCACTCTCCATGCATTGTGAGAGGAAGGGTAAAAGTGGGAAAAGTCTTGGGTTGAAATAATGACAATTTAATATCTAAAGCAAAAGTCATGCATACAAGCAAAGCAAAACAAGGAATTCATTCACCACTTGTCATGGACAGGCAGGTGTTTAGCCATCTCCAGGAAAAAAGGGCTCCATCATGCACAGCAGTGGCTTGAGAAGACAAACCCCATCATTCTGAATGTCCCCTGTCCTCCCCCCCTGCCCTCCCTGGCTTTTTGTGCTGAGCATGATGCTGAGCATATGGTATGAAATATTGCTTTGATCTGCTAAGGTCAGCTGTCCTGGCTGTATCCCCTCCCAATATCTTGTGCACCCTCAGCATCCCTGCTGGAAGTCATATGACAGGGAGAAAAGGCCTTGGCTCTGTGCAAGCACTGCTCAGCAGTAACAAAAACATTTCTGTATTATCAGCACTGTTTTCAGCATGAATCCAAAACGCCACCCCATACCAGCCACTGAAGAAAATGGACTCCAACCCCAACCAAAACCAGCATACTCAAAGTGGAAAGTTCATCCATGATGCTGCACCACCTTTTAAGTGTCACAGCAATTTCTTTGATGAAATGTGCTGTGCTGAAGCGAGAGGTGAAAGTGATAGAAATTCTGCTGTCCTGCTTTGCTTCAGCAGAGTGATGCCAATTTTTGACTTGATAAAAAGCAGAAGTTGGGTAAGTGTTGTGCCTGGATCATGGTGTGCTAGAGCTGTGCTCTGCTGCTGCTTTTGGTAGATACCCAGGTGATGTATCCAGGTGGTGTTACTGTTGAGAAGACAGGGAGTTACCTTTCAGGAGGAGAGAGCCAAAGCCAATCTTCCTTTGTTTTTATTAACAAAACCTGAATTTTTACCTCAAGACCTGAAAAAAATGATGGTCAAAGAGGACTTTGTTTGAGCAAAGTCACTCTGGGAAAAGTCCATGCTGGCAAGCTGCTGATCCAGGTGACCTGCTGGCTTGGCACCATGTTTTCTTTAAGCCCTCTGCTGCAGTGGCCTGGTGTAAATGTGTGTACTTACTCAGCTGTGTCTCCCTCTCTCCCAGCAAAATGAGCTGAACTCCTTCTTGTGGACAATCAAGAGAGATCCCCCATCTTATTTCTTTGGCACCATCCATGTCCCCTACACACGTGTTTGGGATTTCGTCCCAGACAACTCCAAGAAAGCCTTCCAGCAGAGCCACATCGTGTACTTTGAGCTGGACCTCACTGACCCCTACACCATCTCAGCTCTCACCAGCTGCCAGCTCCTGCCACAGGGGAAGAACCTCCAAGATGTGCTGCCCCGTGACATCTACCGCCGTCTGAAGCGGCACCTGGAGTATGTCAAGCTCATGATGCCATCCTGGATGACCCCAGACCAGCGGGGCAAAGGGCTGTATGCAGACTACCTCTTCAATGCCATTGCTGGCAACTGGGAGCGGAAGAGGCCTGTCTGGGTGATGCTGATGGTGAACTCTCTGACAGAGGTAGACATCAAGTCACGAGGCGTGCCCGTCCTAGATCTGTTCCTGGCCCAGGAAGCGGAGCGGCTGAGGAAGCAAACAGGTGCTGTGGAGAAAGTAGAAGAGCAGTGCCACCCGCTCAATGGGCTGAACTTCTCCCAGGTGAGGCAGAGTGCTGTGCAGGGTACCAGGCTGGCTGCTCAGGTGGATATCGCAGCAGCAGCAGCATGGGCTGGGGTGCGGGGTAAGTGCTTTCTACCAAGAAACTCATGTCTGCTCCCTGCAGCCCATGCCTTTGCCTGCATCCTCGGGAGAATTTGCTAGCACAGGAGATCAGGCCAGTGATGAATTCATTTAGGCCTGGCCTGGGGAGACCCCTGTTCTCTTCCTTGGGCAACCGTCAGAGACACCAGACCTTGGGACATGTGCTCTCTCTCCCTGGCTGGGTCGCCCTTCAGGAGCCCAGGACAGGCTGGGGTTCAGTGTCCAAAATTGGTTTTGTAATAGCAAGTTAAAAAGGAAGAAGTGGTTACTTGGGGAAAGCAGAGGTGCTGTGAGTAGTGCTGAGAAGTAAGTGCTGACTGGAAAAGTATCGCAGTGGTAATGTCAATGCCCTCAGAAATAGGGGCCCATCCTCCACACTGAGAAAAGTATTTTTGTTTAGTTTTTATTTTTTTTTTTTCTTCCTTTGTGAGGGTCAGCACAGTACAGCTTTCTGCAGGGAGCTTCACAGAGTAGTATGGGCCCTTGTGCAAGTGCCTTTGTGTTTGCAGACCTGCTCGAGTTGAGCATTGTTGTTCATGCCGCCAAATGACCTCTGTGTTGTCCATGTGTTGGATGAGATGCTCCTCTCTGAACGAAATACACCAGGCAGCAGTGTCAATTGTTTTCTCTCCCCAGTGGGATCACAAGCATAAGTTGCTCTCTGACCTGGGGTACCTTCACTGCAGGGAGGTGCTAGTTTGGGGAGTGGCAGTGGCATTTATTTAGGAATGGGAAAGACCTGCATTTTGCAGCATGCCCCAGTAGCACAAGGTGGGAGGACCTTTATTCATAGGGCTGGGGAGTTTTGACTGATGCCTGCCCCTTTCCCCTGCATCCTGAAACCTGTCCTGTCACTGCTGCAGAGTTTGGAAGGGAAAGAGCAGAAGGGGAGTGCAGCACAGCGAGGGCAGGGACAGAAGCTCAGGACAAATGTCTGAAGTGCTGCTACCCCAGGCAACATTGGTGGGGGGACCATGGTGCAGGGAATAGCACATCATCTCAGGCTGCAGTCCTGCACATGAGCAGTCCTTAAATGCAAGCAGGGCTTCTGTGCTTCTCTCTTCAATTGTTTGGAGCTGGGCAACCTCATTTACATCGCCAGTCTTTTGCTTAACGCTGTGCTTTGAATCCTTACACTATTGCTGTTAGCTCACAGCTAACCTGGGAACAGGCTGGGAAGTCCCTTCTTTTCCACCTCTTACCTGGTTGAGGATTTATAAACATTATTGCCCCCATTTTAATTTTGCTGATATTGTCCCTATAGTTTATCATTATAGAAGTGAAGAGAGAAAGGCATGAGCATTTTTCTCACTGCCTTGTAAGAAAGTGGTAGGGAGACTGAGAAATGTTGATAGCAAATCACATCCCTGATAAGCTCATGCAAATTTTGGCTCTTAGGCCTTCACAGCTTTCTTCAAAGAGCACCTGTTACTGTGCTGATTTGCACATGGGATAAATACCAAGTGATCCAGGAAGCTGCATGGGGGAGGGACACAGAGCTGCAACATCCAGAATTGCCCAGCCTTCTGAGAAGGCCAGAGAGACAAAAACTGCAGGAGAAACTTGCCTCTAGTTAGGAAAATCACAGCCTATGGTTGTCCGATGGTGAGTGGAGGTGTGCATGTGCATCATGCAGGCTGCAGCTCCTCCCATGCCTGCTCACTTAGAGGGGAAGCAGTGTGCTGTCCCTTGAGGGAACAGGTCTGGAGCAGCTACTGCACTGCAAATTCACACCTCCACTGCTGCCCACTACTAGATTTCCAATACAGGCAGCTCAAGGAAAAGGAAAACCAGAGGCAGATTATTTTATGCTTCTAAGCCAATTTCATGGTGGTTTCAGAAACTGGCTTGTGAACTTTCATGGTTGGCAGTTCTGTAAGTCTTTGATTTCAGAGCTTTCTTGTCAGTTTGTTCAGGCAGTAGAGTTAATTATGTGTTTAATATAAACCAAACAAAGGGTCTGAAATAGGCTCTTTGAAAATTATTTTCTTTGGTGTGCTGCTGTGTGGAAACCCCCAGTATTGGGCCACTTCTGTGACCCCTTTTCAAACAAGTGAACACACAGGCATGACTTAGAAATTTCTGTTGGGGAAAACAGAACAAAAACTATAAGGAATGGTCTAATACTGTACAAAAATATGATAGAATCACAGAATGGCCTGGGTTGGAAGGTACGTCAAAGATCACCTAGTTCCATCCCCTCTACCATGGGCAGGGACACCTTTCACTAGACCAGGATGCTCAGAGCCCCATCCAACCTGACCTCAAACACTTCCAGGGACGGGGCATCCATGGTTTTGCTGGGCAACCTGTGCCAGTGCCTCACCACCCCTCACAGTAAAGTATTTCTTCCTAATATCTAATCTAAACCTACTCTCTTTCACACTGGAGCCATTCCCCCTTGTCCTGTCACTGCATAAAGGTCTTTTAGGCTTCCTTCCCATACCAGAAGGTGCATTTTAGGTCACCCCAAAGTCTTCTCTTTTCTAGGCTGAAAAATCCCAATTATCTCAGCCTTTTCTTATAGGAGAGGTGCTCCTTTCTTCTAATCCACCTTGGTGGCCTCTTCTGGACTCACTCCAACAGGTCCATGTCCTTCCTGCGCTGGGACCCCAGGGCTGGATGCAGAGTTCCAGGTGGGGTCTCACCAGAGCAGAGCAGAGGGACAGAATCCCCTCCCTGGCCCTGCTGCCCACGCTGCTTTGGATGCAGCTCAGGACACGTTTGGCTCTCTGGGCTGGGAGTGCTCATGGCTGGGTCATGTCCAGCCTCTCATCCCCCAGCACATGCTGTTTCCATCCTAGTTTGTCTTACAGACTTGTTCCCCCTGTCCACCTTCTTTGATGGGTAGTGCCTCTCTTGTTGCACTGCCCTGCATGCAGGTCTCATTCCTAGCTGCATCTGGGCTTTGTACCTGTGGACAATCTGCCACTGCTGACTTCCAGCATGGAGTCAGTCCTTGCATGTGTTTCACATGTTTGCCGTGTTGGGGGCATTAGTTATTGACTTCAGTAGTGTCATAAACGTCAGATCACTACTGGCTCAGAAGATGAGCAAGTGTTGGCCTGTACTGTGCCAGGCACTTGCTTTGGTACACTAAGGTGGCATCCAGGCGGTATTCCTCACAAACTGGTCTCAGCTCAAGCACAGAAAGTTTAGACTTAGGTCTGCCCTTTGTGTGGAGCCATGGTTAAGCATGTAAACACTGTCCAGCCATCACCACTTCCTCGCCAAGACCCTGGCCAGTTTGGCTTCTGTGATGCTTGGTAGAAGATTCTATTACCTGTTCTTGATTTGAGCATTGTTTCCCCACATGACCTTCCTGTGGTCATACCTTGTCACAGCATTCTTCCTATCTGAGCATCTCAATACATTGCTACATATTTGGAAGTAGTCTTCAAAGCTGCTTGGGATGCAGTAGGAAGCAGGGAGCTGCTAAGGACTGACTGCTTATGAAATCCTGGCTCCAAATCTGAGACTGAGCACTTGTAAGTCTTGTCATTTGCATCTTTAAGCCAGTCCCTTAAATAGCTCATTGCAGATAGGAAATGAGGCAAAGTTCTCTGCATTGATCATTTTGTATTAATTAGGACATTATTTGTTTATGTTTCTACTCGAAAAAACAACCTTGGCAAGCAACAAAGCGCTGAGAGATTCTTTATTTTCTTTATTAGAGGGCCCCCAACACTTCCAAGTTCTGGATCACTAACATGACTGTGAGAGCTGTAGACACCTGCTTAGAAAACACAGTCCTTCTGACATAACAGCAGCATCATTTTTGCTGCTTAATATGTGTACCCACTTGGGCAAAAGGGCCACCCTTGATAACCTCTTGTATAAAACTGTTATTGAGGAAAAGCCTGGATTTATGGACAAAGTAGGAAGCAAAGACACCATGGCTTTGTTACACGTGTTACATGGTTTGTTGGTTGGTTTGTTTTTTTCCTGTTCTAAGGAAGTTAGAAGTAATTGCTTGAAATTAGGCGCAAAAGGTACAATATGAAATTGGTGAAATTTGTGCTATTCTTCTCATTCCAATAAAGGGTGTTTTTGCTATGCTTGGTTGGTACTTGGTTGGTCTGTTATAGTAGTTGTCTTTAATTTCTGGGATGATGAGGCTGGATCTGGCAGTGTTTCCATTCAGAAGACCTTGGTTCAGGCTCATCTTTGACCATGACAGTAATGGAGAATCTTAAATAAAGAAGTAGCAAGGAAAGGAACATAGTACAAGATCTTCCAAGAGTAGATTAGATTCTGTAGTTTAGGTCCAAATTTGGAGCAAAGCAAAGAGCAATTGCTTCATGAAGGAGCTGACAGAGGAGCAGAGCATTTTATTGTTAAATGAGCTGGATGGGATGCTGCTTGCAGTAATATGATTGCATCTGCTGCCCTGAGGGTGTAATTTCAAGATTTATTTGTTAGGATTGGCCTTCTCTCCTCAGATAATGGGAACATCAGGGGTTTGTGCACATGAACTGGAGCTGGAACAATTAAATTGATCCTGTTTGCATCTTTGGCCGCTGGAGTCTATGACCTAGATTTGTTTTTGTTTTCAGTTTGTATGTAAACAAATCTGCAGCCTCCTAGACATCAGGTATGGGGAATGGGCTGGCTGGTGGCAACCAAAATCACTGAGACTTTATTTCTAATTATTTCTATTGAAATAATTAGAGATTCATTAAGACCTTTTTAACTACCTGGAGATTTTGGGGTTCTTCCCTCAGTGAAAGTAAAAGTGGGAGAGGTTGTTTCAAACAGCTTGGACTCTGTGGTAGGGCTTTGAAATCTCAAACTGTGAGCTTTGCTCCTTGCACTTTATATGCCTATCAGCAAGCTGGATTTCTCCATTAAAAATGCCCTTAGCTCAGCATACTACACAGCAGAAACAGAAGATGTCAGGTTGCAAATATGGCTTCTACTGTTCTCTCTGCTCTCATGGATGCTTGCCTGTGTGTGGCTCCCAGTTTTACAGTGCAAGCATGTTAGTGCACTTTCCTTTTTACTCAGTGAGCAAGGGCTGGACAATGAAATGTGTGCGCTTCTCTGAGAGCACGTGTGACTGGGTTATCCTGCTGTGCTCTGACAAGTAGTGCTAGATTGGTGGGCTGATTGGCAGTGCACTGTGTGACACTCCCTCCAGCTTTGGGTGAGGGCACTGTTGCTGTAGAGGAGCCCTGTCAGCAGGCTGAGGGGTGCCAGGCATCGGTGGCCACTCAAGGTAGCACACAGAAGCTCTGACCCGAATGCTTTTTGTAACAGCTCAGCCAAAAGTAAGGAGTGTGGAGCAGGACAGAGATGTGGCCTTGGCTTACTCAGCTGTTCAGGCAGTTGGGTGCCCCTGTGGGAAGCTTTGCCCTGCAGGTTCTCAGGTATTGACATAGAACTACAGTGATGGATCACAGTGCTCTAGTGCTGTGGCTTAGTTGGATGCTGATCCCAAGGGCTCACTACTTATTGCCATTACAGAACCCAAAGCATGAGATTGTAGCTGCCAGCTTTTCCCTTGGACAAAAAGGTTGCGGCCAGTCTGGACACCTTAAAGGCACATGCCTGCAGAAGTTGTAGAAGACAGCTTCCTTTCCCACCTAAGAACTGGACTGAACTCCTGACACCCTCCTGACCAACACTGGTGAGAAGGTTCTTCTGGCCCTGATTGGATTGCAAGATGCATGGGGATCCATGTTGTCTCCTGCATCCCAATATTCTGACTCATGGCAATGGCTCTGAAGACTGATTTTCAGTTTTCATCAACAAATTCAGAACAAAAATAAAGCCCAGCTTTACTTTTCATCTGTTTGATTTTGTGAGGGTTTGTATTCTACTGAAGAGCCTCTGCTATCAACTCTCGATACTTACATGAGCATTACAGCTGTAATCAGTTTGTCCTTTAATGTTCTATTTGTTGAGACTGTTCCAGCAGTGCACATTTTCTCTGTGTTAACTGTTGAGTCAGCTCTTCCCAGGCCTATCAGCATCTGTCTTCTGACATGGCAGTCATGTGTGTGCTTGGTGCAGTGGTCTTGTCGCTGTCCTCACCTTCCCTCGTTTATCCATCTGTGTTTGGCTTGGTTCTTTCAGGCACAGTGGTTTTCTGAGTGCTCATGCTTGCGACTGTCACTGCTCACACTGCTTCCCAGGGAAGAAAAAGTGTTACTGTTGTTGTTGGTCCAGGCCAACTGGTCAGACCTTGACTGCTCCCTGATCAAGGTGAACTTGCAAGCCAATTTACATGTTCTTTCTCATCTGTATTTATATTTTCAGGTCTTCTAAGTACTGTTTCTGTTCCCCATGTCTTCAGTATGTGAAGTGTTGGTTTGATATTTCTCTAAATTCCTGCTGCCATACACTGTCTTGACAAAACTATTCATTGATGCTGTTGTCTTAACACAGAAAACTCGCAAAACACTATCAAGGTTTTTGGAAAGGGTATGGTTTCCATTATACTTGTTGACTTAAAATTTCTATATCCTATAATTATCTTCAATAATCTTCATGAAGGCTTTTATTAGATAATTTGAAAGATTGATTGCAAGTAGGATGAGGCTGAACATCGTTTTTAAGATGACTGTTTCTTTTTCTGACCTAAGGCAAAAATGAAAGAGTAGGAACAATTCTTTTTTTTTCTTTNTCAGTTAAATTCTTATCATCCAGTAAGCTTAGCAGCTATATGCACATCCACACCAGACATCATCCATTTCCAGCGTGCCCAGATGAAAGTTGTTCAGACACCAAGGTGTGTAAACAGTTTCAAAGAGATTAGATTGATGGATGAAGGATAGTCGCACCAGGACATCTCATACATGTCCCAAGTGCCATCGCTGGCTCAAGGCATCCATCAGCCCCAGACAGCCTGAACTGAGGGCAGGTGTGAGTGGAAGGGTTGCTCCATAGGTTGTGGACTTCTCCTCCACTGGGGAGATGTGGAAAGCTTGCTCCCAAAGTGTAACTGAGGTATGCTTGGAAACTGGTATGGAATGGGTCAGCTGAACTAAGCTTGGCAGTGCCCCTGCCAGGTGCATTCAGATACCCTCATGTTCTCCCTTTTCACAAGGCAGCTTTCTTGAGCATGCAGAGGTCACATGGGAACAGAGGACTACATGGGGAGCAGTTGGTCGTGCAGTTTGAAACCAGGGAGAAGTTTAGGAAGGTTTATCCGTGGATCTTGAGAACAGTCCTGTCAACTGAGACCAAATGTGTAACAGTGTTTAGTCCTCAATTAACCGTGATGGCAATCTTGTCCTGTAACTGTTTGAGGGAAGAAATAAGTAGCTGGCCTCGTGCATTTCTCAGTCTCTTTGTTTTTAACAAGATCAGCAGGACTGCTAGCTTCAGCCAGAACTCAGATTAATCTTTTTCAAAAATAGATACACTGACTTGACTTACGTGGAGTCAAGTCTGATAAAGATGTTACAAGAATGTTCTCACAAGTAATATTTTAATTTTTTAATGGCAGATTTTGTGTGGCTTTGTGTGACCTGTTTTGCTTTTTGAGTGTGTTCATTAGCAAGACAGAGTGTTAGAGACTGATTTACATTTACTCACTCAAACTCTTCATTTCTATGTGGATTACTCATAATTTATCGGCGTGTCCCACTCCCTCTGTGTTCCCCAAACAGCACCATGTGAGAAAAATATTTATACATATTTTAGGACCATTAGGCTGTCATACCTCACATTAACGGGGGTTGCAACTGTGCATCAAATCTGGCTGAATTTGCTGCAAATAAATAAGTGTTTCCAGGTGCTACTTGATCCAGACAGCACGTATTATCCCATTCTGTCCAAGGTAAAATCTGAAGTTCTGGCTGTCTTTGCTGAGTATGTCTGGGCACACTGGCCACTTGTAATAGCTGTAGGGAGAGATCCCACTGAGACATGGTTTATGGGGAGAATATCGTGCCTTCTTGCTGTCTTGAGAGCACCCCATGTAGACTTAGCCCCTCCACTTTTCAGAAGTGGCACTTATTGGCTCATTGGGATGTCATACAGGATGAGCAATCCTACCCCAGCAAGGTCGTGAGTTTCATGGTGTGCTCCACTTGGCTGAGTGGGGAGTCCTTGCAAGCCTTTTTTCTCTTCTGCTTGAGACAAGTCAGCACAGGATGGCATCATACAGTCCCTTGGCTTTGCTCTTCCATCATCTTTCAGCATTTTGAGGAGCTTCCTCAAAGCTCAATGGAAGTGTTAGGGTTTTTCAGGGGAACATATTGTATAAATAATACCAGATGCTCTAAACTAGCAGGAGAGCTGCAGCCTGCACTGCTGCTGCATGTATCCCAGCACAAAGTGTTGTTGAGGACTAGTGCTGACACTACAGTCCTCAGTTCCCCTGATTCAGTGTAGGCCAAATTTTCAGTTGAGTCAGGTAAAAGCTTTACCTTTGTTTGGGATACTGGATTAACTGCTTAAGGATTTTAACCACTGAGAAAATTTGAACTTTTGTCTAGACATTGTCCTAAACATCTTCCTGCCTGTCCAACTGCAAACCTTTGAGTCCCGGCTCCTGCGTATGCCCAAAGAGCCAGTGTGAAAAGCAGGTTTTGGTATTGTTTTGGGCTTGTTTTGCAGAGGGGATCTGGCTAAATCACTCAGATGTTTAAAATCCACTGGTTTCTTCCCACATTTTTACCCCTCTGCCTTCTGAAGGGCAAATAAGTTATGTCAGAGTCCATTGGTAAAGAAAACTAAAGCTGCTTAGCTTTCCATGGTTACACAGGTTCAGCACAAAGCTTGCTCTCCCAGGTCTTTCATTAGACATCTCACTCAGGGCTGTGCAGCTTTGGGAACTCTATGGTCCCTAGCCTGCTGGTCCAGACCTATCTCAACAGGAAAGACATGTCCTTAGCCCCTGCCAGACAGATGGATTTGCTGCTGTTCCGAGCTCAGTTTCCTGCCTTATCCTGAAAAAAACAGCCCATTCTGCTGGGCACATGCAGCAGTGTGATCACCTGATCACAATTTCCATATTACAGAATATTCTGAGTTTGGAGGGATCCACAAGAATCATCAAGTTCAGCTCTTACAATAGCCCATCTGGGGCTGAACCCATAACCTTGGTGTTATTAGCACCGTGCTCTAATGAAATGAGCTAACCATAGGGTCACCTGTGATAGCCAATGCCTATAATCATACGAGAACACCCCTGACCATGTATGCCTGTGGAAATTCCTGCCCCTGGGGTTCCAGGGTATCCCTCAAAGTTCAAACATACAAAATTTCCCTGTAGCTCTTTGAGTGAGGAACTTAATTCCTGTCACTGTGGGTATATTTGGCAAAATGGTCTGGAAATTTTTAGGGCTGAAATTTCTGCACTCAAGTAGTTGCAGATATCCTGAGGTGAGCTGTATCTGTACTCTCCTTGAGACCAGAATGGATAATATGGGCAGCTAATGTACCTTTCAGCCTTGTGTTGGCCACTGCATTTCCAGTTTCACAGCAGCCTGCACTTAGGCTTGACCCTGTGAAATGCAGGCATGTCAGGAGTGGCTGGAAGCTTCTAACGAAGGCATTTCTGCTGAAATAAATCATACTGTACACGTAAGTCTGAGCTCCTGTAAGTCTCTGCTGCTCAACCAGTGTACAGTAAGATGTTAGGCTAGGGTAATTTGATCATGTTTCACCCCCGTGTGAATTTATAAGGCCTATTTACAAAGATAAATGGGATATTGTCACAGCTGGAGTCCCATGGGATAGGATGCATTTTTGTAGTGTTCAAAAATAAAGTAGCTACAGCCATGTTTTCTAGGAAGGATGGAGTGGAGAAGGAAGAGAAGGTGACACCATGTATATTTTTATTTGCTTTGAAGCTGTTGGTAAGCCAAAAGAAGAAGACATGGAAAGCTCAAGGTTGTAGCTGACCAGCAATAATGCAGGGGATGGAAGTACCTGTTACCGGTATTGCACAGTGCCTGGGTGAGCATCTCCTTGAAACTCTACCAGAGAAGAACAAGAGAAAAATTATACTTCCATTTAGGGACTGGAGGTATGTTTTCACAGCACTTCAAGAAACCTATTCACCTAAAACACATACGTAAATAACACTGTCTAGAAAGTATTGATGCTGTCTTGGGCTAATGCAATTTCATACTTCATCCGGCTTAATAAAAAATGAATTAATCATTGAACTGAAAAGGATATTTGCTTAGATACAAGTAATCATGACTGAACTTTATTTTTATGTGAAAAGAGAATATATAGTCCCAACCAATAGTATGTATGATTGGTGCTCTAAGGGTGTTCAGTTTTTTGAAATGGAAAAGAATTATAGGCCAAATAAAGTAGTAGAAAGAACTTAAGCATAAAAATGGGAATGATAATTGGGAGTCTTTCAAGAATCCTAATTAGGTCGCTGAGAAACCACAATTCTGCATTTGCAAAGACAAATTTTTTAGTTTAAAAGAAAGCTGGTTTGGTTAACAAAGGAGATTGAAGCAGCAAAAAACTCAAAATACAAATCATGGAAAAATAGAGTAAGCAACATAGACAAGTAATCTGCAAGCAAAGGCAGACAACTGATGGGGGAACTGAAGGCTACCAGTGAAGAGCTTTTGGGCAGCACATTTGAACAATAAGAAGGTATTCCTAAAATGTATCAGGGCTTCCTGAAATCCTAGCAGTGGAGTAGGCACCATACTGACCAGGAGTGAAGAAGCATAATGAAAAAGCAGTGGCAGAAATAATCAATATTTATTTTGTGATATTTGGAAAGGAGAAGACTCTATATTTGTACCTCTTGGTCATAAGAGAATATGCAGAGTAAGCAGAATATTTTCTGCTCTGCTCACAAATTGCTTGCTGTAATTAGGGAAAATGTTAAAAGTCATTGTTTTTAAGTATTCAAAACAATGGTTAGCTTACAGTCCATGATTTTTAGAGACTAAGCCAAGGAGCTCTTTGAGTTATTAATGACACTTGAAAAAATTCAGGGGACTGGAAAAAAAAACTACTATACGAGCATTATTCTGGGACAATGAGGGAGTAGCCTGCCAGACTACCCAAAGTTCCGTTTGGTCAGAGCACAGAAAGTCTGGTAAGCTCTGCAACTGGTGAAGAACTAAGAGAAGACAATGTGATACTAGCCAATTTTCCCTGAATGGAAACTGGCCTTGTCAGACAACTTCTTCATATGAGTGTGATTTTTGGCGACACATAGCTTTGAAAGCTTTTGATTTTGTTCCCAGTGATACTCTGGCATACACACCAGACAAAAGCAAAGTGGCTTATTGTAAATAGCCCAGAGTACTTGTGCGTTCTCATGAAACAGCTGGAGATGAGGAGTCATCCTCCACCAATGAGTAGGGAAGCTAAAAACACTCATTAAGAAGTACTGAAGGTGTCTGCTTCTGGTCCTGCATTATCCAGTGGCTTTGTCAGTGATACAAATACTACATAATTGTTGGCACAAGCATGGAGATGCTGTGGTTGGAGGGGATGTAAACAACAGGTCAGCTGTGGGAGCAGAGCTGAGTTGCCTGAAAAGCAGGGCTTGTCTAGCGCTGTTCTGTGCAAGGCTGTACATCTAAAGCAAAGCACAGAGGTCAGGCTAGCAATATAATATTGTCTGGAATATACTGATGGTGCAACAGGCTTGGAAGATATCAATTAACACAACTGCCAAGCTCAGTAGTTCAGCTGAGAGGGAACTTGCAGTCCCCAGGTGAGTGGTAGTTCTGAGGACCCTAGTGCAGGAATGCTGCCTAGTCCTGGTGTCAGCACTTCAGAGAGCCTTGAAGAGCTGGATATAGGTCAGAAAAGATCTACATGATTATTTTGGGACTTGCTTTTATAAAAGGAAAGTAAACAAACTTGATCTGAAAAGTCACGTCCTGAGAAACAGAAAAATAATTCCTTGAGTTTGCTTGGGCATTTGTCTTAAGGCAGCAGGATGATATAACATGCTGCACATCTAGTGGCCTAGAGGCTGAGGAAACTCACTATCAGGTTCAGTGTAGTTGGTCTCTAGTGAAGGCAGTTAGCCAGTTTAACAAATTTCCTTAGGACCTAGTGGAATTGCCATAATTTAGAATTCAGGTTACCATGAAATATCTCTCTGAAACAGAAACTGTTTCTAGGTAGCTGCTGATTTGTGCATGGTATCCTTGTGCATTCTGATATATCTGGACAGTGACTGCCTTTATGCTACCAGAATATTTTTTATTATAGTGAGACATGGGACAAGAAGTTTTTCTAAAACAGAGGTACTGTGACTTCAGCAGGCAAGAATGGGGTGACAGCTGCAGGTCAAAGCTCTGTGCTCCTTGCTGCACATCCTCTGCAAATGGGCTGAGCTTTTAGGAGCACTGAAATGAGTGCCAAGGCGGGGTACTTGAGGTGCCAGAGGCCTTTGATAGCCTGTTTCAAATGCTCTCAGGCATCAGCCGTGTGTGTGTGTGTAAGTGTGAAAGCAACCAAAAGATTTGTAGGTCTGCACTCAGTGCTGCAATGCCTGCAGAGAAAGGTCCTTAAGGAGCAGGCACCACCTCTTCTGTGTTTACCTGCTTAGCAAGGAATGAAGTGGGACCTTAAAGCCATAACGCTCCTGGACGCATTCCTGCTCAGGTTAGTCAGGAATGAGCCACTAAAGTTCAACATCGCCTTCATCTCATTGAGGCCCTGCCTTAACCTCAGTGGTTTTCATCTGTTCCAGGACACTGTAAAGTGGCCTGTTTCTGTCTGGTGCAGGGTAAGGGATGGCCCCCAGAGTGCGTCAGGTGCAAGAGTGCATGGCAGGTGGACAGAGTGACACTGCTCCTCTCATATCCACAAAAGCCCTTGCCACATCCTGTGCTGCCAAGTGGGGGGCTGGGATTTTGGTAAGCAATAACAGCCTCAGCTTGTCACTGATACGTGGCACTGAGCAGAGGGAGCACCAGACAGACGAAGAGTGATTCAAAAAGCACCTCCTGTTTCCTGGTCCCCTTAATTCAAGGCTGTCCTGGAATAATAGACACTTTCCTGTGTGCTCTGGTTGAGAGGGCTTGAGTTAGTCCCCAGAGCAGTGCTTTGTGGTGGTTACTGGGACAGTAACCAGTGTCAGGGACCCTGTGATGCATAGAGGTGGGAAATTGTGGCAGCAGTGGTAGATGGCAGGTAGCTGAATTCACTCAATCCTCTTGTTCATGCTCTGTTTTTCCTCCCCAGCTGAGGTTCATACTATCTGAGGAAGCTTCAGCATGTCTACACAGTGGCACTGTAATGAATTCTCTGGGAGTAATCTAGTTTCTTTTGCCTAATATCCGGTTGTTATTTTAGGATTGTCCGGTTTGACAATAAAAGCTAGAATTTCCAGCTGACCAAAGGAATATCTGGAGCTCATTACCACTATTGCATATCTGTTTCCAAAATATCATTGTGTTGTCACTGTTAGAGATAGCATTGTAGTTAGATGGGGATATCTCTTCTGACCTCCCCATGCTCAGTGAGGGTTGGAAACCTGCCCAAAGACACTGCCTTGCTCCAGCAGTTTTCTAACATGCAGCGTTTTGAGGCTATTATGGTGTTTTGAAGACCTGTCTCGAGCATATCTGCTCCCTGTTGTGGTAGATTTGGGAAGACAGGTTGCCTGTGTTGCTGGAGCATAATGTTTTTGTAACTTCCAGAGATCATGGGCTTGCAGGGGGGAGTCTGTGGCACTGCTTTGATGTTTCATTTACCATGTATGATTGTGCACATACAACTGAGCAGACATCTAAAATTTAGAAGAATTGTGTCCTTTGTTAGCTCAGGAACATAAATGAATTAGAGTCTAGTTTAGTTGATACGGTGGTGTTATGTCATAAATTGGACTTGATGATCTCAAAAGTCTTTTCCAAGCTAGTTAATTCTGTGGTTCCGTGTGCCTCTGAGACAGGAGAAACAGGTGTTTCCACATACCGCTGTCTTTAGGAGATGTATGTTCATCCATAATTGTAGCTTCTATGTATCCTTCTACCAGCAATCGCTCTCTGAAAGGAACCACCCCACAGACTCTTCGCTGAACTCAGGGCTGGTGGCTGTGGTTTGGCAGGGAGTGCAGGACTGGATGCTGGCTCAAAGCAAGTTCTCAGGCAGTGCAGTGGAGTGATGGTGGTGACTCAGTGGTATCTGCCTAGTTTACACAGTTGTGATCCCATGTGCTGCATGCTTTTCTGTTCTTGCTCTTAATATAGATGCTGGGGATCTCTTGAGAGCCTGTTGGTTCAAGCAAACCTGTAGAACCTGTAGCATGATGCTAGACCTCACTGAGTCAGGGCATTTGCCATGTGATGTAGAGGCAGAATGGTCAAGAACTTTAGACAGTGTTAAAAGAAATACTCATGTCCAGTTCTACTTTTCCCTGAGCTGGGTTTTCTTCTACTCTCCCCATCTTAACCGCAATGTGGTTTAGGGCAGATGTCACTGCTGACTGCAGAAGTTAAATGAAATGTTACTTTGTGCTCCCATGGTTGTATTCAAAGCAACAACAAACCCCAAGGGGTGTGTGTGTAGCTGGAGGATCGGATAGATGAAAGAATAGGGATTTGAGTTAACTGCTATTTTCTGCTTCAGGTGGTCATTCTTCCTTTTGTCCCACATCCAGGGCCATCTCAGTCAGGTCTGGCTTGCCTGGCACCCTGGTACTGTGATGCACTGTATAATCCTGCTGCTGTCACTTTCTCCGCTGCCTCTGAACTCCACAGGCATCAGAAATTCAGTCCTGTTACTCTTTAGGATGAGCAGAATTCTTTTTTCTTCCCCCCTGCCAAATTCTGGGCTCATGCTCTTTTCTGGAGTAAGCACAAAGGGGCAGAGCTAGAACTGAGTTTTAACTGCATTCTTGCCTGGCTCCCTGTTACAGTTTAACATCAAAACTTGGCCAGAACTTTGTTGGTTTGGTTTGGTTTTTTCCTTTCATGTATTTTTTCCTGGAATACACAGTTATTCACAGTTGGATAGGTCTAATGCGAACCAATGGAGTGCCTGAGCTCTGACTCTAATCAAGCAAGCACTTTGGCTTCATGTTCAAAAACAAAGGCAACCATTAAGCAAACTTTCCTGACTGTTGGGTGACAGGCATCAGTCCTGCAAGAGCATTTCTGCTTCAACTCCTTGCTGGAGTGGCTGCAAGCTTCCTGGAAGTTGCTGTCTGCTGAAGGTTTCCTCCTGCAGCATCACGTGCAGTACATGTGTCCTGCAGTCCTGGCAGATGGGTGCAGGGCTCGGGGCAGCAGGTCTCCCCTCTGTGCTCCTGGCCTCAGTGTCCATGCACCGCGTGGTGGTTCAGCCTGCCAGGAGGTGACCAAGAAGGACGCCCAGATTCCTGCCAGTCCAACTGCCACGACTTTGCTACTCACTGTGTTGGAAATACCCTCTGGGCAGGCCTGCATTCCTGGCTGGATTTGTACATCTGCATGCTCTGCAGGTTGCACAGCCAGAGGTGCAGGGAGGGGCGGGATAAGGCTCAAGTTTCCACTCGCTGACAGCCCCTTGTGAAATAAAAAGGAATGCTCTTCCCTGCAGCTGGAAAACTGGAGGCCAGAGCATGGGCGGTTGATGCAGGTTCACCAGGGCACGTGCTGTAGATAGACAGTGCCATTCCACAGAAGGTTAAAGAGCTTCCCAGGGTCTGGTGGTGAGAGCTTTGCAGACATTTGTCAGAGGGAACAAAAATGTGACTTGTTTCAAGGCTGGCAACAAGGCAGTTGCTCTAGTGCTACATTTTCTCAGTTATTTTCTCTGCAGCTGAGGTTCCTGGTTTTCTATGCTCACCTGCCTTTCTCAAGGATTTTCAATGAGCCAGAGGTTCTCCATGTTGCCACAGTGTCCCAAGGCACAATGCAGTGTTTCTGTTCAGAGCCTTTTTCTTTCCCCTCTTTCTTCCCTCCTTTTTTGTCCCTGTCACCTATGCCAGGCAAAGGTGCAGTACTGCTGAATTAGGAGGAACATCTGCTTTGAAGCTGGGATCTCATGCCGAGATTGACCATTATCTTCTTCAGTCTCAGCATCTCTGCTTGCAGATGCATCCCTCTGCACTGTTGTAGCTTAAGTGTGTGCACTGGCACTGCTGGTTTGCTTGAATTCCTGTTTGTTCTCTGTTCACACTATGTTTTAATCCAGGCTGGCACTCCTAGAACCTAGTCAATTTATCATCCAGGTTCTAGCTGTATGTCATATAATGGAAACCTGGAGATTCACCAATGAGTGAGTATTCACATTAGGTATTGTAAGTATTATGTGGGGTTTTCAAACATCTTGTAGATAGCTCACTCTCGTTCTAATAACATTTGCCCTGACCAAGGTGCTTTCTTCTGTCTCCTTCAGTCCCTAGAGGACAGTAATTGAAGATTAGTTAGCTGATATCAAGAACTTTATCCTGGCCACAGAGGGCTCCAGCAGAGGATTTTATTAATGGGCTTTCATAGTTGAGAGTTAATATGGCTGAGAAAGCTCTTCTCTGAAACCCATACTGAATTTAGTTTTTATGAAGGCAGCAACTGTACTTGCTCAGACTGATTTGAGTAGAAGCAGTCATCCCTTATCTCTGCTGTGACTTCTAGTAGGAGTGGCAGGAGAAAATTGAGATACTATCTTGCTGCTAAGACTCACAGAAATCAAAATCTGATGAAGTCTCTAGGTTTCAGATAGTGGTTACTAAAGCCAATCCATTTCTCAGCTTCAGCTCCTACCAGGAAGATGATCTTACTGTCAGTCGCATGCCATCTTATTTAGTAGTGGCAGAACCCTGGTAGGAAACAACAACTCTGTCCCAGCATGAGCCAAACAGCAAAGGGATTGCGAATTTAGGCTTCAAAACTGCACAGCATGAGCAGCCATGGGAAAATGGGTTGTGAAACGGTTGGTGCAGGAGTGGAGAGGGCTGAAGTCAGATTTCTCAAGGACAGAGACTCCAAGTCTGAGAGATAACTTCAGTCATTGAGTAAGTGACGGAGAGTGCATGATAAGCAGCACAGCGGAACAGCTCCCAGTGTTGGCATTGCTGCTTTGCCCTCTACTTCTCCAGTTATGCCAGTGGCAGGCAGTTAGTGTGTCCTGTAGAGGTCTGGCTGTCCTTAAGTGTTTACGTTTCATGCATGTCTGCTCATACTTTTTTTATCTGATTTTCAAGCAGTGTGTAAGAATTGCAGAATTTGGCTCTAAGGCTTTTCAAGGTGGCTGTTCTTACACCCTGCTCTACCACTGAGATGTAGGGGTGAATCACGTGTTGTGTGTTGCTTCATGTGGCAAATGGAATGACAACCACAGAAAGCAATTCTTAACTGCAGAATTAAAGACACAGGGTACAGCTTGTGAGAGAGATGCTTGATGTTCTCCATCACTTTTTATAAGTAACTTCAGATTTTAAATGTCCAGGTCTTTTGAGGTCCCCTGTGGAGAGTCTCGTAGTTTGTTCTGGTGGAACAGTGAGGACACCACATGGCTTTGCCAACCATGAATCCCTTTGCTGATTTGTGGCTAGGCAGGGGTTTGTAGACTCAGTGCATCAAGACAGGCTTGTGTTGGGAAGAATCAAACAGGTTGGGGTGTTGAGAGACAGGGATGGGGCCCATTGGATGGTAGCCCATTATGGTTTCTATTTGACTGCAATCTTATAATGCTGTACAGCAAGTTGTCTGGAGAAATGTGCCAAATATTGCCCAGTACTGCCTTCAGTAATTTTCAGTGGTGTAGCCTATGATAGCAGAGAGTCCTCTTTCTGTGTAGTTGACAAAAGTATTTCTTACCTTTATCATTTTTTTTCCTTCGTGCTGAAACAACTAGTAAATCTGTCCCTGATGTGCAGCTTGCTACGTGATAGACTGAATTTAATTTGCAGTTCTGTGCTCCATCAAATCAGACATTACAAGAGACACTCCAGTTATGCTTTGTAGATCAGTTACCCTCTCCTAGCTAGCAATTTCCAGCTGAATATTACACAACAATTTTTGTTCACTTTCATTATTTCCAGTGAGCAGTGAAATATGAAATTCCAGGACAGAGATTAAAGGTAGCAGTTCCCACTGTCCTAGTGCAGCCTGACTCATTAATGTCAATTTTGCATTCACTGCTTAACTGTAAAAACTAGGAATTATGATTCCAGCTTGTCATTCCCAAATCTAGGGATTGGATTACTAAGAAAACATAGAAGATATATATACTTCAATGGCTTACATACTAGAGAAGGGTTCAGTGGTGACAGGCACAGCATAGTGGAGAATACATGCAGTAAATTGCAGTCAGGAACAAGGACAGAAGAAAGGATGAGAGGAGGAGCTAGGTATACTCTTAGCAGTGGTGAATTGTTAAAAAAAATCATTGTGTCTTCTACAGGAGAATGAGACATGTTAATGGACTTATTTCTCTGTTGTCTCCATTCATCTTTCAAAGTGGAGTAGATAACTTCCCTGGAAATGGGAAGGGAGCACTGGAAAAGAGACTGGTTTGCGACTGGATCTACAAAAGAAGTTTCCATTCAACCATATTCCTTGTAATGTGATTTTTGTATCTGCTGATCTGGACCAGCTGATAAACAGTGTTTCCTGTTCCAACAGGTTGAAGCATGCTAATCAGGTCAGCTGAATCAGTAAGTGTTGGCCTCAAATGTTTTCCAGGTTTTGTATCCTCTAAGGTCACTGTTTTCTAGCTTTTGCTTTGTCTGCTAGAGGAAAGCAGTGTATTTCACTAGGAAGCTGGGATGCAGTGCAGCAGGGGATGAGCTGGTTACTACAGCTGCTGCAACCCTCTGAGGCCTGGCTAGCTTCTAATCCAGGTGTAGCCAGGAGGGGAGTGGAACAAGATGCGGTCCATAAAGGAGTGAATTAGAATGCAACAAATGCTACTGGATAATTAGCTCACTGTAATAGATTCAGAGGAACAACGTGCTGATGTATCCATGTTAACTGCTTGTGTGACATAATCTAGGCACTGGCCTGGACCCTGCATTGCAGTGTAGCATGATTTGCAAGTGCCCTACCTATGCACAATGAGTCTCCCCTTGAAAAGAGAAGAGCATAGAGCACCGATGTTGTTGTAGGACTGGGGTATGTGAAGTGGGAGAGCAGAGATCAGAGGCTCCAAACACGTGCTCTTGGTGTCAAAACGCCTGGCTGCATAGTCTCTTCCCCCTTACCTCTCCTCTGTGTTTGTCCCCAGTGATTAGTTCTGACACATGGCAGAGACTTGCCACCTGATGAAAATGAAAGAAGGCTGAGCCCAAAGGATGTGTTCAAGGATGCCAGACAAAGCTTGCAAGACAAGGTCTAGGGGAGGAGCAGGCTTTGGTGTTCAGGAGGAGGAGATAGAGAGTCTTATTTGCAATTCATCGCTAGAGGCAAGTTTCTGCAAACAGGTCCTGTGTGCTACAGGGGAAGTGGGTGCTGTTGTGGTCCTGCAGACTTCCATATATCTTGTACAGAGTGATGAGGTGGTATAGTGCCCTCCATATCTCACCTATGCCGTGTCCTGGGCCAGCTCTGCCCTTGTAGAGGGCTTTGACTAGATTTGCTCTGAGGATCTGATGTGAACTCTTTTCTACCAAAAGTTTTGTGAAAAGGCCAGGGAGTCCTAAGTTTGAAAGAAGACCGTGAACATGTTAATGTAATCTTGATGATGGTTTGCAAGAGACAATACTATGACTGTTATGTGGGTTTGGGTTTTGGGTTTTTTATGTGGGTTTTTTGTTTGGGGTTGTTTTTGGCAAAAGCGTTCTTTTTCATTGAAGGGGGCTTGGGATAATATGTGATGGAAAAAGAACCTAGTGTCTCCAGGCTGAGAAATTATAATAGGAAGACCTGGCTTTAATTGCCATTGCCTTTCTGCCTCTGCTGTGCTTTCTGTTCCTTGTATAACATCAGGATTAACAGTGCTGTGCAGAGCTGTCATGGAGATGTTGCAATGAATACGCTGTTCCAGTAGCAAAAGAGTTCACAGGAACAGAGGATGGTAGCATGCTGCTTCTGCTGTTGGCTTTCCTAAACAAATGCAGCCTTGCCAGAAACTGTACTCATGCTCTAGGTTCATTTTTTTTTGAGGAGTGTTGAGAAACTGATCCTTTCCTAGCCTGAGAATGTAGCTCCCTTATTAGTAACAAGCCATTTCAGTAGCC
Source organism: Vireo altiloquus (assembly GCA_013396875.1). NCBI lineage: Eukaryota > Metazoa > Chordata > Aves > Passeriformes > Vireonidae > Vireo > Vireo altiloquus. The sequence goes on from VZRF01000186.1 coordinate 280,582, forward strand.
TTTTATGGAGGTAGAACTGGGTTGTTACTGTTACTGAGGAGACGTGAGGTAGTCTGATTGCTTTGAATGAAGGTGGATTTAGTTCCCCAAGAAGTCTAGGTTTTTCACATGCAGTGAAACTGTGTTAATAAATTGGATTTCAGATATTTTCTTTCAAGATTTAAGAATGTCTTTTTGGCAAAAAAGTAGAAAGCATTCATCAGGATTACAACAGATATGCTTTCCTGGATGGTACAAAATCTGTCCTGTGAGCAACAGCCAAATAATTATCTAGGAGAAAAGCAAATACCAGAATAGGGTTATTTTGCTTACTCTCTCCGTTGATCTGTTAATATGTCTTTTAATCTCAGGTGATGCTGCTTTTGTTTATGATGTTTCCACTTAAAGGATTTAGTGAGCGTGGATTTTGTTAATTTATGTTGGTTTAATTTTAGCACAAATTTCATTAGGATTGACAGTACAGGCTCAGTATTGCAGAGACCCAGCGATAGCTGTGTGTTTTGTGTTTTGCCTCTTAATAGACCTGTGTTCCTCCAGCAGGAATTAGATTGTCATGTTTGAGAAGATTATATTCTAAAACACAATTGCTTCAGAGGATAGTCTTGCACCAGTGACTTTACATACTTTAGCAGAGATGAGGATAGGTGTTGTCTCTGGATTTCCTTATTTTTGGGGCTCTACTGAGTGTAAATTGAATTATTTTGGAGACCAGAACAGTATTTCACACTTCTGTCACCAATGGGCATGTTAAAAAAACAGCAGGAGGGTAAGTCCCTTTAGACTGGGGGAGAGGAGGTGTTGGCAGATGCTGCTATGTGGCCTTAAGAAAATTTTCTTGTGAGCTTTGTCTCATGAGTGCTTTGTCTCATGGTTAAATGAGTTATACTTGGTCTTGGCAAGTTTTAGTTTAAGCCTATGCGTCATGTTGATGGGTTTGTGTTTAGTGCGGGGGATGAGGTACAATTTCCTGTAGGCTTCTTGCAGTGCAAAGAGCATCCTTTTGCTCCTGGATGTGATATTTGCCAGATAAGTAAATATGTATTGACTGAAGCATATTTTGAAAAGTGTCAAGTGGTTTACAAGAACAAGTCTTTTTACTGTCAATATTATTTGGACTCCTATATCCCAGTCTGCATCTAAAAATCTTTGCTGGGATAACCGGAAATCTCCATAATTCTGGATATTTGAAAGAGCTATTTAAAGGGTCCTATTTCTTTTCACTGAGACTGTTAGAAGATGTTAGGTCTGAATCTCCTCTCTGTCACTTTGCCTGTGTTGTGACAGCCCCATCATCGATGTCACTGCAGAAGGAGTGTGAACCAGAGATTCTTCCAGCTGTTAGTGCAATGTAACAGCTCAGATTGCTGGAGGTGAGAAGATTGCTTCTCGTTGGTTTGGCTTTGCTCTCAGCTGCGTTGCTATGTAACAGAGATGCAAAGGGAAAGCACCAGCACTCTTCCTGGCCTAGAGCAGAGTGGAGGTTGTGGCTTACTTTCCAAGTGCTTTGCTGAGTATCTTTTTCATGGATTGTGCTTACAGCAAAGATGGCAGGATAGAGAAAGACAGGTGCAAACAAACATCTTTCAGTGGTCTCAGGTCATGGCTTTTTTGGCTTTTTGAAAACGTATGCATGGGGTAACTCAGGTCAAGGGAGATTTGAACCTTTTTCACATACAACTCACACTTTTTGTTATGATATAGCATTATTCTCACAGGAAATAAAACAGGAGGAAGACTGACTTGGGGAAGACAACTCATGCCCTTGAGTTCTGTAGCTTAAAGGGTCTTTCAGCACAGCCCTGGCAGCTGATGCTTATTCTCTCTCTCCACTGGATTGTTCATAGCCTCAGACCAAGGAATCATGTTTTCTCAGGTATGGCTTTCAATGGTACAACTAAAAGTGTGTGGGAAGGAGTTTCTTTTTCCACTAGAATTTTCTAGGTTTCAGGAAGATCTCTGTTTTGAAGAACTAGAAGGACTTTGACCTTTTTGTATCTCCAAAATTTTTAAATTTTAAATCTCATTATATTTTAATGTAAAAGTAAAATTTTTGTTTTAGAGGTACTGACTCCCAATGATTTTGAATTGGGCTGAAAGAGGCACAGGATTTTTGCAATGCAAAATCTTATATACAGGAATTCAACCACAGGTTGGTTCTCTTTGGAGAACTAGTTTTGAAAAACATCATTCTGGTTTTCAGAAAGCTGGACGGATATGCATTTTGCTGACTTCCTGGGTTTCTTCTGAAATTCTGATGGCTTTGATTGCCTTCTGCCCAGCATTTCCAAGAGTGCCTGTGTGCGTACTATCTCGGCAGTCATTAAAAGATCCAGCTCCATGCAGACTTCTCATGGTCTTTCAGGCTATTGGTAGTGGAAGACAGTAGGGAAAGACTAGAACTCTCTACCTCTGAATTGGATTATGTTGGACATTAGAAGGAGTTCCTTCGTGGAAGGGGTGGTTTGGCATTGGAATGGGCTGCCCAGGGAGGTGGTGGAGTCACGATCCATGGAGGTGTTTGAAGAAAGACTGGATGTGGCACTTGGTGCCGTAGTCTAGTTGACATGGTGGTGTTTGGTCATAGGTTGGACTTGATGATCTCAAAGATGTTTTCCAAGCCAGCTGATTCTGTGATTCACGTTCCTGTTCAAGTGGGGGTGTGGGGGTGTTTGCATGTGAGTGTGTTAAGCTGAAGCAGCAGTGTGATGGGAGGTCACACACGTGAAGGGGATCTGAGAAAGACGTGGTGTTGAGGGATAGGGTTTAGCAGAGACATGATTTGTCAAGAAGGATTGGAGTACTGGGAAATCAGAGCTCTCTTTGTGAGACTTATTATTTCAGTGGGATTTTAGGGGTGTTTTGCCCTCTGGCTTAAAGGCTTGTGAATGGGACCCATCTGTGGCAGAGTCCTTTGGCTGCAGTCTCACTTTCAGCAACCTTTTCTGGTTGCCAGAAATATACTGAGAATATGTATGTGCTGTAGGAACAGGCTGAGTGGCCTCTGAGCTCTGGGTATGCATGACTGATTTCTGTTCAGTAACTAAATTAACAGCTAATGCAACAATGACACTTAGTATATTAAGTAGGTTTGTAAGATAAACTGACTGATTTAATTAATTTAATAAAATTGAAATTGAAGGTCCAATTAAGTGCCTGTAGTTGGCAGTTACTAAAGTTCCTGACTGAGCTGTTTTGCAGACTGCTACTGAGCTCATATGATGTGGATGATTTTATTATCACCAGGTTTCAGAATACTGAGAAAATTATAACCACCATATGTAAATAATCTCCAAGATGAATTATTGTGTCATGTAACAAACAAAAACATTTCAGATCTTGTGAGTTTCTTGAGTTTAACAAAATTACCAGGGAGAGTATGCTTTTTCTATAGTCTTGTCTTCTCAGAAATGAATCTTTGGGAAGATTATCCTATTATTTTGATCACTGACTTTCTCTCTGCATACATTTATTTTCACTGCTCTAGATGGCCCTTAATTATTGTGCATACAATATTTTGTTTTTAGCCAATTTCAGGTTTGTATTTGTTGTGGTTTAACCCCAGTTAGCAACCCAGCAACCAAGCCCTAGGCAGTGGCTTGCTTACTCCCACATGAGTGGGATCAGGGAGAGAATTGGAAGGGTAAGAGGAAGAAAACTCATGGGTTGAGATACAGACAGTTTAAAAGGGGAAGCAAAAGCCACACATACATTCACTGCTTCCTATGGGCAGGCAGGTGTTTGTACCTCCAGTACAGCAGGGCCCTATTGCGTCTCACAGTGACTTGGGAAGACAAACATCATCACTTCAAATGTTCCGCTTTTCTCCTTCTTCTCCCCAGCTTTAAATGCTGAGTGTGACGTCACATGGTCTGGAATATCCCTTTGATCATCTTGGGTCACCTGTCCTGGCTGTGTTCCCTCCCATCCTGCCAGCCACCCCCAAAAAACTCACCAGCCTAGCAGTACGAAAAGCAGAAAAGGCCTTGGCTCTGTGTGAGGCCTGCTCAGCAATGGCAAAAACATCTCTATATTATCAACCCTGTGTGCAGTGCAAATCCAAAACACAACCCCACACTTGACGCTATGAAGAAAGTTAACTTTACCCCAGCCAAAACCAGCACAGTGGTACAGCAGGAGCTGAAACCTTTTCAACAGGGAGACACAAATATGCAAAAAAGACCAGAGGTTAGAGCAACCTATCAGTCAATAGAACTCTTGGCTTCATTTCAGTGATCACTTTTTTAGGGCTGGTAAGATCTAGTATTCTGGTATCAGTTGACGCAGGAAAGTTCTGGGCAAAGTAGCCTGACCTAGAAGATGCAGAGTGTTTCAGAGATAACTGGAAAAACAAGGCATTTTCAAAAGCAAAAAATCCCCAAGTATTATGTCTGCTCAAAATGGAGATGGACCTGGGCAATTAAATTGATACTCTTATTGTAGGAAATAATAGTTTGAGGCACTTTGCTTGTTTTTGTCCCTTCATTCTAGTAGGGCTATAAAAACATAACTTGTTTCCTTTTTGCCTTTTTTTTTGCCTGAATACAGATAGTATGTAGTATTCTACTTACTTTACTTTCTGAAATGAGCCATTTTTTGGAGTGTCCTTTCCTTAAGAATATAGCCTGGCAAGAGTGATAAACACATGAGGAGTTAGGCTGAAAAACCATCACATGTGTTGCAACTCAGCCTTTCCTAACAGTGTCTAGAGTTGCTGTCCTCACACCTGAAGAAGCAGATACTTTATAGTGTGAGAGCATTTGGTTGTGACAGCTAAAAAGACTTGCTGAGTCTGCAGAAAATAAATTAGTTTCTTCATTCCAAGCTAGAAGTAAACCAAACTGATGCATGGAAATGAAGCTAATGGTGTCTTAAATGCAGTGCTGAAGACTGTACAGTTACCCAGGGGAATCCATCCCTCTTCTTTCCTTCCTATCTTAGCTTCACCTCATACCCAACACACTTGCTTTTGCAAGTTTATGTCTTCTTGTGGACCATAACTTGCTGATATTTTTGTTTGTTAACTACCTTCTGTAGGCAGGATGAACTGTGGTGATGCCTGTCTGTTTCCTCAGGCATCTTTTGTCCTGAATTGATTAAGCCAGTATCTTCATCCTTTCCTGTAGCTAATGTTTCCAAACCTCTGAACAGCTTTCCTTTTCTCCTCTGGACTCTGAATTTGTTTCTGTTCCTGTAGTGTGCAGAACAGGATGCAAGAGACTGGCAGAGGTCTTGACAGGACTGAATGGGGCTTAATTATTTCCCAGTTATTATGTATTACACTGTTGGAAACTGCTTTGGCAAAAGTATCATGTTGTTGATTCTCAAATTTTCTAATGCCCTGCCACCCACAGATCCTGTGATGGTATGGCTACCTTCCCAGTAATTTCTCATGTTTATTTTTTGTATTGATCCTGATTTTTGCTTCTCACATTTTGATTTGATCCACCTGAGATTATCCTTTCGTCTTAACATAACTGTTGTGATATGTTGTGCTCTCTCCAAAGAGGAAGTTCTGATAACCTTTTTGGCCTTGGAATTAAAAACACTACTGACCAAAAACGAAAAAAAAAACCAAAACACCAAAATGTGTCATAATAAATCTTCATGTACTGAGACAGAGACCCAGGAGTTCACAATTTTGTTATTTTTAGCTCTTTAGCCTATTACAGAAAGGCACATTCAGTTTGCAGTGAGAGTCTCTGTCCTGGGAAGACCTCATAAATTAGCTTGCCTAAACATACTGCCTGTTTCCAAGTCTAAAAAGTCCTTTGATTTCAGTGCTCTTTTGGTTTGGGAGGTCAAGAGATATGACAGGCTCGAAACCCAAATTTGTCAGAAATGTTGCAAATGAATTGTAATTGTGCATTTATTCCATTAATGTAGTAAATGCCATAAGCATTTGCTAGATAGGAAATAATCATTAAATAATGTCAGAATATATGATGAATAAAATGAGATGTGGAAGGATTATGGTGTGTTAGTTCATTGAGCTGTGCCAGTTTGTGCAGTGATCCTGAATGCAGTGCTCGTATCACAGTGCTACCCAAGTCACAAGCCACATGTGACTGCAGGCTCCCTGAGCCGTGGTACAGCTGTGTGCAGCAGCACAGGGTGGTATGTGAGCTCTAGCTAAAGTCCATGTTTGGTGTGCATTGCTTGGAACGAGAAGCAGCAAATGTTTTGGGAGCTTTACCCTAAACAGTTCTAGCAGTGCATCTGAGATGGTGATATTTCACATCTGCAGAGGATGACTTTTGCAGTTAGAAGCCTTAGTGCCAGCAGTGAGCCCATGGTCCCAAGTTTCTGGTAGTTCCTGATGAGTTGTTTCAACAGGCTTGGTGCATCCATCTGGTCACTCTGTGAAAAGGGAGCCTGGTGGTAGCACTTGGGCTGTTTGTTGGCTCTGGGGTTTTTGTCCCCTCTCCAGAGTGTGTGCTTTCTGCAAGGCTTCTTTTGTGTGTTAGTTGTACTGCTTGCCAACACCTTTGAAAGGCACCCTATGTTCGGTTTTTAAAGAGAACCGGACTGAGGATGAAGGCCCTCATGACAAAAGCAGAGACATTTTCTTGTGTCAGTGGTTAAGAATTTAAAAGACTGTAAAAAGGCTTCTCACAGAAGACAGCCGTGTGACTTCCTTTCTACTGCCACTCCCGCCCCCTCGAGTAACCTATAAATGTCTAGCTGCCATTCAAAACTAGGATGACAGTTTCAGAGGACTTTCTGGGTTTACCTGAAACAGTTACTGCTGCAGCTGATGCTTTGATTCTTATGTTGCTTTCCAAATGAAGGAAATTGACTGAACAGATTGGTGCTCATTTAACATTTTTTTTCCCTTGATTTGTTAAATTAGGAATTTGCATCTAGGGTGGATAAAGCCATGAAGTCTAATGAGTGCAATAAGAAAATGGAATGGACAGAAGCAAGAAATGTTCTAAATGGTTTTTCCAGTGGCCAGGTTTTTTGAGGACTATCCATCAGCAGGTCTGCTCTGGTGTAGAGTCTCTCGTTATCCACAAATACTCATTGCAACATTTTGTAGCAGGGGAGCAAAAGCTGTGGAGGTAGGAGAGGAAAATTAAAAGAGGGGAGGACTTGAAAGAACAGCCTTGGCCTATCTGAGCACGGCAGAAAGGCTGAAGTAAGCAAGTATTTTTGTTTAAAAACAGTGCTGTTATGGACCTCCAGGAAAAGAATAGAACAGATACTGATTTAGCCAGAAACTTACTGATGAGAGAAGGGTGAGAGGATACCTGGTAAAACTAATCATTTTAAAACCAGCAGAAGCAGGCACACACAGCCAAGGCTTCTAAAGGACCTAGCACAAGATACTAAAAACTGCTAGGCAGCCTTCTTGAACTTTGATGGAAAACGAATGAGATCCAAGGAAACTGAACTAGGCAAATGTCGTAACAGTTTTTAACAAGCTAAAAGCCACGTCCCTGGAAATTGTTAAACAGAGAGTTGAATTAAAATTATTTTTAAATGTTACAAAGGTCAAACATGTCAACACTTTATATCACCTTTTCAGCTTTTTTGAATTGAAATTGGATTAGGCCCTTCTGCTGGTGGAGAACTGCAGACCGTTTTGTGTGGTGTTGTTCCAACAATTCCATCAGTACAGAAAAAAAAGTATGATAGGCTTAAAGTATGAATTATTTGTATTTCATGATTGCTTGGGTCTGATTTTTGATGATGGTTTTCAAAATGTGCTGTCATTTCATGTACAATCGCCTGGTGTACTCTCTGGATGACTCCTCTGTATGACCACAATTTAAATCAACACTGAGCTGCACCAAATACATCTTTGACACAATGTACTGAGGCTTGGCCCAGTGGCTTTAGAGTTTCATAAAGCCATTCAAGATAAAAGGTTGTGCTGGCAAAATTTTGACTGCCTCTGGAGCAGATCAATGTGATTGCTGAGTAAACTGAAAACATGGGCCTGGATGAACTGAAACATAAGTAAAATTGCTTGTGTGTTCCATCCTGAGTGAAAAATAAGGGGGCTAAAATATTTTCTAAGGGCCTCAGCAGAGAGGTGATATATTCCCAGCAGAGGCTGTCTATCTCTATCAGACAAATTGGGAACACATTTATTATTTGGATTGACATTTCTCTGACTGTCCTTCTTGCAAAAAGAGGGCTTGAGAGAAGCATCACGTCCCATTGCTGGAATGTCTTGTTTCCCTAGCCAGAGGGAAAGGACAGAGAATGAAGTAGTTACTTGACATGGTGTACAGCCTTCAAGGTTTGTTTTACTTGATTTGAAGTGTTCAGGAATGTGTATGCAGTTGGACATGCTAACTAGGAGCCTGGTGTATGACTCAGGTCTGTGCCTTCTCAGCAGTGGTGCCGCTATTTTTGTAAGCTTGCACTATTCTGATGTGAACAAAACAAGCAAGACTGTACCCAGTGGCAGTTCTGTCCACTTCATCTGAAAGGTCTCCTGGAAGGAATTGTACAGGGGCATTGCAGTAGAGGCTGCAGAGGATTAGGGTTCTGAGTTTGGTACTAAGCTTTGATGCTGACCAGAGAATATACAAAGGGAGTGAGTTGTTTCCCTCTGATCTCACTCTCAGCATTTATGGATGGTTCTGCAAGCACTTCCTTCCACAGTGCTTCTTGACATCAGGCAGAGATCCAATACTGCCGTGTAAGGAGAATCTGATACATCACCGTTGCAACTCAGATTTCATACTGAAATATTGACACCTTTTGCTGTTGTGTCCAGGAGGTATGGAGAGCCTGACTGTAAAAAGTAAATGTGACAGCACTTAACATGTGGCCATCAGGAATGGACCTTACCAGTCTTCCCATCTCTGGTGCAGCAGAAAACTGGGAACATTGAATTGAGTTAGTTCTGACTGGACTTGTCAGGTCTCCAGCCCACCAATGGCACTTTCATCGACTGTGTGGCTTATTTGGATAGTCACACAGTCAAACTGGATGCTAGCAGGTCATGAACAAGCAGAAGGAGAAGAGGAAGCATGGAAGAGGGGGCTTGGAATGGAAAAGGAAGGGAATATATATAGAGCTTCAGTTCGTGCAGCAGAAAGAAAGGCTTTGGCCAATGTATTGGAACCAGTTCAATATGCTCATATAGTAAATATGAAATCCTATTTTTGAGTGCAAGAAGGCAAGTAGAAGCATTGAAGTGAGACACTAGCAAGTGTTACACCTAATCTTCAGCACTGTTCAGCTGGAAGTCTGTAGCTGGTTAGGGCTTAATTTTTGGAGAGTGGTGTGCATGCATATGACAAAAGGTGTTAATGTCCTCTATGGCTGAAATTCACATGTGCACTCACTGTAGTTTGGGCTCACAGAGATCACAGTGGGGCAGATGTGCGAAGTATCTGGTGGCTTCTGAAATCTCTTTCAAAACTTAAATTTCCTTTTTACACTAATTTCAAATCTCTCAGCAGGTTCTGGAAATGTGACCACACTTCTGAGTTTTTTGGGGGATTTATATAAGTGTTGGAAATGCAGTTCGGAGGGATAGTGATTTCTTTCCTTGTTTAATCTGTCACAAACAGATATTATTCTGTATAAGGTTTCCTAACAAGATGTTTGATGTGAATTTACATTTTAGCACCAAGAGTGTTGAACAACATAATAGATACGACATGTTCTGAACCAGAAATCTTTGTTGTCCTGTTAGGTTTCTGTTTAGTTTTATGAAATCTTGAATGGTGCAGATCCTGAAAAATGGGCATGGTTGGGAGCAACACAGTTCTGGGTTTGGTTGATGAGTGGATTTGGATGAGTTATTAGAGTTATTAATAACAATAATATTATTAAAATATTATGAGATATTTTAGGGCAATATCTAGGAACATTCCTACACTAGCAGGGCTCTTGTGGGCTTTTCTTCCCAGATGAAACACTGCTGTGTCTGAAAAAAATAGGCAAGAAGAAATTGACATTTGTCTGTCACCAGTGAGTTGGAACAGTTGTCTACCTTGTTCACTGAGGTGATTAAGAAATTTCATTCTAAATAATTTTTTTTTTTAGTTGGTCTAAAAGGTTTGAGTTCAGAGATATTCTCATGGCTTTTTTGCCTCACAAAATCCTGTGATACCTTCTTTTTTTCCCCATTCCAAGTGGTAGTGATGGAGGATACCTTTAATAATAGCTTCTGCTATCCAATTTGAGCTAGCATCCCACTGACTTCATATCTTGATGGACTGGAGTTACATTTTGATTATATAACACTTTTATTTTTAAATGTAGGCAGCAGGGGAATCTGAGTAATAAAGACATGTAGTACAGTGGACAAATCTCAGGGTTAGCAGAGGAAAATAAGAATCTTTTCTTCTGGCTTTGGATGCATTGAAATTGGCTCAGAAGTCCACAGGTTAAAATCTTCCATATTTTGACAGCAACAGCTTACCTGATATGAGATGTCTTGCAAATCAGTTGAATTTAGACAGCCACTTAAAATTCCTGAGGGGTCCTTGCTGGCATGCAACAATCCTTTTCAAGAACAAAACAAAGAGAAAAACAAAACAACCACCCCTCCACCCTCCCGATACTTTCTAGCCTTTTGTTTAGAAGTGCCAAACACTCTGCAGATCCCTGAAGATATTAAATTCTTCACTACCTTTACCTGTGTCAGCATCTCTGTGTCTGACTTGAGGCAAACTGGATGTCCTCTAAGGGACTTGGATGATCCTGCTACAGAAAAGGTCCTCCCTCTACTTGCAATGCTGGCTTTGAGAAAAAAACCCCAAATATAAATAATATGAAGCCCATCAGAAATGTGTAAGCTCATAAGTAATCTAAAGTAGTTTCCATTTTCATTTGTTTCATCAACTTCTACTGTTCATCTGTTGTTGGCTAGGCAGGCACCTTACACAACCTGTCTCTGCTAATGGCTTCAATCCAGTCTTTCTCACAGAAGTGGTCCAAGTTTGCTTCATTTCTGCTTCATTTTTCTCTCTTCATTACTAAAACAACAGCTCTGAAAGTGATTTAGACTACTCTGAAGGCTGCAGATGGTGAGTTAAACTTCCTTTTGCCATTTTCAGCCCATGCCAAAACCAGACTTAATCCCACCTGTGTGTGCAGGCTGGTGTTTGCATGGCTGCTCATGGTAGGTGGGTTCAGGTTTCCAGACTCTGGCATTGCCAGTCCCAACTTTCTGTTGAAGGTTCACCAAACTTCTAAGGAACTGCATCACACTGGAGCAAGAAATCCTGCTTTCTTCTCAATACTTGGCCTCCTACATCATTACCATGACAAAGGAGGATTATTGACTTTAATAGTCATGATGCTTTTGATTTAAGGCCCACTTTGATTCGGGGCAATAGTGTTCATTGGCCCAGAGAAGCAGTGGTCTCCTCCAGGTGAAGAGCAAGGAGAAAAACACGCTTTTGAGAAGGAGGAGAAAAAGGGAAAGAATTGGCTGAAGAGGCTGAATGGAAGCTGTAATGGATGCAGTTAGTCTCGGGGAAGGACCCAAAAGCAGCCCGTGATTCCTTAAGACAATTGAAAGCAAATTGTTCGGCTGAACGATCCCAGAGCAAGGAAGATGCTCCCCAGACTATAATTCAAGGGGTTGAATGGCCCTCAAAATCTTGAGAGCAGAAAGAAGAAAAAAAACCCCGAAGATGAGGCAAATGATGGAACAGATGTGAGCGCTTTTGTTGGGAAGACTTGGAGGCTAGCGGGATGGCGATAGGCTAATTTGAAGTGAATAATGCCAGGTTCCTTTCATATGCAGAATAGCACTTTGATCCAATGCGGATGAAAGTACTGAAAAGTGGAGAGGATGGCAGGGGGTCTTTTGTCTTTGACAAAAAAGGCATCTGCCAGGCTCTAACTCCCTTTTCCCCACCCCCTTAGCCTAGCAGGCCGCTCCAACAATGCTAGCAAAGGGGACAAGTGTCTCCTGACAGCTGAAGAAATCTCCAGGAGGAGAATGAGGTTTGCAGCAATATGTATACTAGAGAGCTTAATCGATTTTTTCCACAGTACAAAAAGGGAGAAGGTTGGGGGAAAACAGAGATCACAGTGAAAATGGGAGGTGGGAGATAAAAAATCCCTTTCTAATAAACTTGTTACTTTTGTTCTCCAAATACATCTTTTCAGAAGATGCTTTGATGATAGTATGAATACACTTAATGGAGCAGAGTAGGATAGAGTTGCTGGAGGGGGTGTGTGAAATAAGGAAGAATGGTTTTTCAAGGACAATGAATGTAGAATGATTTCTGTGGATTCCAACACAGGAAAGATCTTGGAAGTAGCAAAATAGTGCAATGCAAGAGGTATCTGCAAGACAGATGGATACTTTCTGTACGACCTACTGGGGGAACTCAGATCAACCCAAATTTTTGGGTTTTATTTCTGAGCAAAACTGAAAATTTCTTTTTAACCTTTCCATATTTGCTGTTTTCTTAACTACTTGGAATTACTAGCAATGAAAGGACATCAGGATCGAACGGGGATTTAGGAAGGCAAGCAATATTTGTGCCTAGCAAACATAGCAATTTCAGACCAGCTGCTGATCTGCTCCCTGCTTCTCATGCTCTATTGACTTTCTTTAGCTTTTCACATCTGGTAAACAAGACTGGGATCCAATTTGCAGAGTTTGATGTCTGTGGTCTTCCTTAAGCATGGCTTTGCACCTAGTCTGATGTTTTCTTTGAGAAATAATGACAGATAATGAGTTATCAACTTCTGAGCAAGACCCATCTCAGTAAATTAAATCCTTTAAGAACAAAAGAAATCTTCCCTTTTCCTGAGACAATGTTTATCCATTACTATTTACTGAAGATAACCTTCTCACCAGGGAAGAGCTTTAAGCAACATCTGATACTGCAAACAGTTCCTGCCCCTTTATCCCCATATCCACTTCTCTTTCTATCAAAGAGTTTAAATTCCCCCAAGAAGGTAGGAATGATGCAGGAATTGATAGGAACTACCACATTGCATTGAGAGGCTGTACACTCTTGCTGATGGAAAATTGTAATCCCGTGTAGTTGTTCAGTAGGTGTGCCACAGATGCCACTGTTCCGTTCAGACCAGCTGATGTGAAGAGTATTTTTGACAGTAGCATTTCCTGTGCCCCAGCTGTGCAAAGCCTGATTCATGAATTACTGTAACTCATTAGGGAGGGCTAATTGTCAAGGACGTTGATGCTCTTTTGATTTGTGCCTCTTTGTTGGATGTTGACTTTTCTAGTTTCTGATGCTTCTGCTTTCTTGAACTGCTGCTGCTATCCTCAAAGGAGGGAAGACCACCTCTGTCCCTCACAGCACCAAGGTGGAAGCCCACTCTTTGGGTGGGGGACTTCAGGTGGTTCTTGTGTGACTTCTCCCTCATGTACTACGTACAGTGATAAGTCACAGGTCTAGATCTGAGTGGGGAAAGACATTGCTGGTGGGGAAGTCTGACCTGTCAGGGAACAGCTCTCTGTAGTCCTCCACGCCAAAGAAATAAACAGCCCATGCGGGGCCACGCAAGCCACCAACTGGGCCGTGGAGTCCAGGGCAGGCTGCTGGATTCTCTATCCCCAGGCAGTTGTGGTTAGGATGGGATGTAGAAGTCTTGAGCAGTGAGCTAGGACACTCTATTCTTTGAGATGAAACATGAACAACCTCATGTTAAAGGGTCTTTTCTGCTTTCCCATTAGGGAAGGCAAGCCCTTCAGCTGCTGCCGTCCTGAAATTTCTCCCTATATCCAGTACCAACTCTCACACCTCCAACCAGAAAGGTGTACTCTTAGCAAAGGCCATAGAGCTGCCAAAGCTGCCTCACCAGGGCAGTTTTGTGTCATGCCAGCAGTAGGAGGTACGGAGGAAGAGGGGGTGAGTTGCCTCTGTTCCTTTGAAATGTGTGTAGTGATCCTCCATAACTGTAGGTCATCACTCAAATGTATGCTGTGATTTTGGGGCAGATTTATGTAGCTCTTTGCAGCTTACTGTGTGCTCATTTCTTATGGCCAGTGGGTGGGCATGAGGAAGGAAGATGCCTGTGTGGCTTGTCCTGGCTGCTGCAGCCCAGGCCTAGTCTGTTTGGAGGCAAGACTGTATCTATTTCACCTGAAGCACATTGCAAGGCAGGAGGGGAGAGATCTGTGTGGACCTGAGCGTGGCATGCAGAGCAAGTGACAGCAGGAGTACAGGCTGCAGGGGTACAGCAGAAAGAGGAATATTGGCTTTTTTCTCATGACTCACCCAGCAGGCTGGTGTTTTCTCCCCAGAAGCCAGTTACCCTCTGCTGGTTTGGATGGAAATCAAACAGTAAAGATTGCAAAGCCTCTTTGATGTGCTTAGTCTACATTGAGGCAGAGCTACCTGACCATCTCAGGGGGCTTTCACGTTTCCTGACTACTTTCTGGACAGAGACTGTCTCGTCATTGTTGCAAAATCTGGAAAAGGACACACTGTTTTAATGGTAAATAGTCAAGCAGATGGTGTTAAATAGCTTAAAAATAGGCCATTTCCGTGGAAGTGCTTTTGGCTAGACTGGTTGTACATATGACAGTTTCCTGGCACGACCTAGCAGTCATGGCTGTAGAAATCCTATATTTTCAGCATGGATTTGGCTTGTCTCTTATTGAATGTTGTCTGGTCATTAGCATCCACTAGGAATTCTCTGAAGCCAAACAAACAGAAAACAATGACTCTGGAGTATGATAAACCCCAGCCCACATGCAAACTTTTGTTCAGACATAAAGTGGTTTCAGTTTGGTTTTGTTCAATTTACTTTAAAAGCTAACAGATGCCCTTTGCAAGATGGCCACTGCTTAATTTGATGTAACTTTCCTGAGTGTCCACCCGGAGTTATTATTTTAGTTGAGTGCAGTTTGTACCAACAAATTGAATTCTTTCCCTTTTTACAAACATGAGATATGAGTGGATGTTGCTGTTCACCCTCCTAGAACTAATGCTATGTTATGTACTTTCATACTGGGTTACATACACAGTGATTTGGATCCAAAGAGGTAAGTCTAGCTGTCTAGTGGGGACAGCAGTATTTCAAGTGGTGGAATTCGCACCTTTCTGTAGAAGACAGATGGTTGTGCTATGGGAGGGAAATTGCACCTGTTTGTTTCCACATCTGCTGCATAATCCCAAAATTTGTTTCTCATAGTCTCAGTACATTGAGTATGCTTACACACGTGTGAGTTCCATAGCGTTGGTAAATACTTTCAGTCCTAGAGTGCCTTTGATGGGGTTTGAGGCAAATAACCAGGAGGAGTTAATTACACAGAAATGTAACCAGAGCTTAGAAAATAACACTCTCATGAGTAATTTTTGAAAAAATTCAAACCAATATATCTGAGCTTACTTCCTTTAAAAACAAAACCAATAAACAAGTAGGTAGTAGGAAAGCTTGTTACAGCTGGCCAGTTTTGGTGTGAAAACTGGTGGTAGTGTGAGTAATCACTGTGCTCAGAAGAGATGGTAGTGTTTTGCTTGCCAGGTGTGGACAGAGGACTGCTCCCTGCACAGGGGACTGTACAGCTCCATGTCCCAACAAAGGTGCTTATGGACATCCCATGTTCAGCCTGGGGAGTTTCTACCCCAAGTCTTTCCTTGGCTTCCTGCCTTTCTGGGGCTTGGTGGCCACCAGCTGCAGGGCCTGGAGCAGCTAAGGAGAGATACAGAGATTCTGCATTGTCTTTTTGGCTTCAGGGACACCTGTTGCCCCAAAGTGCTCTCTTGTCTCATTTAAGTGGCTGCCATCCTCTTGGGCTGTGCATTGCCCAAGGTAGGGTGCAGTTGGATCGGCAGCCAGTGTCTGGGTCAGGCCCGGAGGCCTCCACCTTGGGAAAGCCCTCCTGTGCTGGAGGTGGGGAGGCAGCAAAATCTGGAGGATGATCTTCTCCCTTTCCGCTCAACAGAATGGTCCCTGGGGGGTAGGAGCTGTGGCAGCCAGATAGTTTGCCTTAAGGCAAAGGGGATGGGAGTGTTTGCATTTCCAGGGGAAGGCTGAGGAGGAAGGAATGCTGTCAGCAGAGCGAGTCAGCTGGGAGAGACTGAATGCTGAGCAGCTGCAGGGAGAACAGCTTCCTGCATTCTCCAACAGCCACCACTCTTCCCTGGCCTGCTCCTGAGAGCCATTCCTGCCTGAAATAGATGTGATGTCTGAGAGGTGATACAGAGCAGGAAACAACAGCCCGTGACTGCTCTTGCAGATGAGGAAGGAAGGTCAAACAAGGAGAAGCCATGCTTAATTTAGGTAGCTGGCTGAGGAGCTACGGGCATAGGAGCCCATCAGGCCCTAGGGCTCTGTGGTGTTCAGGCAAACTCTCATCTGAGGGAACAAGACAGCCCCTGCTTCAGCCTGCCCCTTTGTATCTTCCATATTAACCACATCACAGGTAAAACCCTGTGGAGTTAAATGTGGTGAGTCCATTCCCTCTGAGCAGCTGGGATCCAAGCTGTGAGTACCTGCGGAGCCGTAGGACACATGGGTTGGTGATATCTAGACTGGCAGGCTCAGAGCAGGAGCAGCTTCAGAGAGCCTTCAGCAGGTGGCTGTGTGTCTGTGACCTTCTCATGGGATGAAAAGAGAACTTACCAGGAACTCTGTCTTTTCCTCCCTCTCCCCCTCCCTCAGGTGGTCTTTGCTTTGAATCAGACTCTCTTGCAGCAGGAGAGCCTCCGAGCAGGCAGTTTCCAGATCCCCTATACGACAGAAGACCTTATCAAGCATTACAACTGTGGGGACCTCAGCTCCATCATCTTCAACCATGACACTTCTCAAGTGAGTCTTGCCACTGCAGCCCTTGTACTGTGCACATCTCCCTGTAGTGCTAACCCCTGTCACACTTATGCTTGTCTCTCCTCAGGCAGGCCCAATATGGGTGAGGCTCAGGGGCATATTGCTGGCTCCCTGGCACATCTGCTTTCCTGAGCCTCCTCTTCCAGGAGTCTGCACCACCTCCACCCCTCTTGCACATGGACAATGAAGGTGCACCTGGCTTTCCCTTTTGGATGTGTGCCATGTTCCCTTTAGCATCAAAGCTCTATGAGTTAATAATTTACTTTCTTGAGGATCCTGTGGAATTGCACTAGCTTAGGTATCAGCAAACTTAATGCCAACAGAGAGCAACAGCAGGCTCTCTTGTGCAAGCAGGAACAGAGAAATGCACTCGTGACTTGGACACTTGTGTAAGGCTGGGCAAGTTACAAGCTTTTTAATGTCCCCTATCAGTATGATTGTGTGCTGTGGACAAGGCCCAAAGAAGAGTAATGGAGTGAAACAAAGAAAAGCTAGATTTAGACTGAATGTGAAGGAAAAGAGACCTTCTGAGACCTCACAGACTTGGGTTTATGGAGATGGTTTCCTAAGCAGCACAGTGGAATGCAACACTAATCTTTAAACCATGAGAAAATGCCCAGCAGGGACCAATTTGGCCTGTTTGGGCTGTTAGATTAACTAACCTCAGGCTGAGACATCAGGCCTCTCTCTTCTTGTCTGTGAGGTATTGCCTGGCAATTTGTGCACATCAGTGAAAACACAGGCTCTGTCCTTACAGTGCTGAAAAGGCAGGTGTTGATATCTGGGCTTTCCTCGCTGAATAACCATTTTCTCCTGACCTTTTGATACATATCAAAAGGTGCAGTGCTGCAGAGCTGCAGAATCATGCTAACCCTTGCTTCTCTGGTGCCACACTTTGCACGGGTGCTGCTGCCTTCCTGTCCCGCATACCCGCCCGCCTGCAGGTGCAGGCATCCTGGTCATTAATACTGCCTAGCTTTTATGCCATGCACTCCACACACAGATTTCAAAGGATTTCTCAAGAGGAGGCCAGCATTTTAAGAGGATGCAGATGCTGCATCACTATCCTGTGGAGATGTTACAGACTGCAGACATTGCCCCTAGGTCATTGGAGAGAGCAGCTTGTTCTGAGACGTGCATTTTGCCAAGTCCTTTACTTAACGTGAGGGACTCCACCTCAGGGCACTCTCTTTGGCAGCAGAGCTGAATACTAATAGTTTGCAACACTGTCAGTTTATGTTTTAAGCAGAACTTCTCAGTAAGTTGTATTTGACTCCATGGTTGCCCAGTAAAGGACTACCCGCAGGCTAACTACCCTTTGGACAGATTACATAATGGTCTCTGAGTGGCTTCATCTGCTGCAGCCTTGCAAGGGAAAGCATCTGGCTTATTAGTGGCTCTGCTCTCCAGAAGCCATCAGTTGTAGGCCCTTTAGTTAACTGTCCCCATAACTGAATGCCTAAAGCTACTTGTCAAGAAACCTGCTGCAACTACAGACCCACATTTTCTCTGCACTGGCAGAGGTGCAAGCACAGCTGTCATGGGGGCCCCAGGGGAGGAAGCCAGCATTTTAAAAGATACCATCAGGACAGGGCAACTGGAGGTGGTAACGCTTTCTCTCCTGACAAAATCTGGCCCTCTTTCTTTTGAAAAGTTTCGTAATTTTTTTAACTAGTTCAAATTGCACAGTTATTCTTTGGCAGCCTGAGGGCTCTGATACCAGTCAAATTTTCTTAGAAGAGCATAATTATCTTATAGTTATGTCATACCTGTGGCAATTTAAGAAAGAGGTATGTAGCTAAAGGCATTTAGGGACAAATACTATCTTCATCTGAGCAGCCAGGATTTAGGATCTTCGGTGTGGCCAAATGATACTATTTGTTGACTCTGAATCAAAAAAAAAATCCATCTGGCTGGCTTATGAAATTACACATTGAGAAAAATGAAGCACCGTGCATTATTAGAAGCTTGCTAAGTATTTTTTTAGCTTGCTCTGAGTTCTGTCCTACTGACTGTGCCTTGGGGGATGAGGCAGTTACCACACTCTGTGTGGAGCAAAAATGCCAGTGCATGATGGCTGCCTGTGAAATAAATTCCCCTTTCATGAGGACTTTTTTTTTTCTACCTTAGGTCCCAAATTTTATTAACGCTACACTTCCAGCCCATGAACGCATTACTGCCCAAGAGATAGACAGCTACTTCCGCCAGGAGCTCATCTACAAGCGAAATGAGCGAATGGGCAGGAGGGTGAAGGACCTGCTGCAAGAGCACCCAGACAAGAGTTTCTTCTTTGCATTTGGAGCTGGTATGTGACTGTGGTGCCGTTCAACCTGAACGTAACCTTCCTGTGTCCTTTAGAAGCATTCTGCAAATGCTTGCCTCAGTTTAAAAAGGGGTCAGTATTTTTACTGTGGTGGACACGGAAGTCAGCTTTTCCCTGACAGTTGTACTCTGGGAGGAAAAGCTTTTCAGGGTAGGACACTGTTTTTCTTCAGAGTGCAAAGATCTCACAGTGCATGTGCTTACTGCAATATCTTTTAATTACAGACATGTTTGTTGTATGCAGAGGCAAAGATACTGAGTCAACTGCAGTGCCTGCACAGCAAGAACAGCTCATAGACATACACATATGTTTATTGTCTGGGCAACAAATGCAAAAGGATAGGAGGAATAAAGAGGGAGCTGAGATGAAAGGCAGCATGTCTGAGGTTGCACCAGTGCTTGAATTAACCTTTCAAGGGCACATGCAAAAGAAGAATATGCCAAATTGTGTTAATCTAAGGGACTCAATAAATGCAAGGGGAGAAGCAAGGCACAATTTCACCCTTCCTCTTCCTCCTGCATCTCCTTACCTCTTTCACTGCCCTTTCGCAAGGAAGTTCTGTCTGCTGCTGTTTTGGAGCAGTGCAGTAGGCCCAGTTAGGGAAAACCTACTCCATTTTCTGCCTCTTAGCAGCCAGCAGGACATCCAGCTCAATAAGGTTAACATCTACACTTCAGACTGGATGGATGGAGTGTAAGAACAGGATTGTTTTACCATGACTTCCATCCTTTGTTCTAGCTCCAGGGAAAGGAAGAAGTTAGGATCAGTGTTAGAAAAGATAGGTGTTAATTCCCAGAGAAGTATCACATCCCCTCCACCATGAGCCATATGGCCTTTGGGAAAGGGGGAAAACTTAGACTGGTGTCAGTATCCATGTGTGGTTTTCCAGTCTCAATGCATAGGTTTTAGTGAGGATGGAAGATCTAGACAAGGCAAGGAAAATATTTACTTAAACACTAAAAGCATTTGTATTTAGAGTCTGTGAGACTTTGTACTTGCAGCAGGGAGTTGTGGTTACAAACTTAGCATAACAAGGGCCCAGTGTGTGAGAGTCAGGACGTCAGGAAAGGTGGCTGATCATGTTAGTTCAGATGTGTGTGAAGATTGTAAGCTGCAATCTTCCTGCAGTACCACTGCTCTGTGCAACTTGCTGTCACAAAGAACAGTGAAGCAGGCCCTGGTTGTGTGCATTCTGGTCATGTCTTTCTGTAGGCTAAGACCAGGTGTTGCTGTACTCCACTGCTGAAGTTCTAGTCACATTTGAAGCTGCTGCACTGATGTTTGTGATGAAAGCATACACCAGCCTCAAGTCCAGGCTGTGTCTGTTGCAGGTAGCTACTCTTCTGTCAGGAGGCCAGTCGCAGATATTTGGGCTTTGCTTACTGCATCACAGCTTGAGTGATGAGCAGCCCGTGTAAGCAGACACCTGTGGATGCATTGTGTCACTCTGAGTCTGTCATGTCCCAAGAGTAGGATCCTTTGAGAGGAGAGAGCTTCTTCCCCGCCTTGCACTCACTCTGAATCCCAAGAGCTGCAAATCACAAGTCTCTAGATGGTTTTGTGTCATTTGTTTCCTCTCCCATCAATTTCTTTCTGTTCCTGCCCTTCTGCCCCAGACTGTCTTCGCTGTCACTGGTGTGAGCAGCACTGCCCCAGAGCCCAGAAGCACTGCAAGGCCAGGAATCCTGTCCTTCTTAATTTCTCTTTTTCTCAACTTTCATGACAGTCCTAAAATCCTTTCCCAGGCTTCCTGGAATCTTGCTTTTCTCTTTCATTTTTGAGTTCCCCCTTTTCTATGTCCTGACTGCCAGCATTTCTGTACTGCAGCTCTGCCAGGAGCCTTGGGCCTAAATGAACACTCTTGATCTGTGGCTAATGTGCACATGGCTTGGTCTGCAAGCACCCCGTGTGCTCTTCTCATGCTTTTCCATCCTACTTTTGAACCCAGACAGCTTCCCTGTCTTCTCTGGGGACTTTGGACTGATTTTGAAATTGTCTCTAATTATTTTCTGGCTTTGATACCAGTCTGTCCTCTGTCCTCATCTGCTCTTCCAAATAGTTCTGTTCAAAGTATAGTGCCAGCCTCCTACACTGTGCAGCACAATTCTTGATTACGCCTTTGTTTGACTGCATGAAGTTTTTTGGTGGGTTTTTGTTTGTTTGTTTATTTGTTTTGTTTCATTTGTTTCATATTAAGCATCTAAATGAGAAGTAGCATCACAGGATATATTGCAGAAAACAGATCAATTTCTACAGATTTCTGAGGTTTCCTGAGTGTATATTGCAATTATGAGTACAGTCTTTCATTGTTTTCCAGCAAGCTAATTTAGCCTCTTGCTTATGCAGATTGCTGTATGTGATAGATAATTATGTGGATGAGTTATTTTTATGCCAGCAAGCAGTGAAGATGAACAAATATCTTGTGACCAGTTTTAAGCATTGCTTGGAATTGTACTGCTGCTAGTTACTGTATAAAGGTTCCAGGAAAGTACTCACACAAGGCAGGTTAGAATGAGTAGTAGGAAAAGAGAAGAAAAAAGAAAAGCTATGGGAATGGAAATGAATCATGACTGGTGGTTTGCCCTCTTCTGACCACCAGTGAAGAAAGTATCTCCCAGCAGTAGCTTAGACACTGCAGGACAAGGTTGTATTAAAATGGTAGTAGGATATTAAAGGGTCTCCCAGTTAGAAGAGAAGACTTTGTTGTTTTCTTTCCAGATTTTTTCACCTTGTGTTTTATTTTTGAAAGAGATAGGCTTTTGTAAGGAAAGTTCAATTTTTCTATTAACAAAACACCACTGAAAAAACAACTTTTATCATCAATTATATGCAAACAAGGTCATGGTTTGTGCATGACTATATGATTATAGTATACATGATTATATGTACCTTCTTATTATTTAAACTAATCTTGGTATTTTTATTTTAAATGGAGGAAAATCAGAAAATACAGATTTATTTCATATTCTAACTGGACTGATGGGATTTAGAGATGTGTAATACATTGTGCAAAAGAAGTCTTCTTTCTTTTCAAGTCTTGGTATAGCTGCATGGCTATAGATGTTCTTACGTGGAATTACATGTGGTCATTTGGGCCATAATAGATTTGATCATTAGATTCAGCACATTTTATGCCTTTTTTTAATCAATCAGGTGAACTGTCCCAGTATTTTGTCAAAAATGCTTCACAGTCAGAGCTGATTTCTGGAACTATTTTTGTTTGAAAGTAATTTGCACCAAATTGGAGAACTAAAAAATAACAGATTTTGCTGACAAGATCCAAAACACTTTGCTTCTGGCCGGAGTGCAAACAAGGAAAGTTTCAAGCCAAAATAAGTCTGTTTGAGGGAATTAGAGGAAAGCATGGGAAGAGAGAGCTGGCAATGGCAGCAGCATTCCACTACGTTCAGTAAGGATTTTATCTTAATTGTGGACAAGCCTTTATGTATGGCGGCATCAGGGTTACAAACCAGGCCTACTCCCTGTTGCCAGTGGTGGAACTTGTGAAGCAAAGCCAGCTGTAATCTTTCACCATCAGTCCCCCTTCTATATGGATTTTCAGTTTCTCTGAGTTCTTGAGTGGCACATTGAGGATCTGGATGCTAAGCCAACGTAAGTGATGGCACATGTGATTCCACAGCCAGCCAGGTAATGCCATAGGTTTCTGGTTTGTCCAGGAAGGGAACACTGATACAGTGAGAGCTGCATTGTCTTACTGTACTGTGGAGAGTTTTACCACTTGTCTAGGTTTTTCAAGGGTGCTGCATGCTGGCTAAACCATCCCAGAATCAAGGGATAGTTGATACTGATGGAGAGCTCTGGAGATTGTCTGGTTCTTCCCTCTGCTCAAAGTAGGATCATATAAAGCGCTTTTCCTAGGACTGGAGTATAGGCAAGGATGAAGACTCTGGGAATCTCTCTGGGTAATCTATTTTAGTGTTTAATCACTAAAGATGCTTTTTCTTACATTCGAGTGGGACTTCCTGTATATCAATTTTTGTCCATTGCCTCTTGTCCTCTCATGGGACACCACTGAGAAAAGTTCTGCTCTGCCTTGTTTTGCAACCTCCTATTAGGTATTTATGCATAAGTTACAGTCCTCTTGCCCAGGCTGAATAGTCTCAGCGTCTCCTAGTATGACATACAAGCTAATTGTTTATCATCTTTGTGGCCCTTTGCTGCGCTCTCTCCAGTATGTCCACATCTCTTTTGAGCTGGGAGGCTCAGAGCCAGACACAGGATCCAGAAGTACGTCACCAGGACTGAGGAGCAGGGAAGGATATTCCCCCTCAATCTGCTGGCACCACTTTCTGTCTGCCTTTGCCACAAGGACACATTTCTGGTTTAAGGGCTACTTGATGACCACCAGGACGCCACATCTTTTTCTGCCAAACTACTCTTCAGCCAACCTGGAGCTATTCCTGCCCAGGTGCAAAACTTGATTTGCTGAACTTTATGAGCCAAGTTTCCCCTCGTTGTAAATCCATATCGATCACTCCCAACCATTTGCTTATCCCTGACATATTTGGAAATGGTTTGCAGGATAATTTTCCCCACCACCTTCCCCAGGAACAAAGGTGTGGCTGAACAGTTTGTAATTCCCCAGATCCTTCTTCTTGCTTTTCTTGAAGACAAGAGTTATACTTGCTTTCTTTTCGTCCTCAGGGACCTTCCCCACTTGCCATGACCTTTTAAACGTAATTGAGAGTGGCCTCTAGTGACATTAAGCAAGCTCACACAGTTTCTCTGGACGTATCCTATAGGGACTTGTACATGGCTGGTCTATTTGAATGTTCCTTAACCTGATCCTTCTCCACCCATAGTGGACCTTCTTTACCCTGGACTTTCCCCCTAGTCATAGGAACCTGAGATTCCTGAAGGCTGGTTTGACCACTAAAGAAAGTAACAAAGACATTTAGTACTTGGTCTTTTCCACATTCTTTGTCATCAGGTCTTCTGCTGCCTTTAGCACTTAGATTATATTTATCTAGTCTACATTTTACTGCTGACATGCCAGTAGAGGCATTCCATGTTCCCTTTGATGTTTCAGATTCAGCTCTAGATGGGTTTTTCTTCAGCATGGTCATTTTATTCCATTAGCTTACTTATGGTTTCTGTTGAAGGGGCTGAAGAATAACAGAGGGAAAAAAGTGTTGGTTTTGGTTTTTTTTTTATGCAGGAGGATGCATAGTTAGTGGCTTGAGATCCTAACTTTATTTTGACGGACAAGGCCTCAGGTGAAGCCAGGTTTCTAGGAGCCAAGTTTAAATTCCCTCTAGTCTCTCCTGCCTTTTTGAACAGCTGAGAAACTCCAAAGTGCCAGTTCATGAATAAAAAGTACAGAGGGATCTAAGATTCCTTATATCCCTGTAGAAGAAATTACTGACTTCAGTGAGAGAGGCTGCCTGATTTGACAACCTCAGAAGCTGGTCCTCTTAATCTTGTGAACACTGGAAAATTCCTTTTTCTCTCAGAGCTATTTTTCCTTGTTGCTCCTGAAAAAAACATCATTCTGAGGCTTTAAAGTATAGTGGATGTTGGTAAGCCACCATTAACACAAGGTAAAAAAGGATGTTGGTGACAACTTCTTCAGCTACCATTTCTTCTAATTACTAAAGGAAATAACAAATGTGTTTATTTGGCATTAGTCAGACCGTATGGAGTCAAACCTCCAGGGACTGACTGGTTTTATTTCCCAGACAGAATGTGTTACCACCAATGGTTACCCCAGTCTGCTGTAGACCACCAAATGGTTTCCTTCAGCTTCTCTAGGTTTTGAGGCAATCCTTGTGATGTGAGAGGTCAGTTTTGTGTCAACCTTAGGTGACACATGCTTTGGATCCATAGGCATGTCTAAACTCTTTTCCATCAATCCTTATGTCATAAAAAGGAAAAAGAAAAAAAGAAAAAAAC